>CM052703.1:7715927-7769356 GCA_028551405.1 Uromys caudimaculatus
TGGGGCCTTGGAAGGGACTGGAGTGGAATAAGGGTTGGAAGGTTGGTAGCTAATAGAACCCAGTAAAGTAGCTCAAAACGTCCCCTACAAGAAGTATCTCCTAAGACCACAGAGCTGTCTTACCTTATTTCTCTTCTCTAGCACCTCAGTCGGGTTTGTGTTTAAAGGAACAAACTGATTGGGATCCTCAATTTTGATGGGTGTTCCACTGCTAACTTTAGAGGAGTCCTCTGCTTTCATCCACTGAAGAACAAAGCATAAAATCATCTCTAGAGTGAAGCTGTGCACTAAGAAACATTAGACAGTGAGGAGCTGTGCAGTCTCACGGGGCATATTCCTGCCAATCATGTTTGACTAAGCAGTTTCTTGGTGCTTAACTCATATCTCATGCTAGTTAGAGGCCTCACAAAAACATTCGCTTAAGATGAAGTGAATACCATTATAGTGCACATGAGTAATTAATTACACTTCTAATTAAAGCTCTCTCCTCTTGACAGCTGAAAGCAGGATGTGGAAATGACTTCAGGAGTTCTGTCTCCTGCACTAGATCTCACAGGGTAACAGCAGCTATCAAGTCATAGAAAGACTGGAGAAATGTCTTTGAGGTATATGCCTTTTAGTTTTGGCTGACATTAGGGCAAGGTTTGAAGCATGCGGTCTAATGGAAGCACAGGGTTTGAGGACCCCTCCACACTCTCACCCCATAGTGGCTGACCGGCAATCTCTGATTATTAAATAAATTCTGGAAGACTTAGGAATTTAATTATGTATCTTTTCCTGAAGAAACCTTATAGACAGGTAAAATAAATGTCTAAACATTTCCATATTGAATTTATTTATATGATAGTTTGAACTAATAATAAGTAGCTAAGGAATGTTTGGTGGAGCTGGCCATTAGGGAACAAGCCTTTAATACAAGCACTCAGAAGGCAAAGATGGACAGGTCTCTGTAAGTCCCAGGACAGCCAGGACTACACAGTGAGACCTTCTCCCTTCTCCCAACTCTAAGTAAGTTTGGTGGTATGTACTCCAAAACCAAACCAAATCTGAACCAAAAAATTTGAAACAGATAAGTAACCCAATCTCTATCTACAGTGTCATGTCTAAAAAAACTATATATCCTGTACTAACTTATGCAACTAAGGCACAGTTCGGTGTTGGAAGCACTCACGTTTTAATGTACTGAGCTACTTCAGCTAGCAGTGTAATGCAGTGGGCACTAAGAAGGTTCAAGATAGTTTTGTCATTCACACTGATTTTACCCTAAAAACCAGTCAGCCTCTTTTGATTTTCTCATCTAAAAAGGGAGAAAAAAAAGTACCCACTTCGTATTAGAAGAAAGTGAGATTATCCATGAATGAGGTTTCCAACCGAGCCTTAAAGTTAATGCCCGAGAAACGACGGCGGCATTATGTTTACAGGGTCTCCTACTTTTCTCCTCAGATGTGGAACATTCAACTCGTGAGTAACTAGGTAAAATATTTTGAGAAGGCAATGCTATGCAAAGTGGAGGCGTACCATGATTTTGGTCCTGGGACTAGTTTCTCCGTTCCGAGACTCCTCTGGCACATTCACTTTCATGTAAGTATTTGGTGAATTCAGCCATCTTGTTTTTTCACGCTGCTGTCTCTGTGCCATGTACTTGAGGGGAGAGAGTGGGGCACTATCGTCTTCAAAGGAGAATGCAGTCACGGTTGCTGGGATCTCCACGTCACTCTTGTGCCTAGGCTTCTCTCGAACTAGAGGATGTCTGTATGCATAGCCTGTTCTGTAGCCCTGTGGGAGGGAAAGGCCACACTGAAGCAACCAAACCTGTACCAACAAAGCACTTGGGGCTATACCATTAAGCAAATGATTCACAGAGTCCCCTGTTGAAAAACAAAAGGGAAAATAAACTGCACATAGCCTCCATGTAACACTGGAGTTGAAATTAAGCCAATTTCAAGATCTGATTGAAAGTGGCTGCAGCTGGCACTCTATCTTCTACCCAATTGCCCTGGCAGAGCTGACCTCTATACATGAGATTGGTTTTGGGAAAACGGAGCTGGGAGTCTTTCTTCCTAGGTCTAAAGAGAACCTGTCTCCTAACCCCCCACTGAAGGCGGTAAACAATCTAAGATGACATCTTCCATGCCATGTGTCTAAGTGGTCCATATCCTATATCTAAGAAGCTAAATTAAAAACTACAAACAAACATTACCTATTAAAGAAACACAAGCAAAGGAGCTGAGTATTCTGCAAAAGACCCCAGTCAAATGCACAGATCTATGAAAATGCAAATGGGACCACATCTGTCAGGGTTAATCACAAGTAGTCCAGAGGTTCTTCATCCTATTAAAATAGATTAAATATAACTACTACATAATTTCACTACTTACTGGATATTGATCTGAAGGAATAAAATCAGGAGGCTGAGAGATACTCATACCTCCATTTTTATTGCAGAATTAGTCAAAATAAGATAGTGAATCAATCTACCAGTCTATCAATAGAGGAATGGCTAAAGAAAATGTGGTTATCTTTAGACAAAGATTTTTCTGTTGTGCAGACTTTAAAACTTTTGAGCTTTGTGCACTATGTCTCAATAAAGCCCATAAAAATGTAAAAGAAAAAAGTAAGGAAAACGTGGCATATCCACAGTGGACTACAGTACGGCTTCTGAAAGGAGGAGATTCGGGCATTAGTGGCAATCCACATGGACCGGGACGACATGCTGGTAACTGAAGTCAGTCAGGCATCAAACACCAAACACCGTATGGGCATACCTACATGTGTAATCTACAAGAGCTGACTTCACAGATACGGAAGGGTAAAATCGTGGTTACCAGAGGACAGAGGTAGGAAGAAACTGGTCCAAGAATATAGCCTTCAAGTATGTAGGAGGATTCAATTCAAGGACACACTGTAGGGGCTGGAGAGATGGCTCAGTAGTTAGAGCACTGGCTGCTCTTCCGGAGGACATGGGTTCAGTTTTCAGCACCCACATGGCAGCTTGCAACTGTAGCTCCAATACCAAGGAATCCAATGTTCTCTTCTGGCTTCCACAGGCACCAAGCACACACACCACACAGTCATGCAGGCAGGCAAAATACCCATACACAGAAAGAAATTGTAAAAAAGGAATATACTATATAATGTAGTGCCTATAATTAATCACAGAGTGTTCAGGGGGGCGGGGAGGAAAACAACTGAGTATCTCATTGCCTGATTTCTAAAAGTGTGACAAAGTTACACTGCAGTGCCTTTGTAGGCTCAAACTCGGGCCCTGCAAGTTAGAAATAAGGTTTAAAGCCAAAGGGAGATGAATGAGATTTACTGTTCATGAATCCACAGACATGAAACTCAAGTCTAGGTTCAAATTTCACCTACCAAGTTGTCCAGGGTCCTCATCAGCCCTTCAAACTCAATCTCGCCAATCTTCCACTTTTGATGGGAACCCATATTTACACCGCCTCCTCCAGACACGGCAACACCGTGGGTGAAAGCTTTATATTTCTGAAGATCCAGTATGAGCAGATTGTCTACTCCCCCTGCCCCTGCTACGGCCTGCACCTGTAACCAGTGAGAGAAGACACGAGTGCGGATGTAAGGACATTACTGTTACCATAGACTTTACTTTCCAGAAGTCACACTTTCAGTCTGGCAGCAGCTCACAGGACCCCCCAGGCTGCTGACAGACTTCCCGTGGCTGTCTAGTTCATATTTTTGCTGAAAGGTGTTTTTTAGAAGGAATATGGAGATATGTTCACATTTAAGGACATTTAAGGAAGAAATGCTCTTTCTCTTTGTTAAGCTTCTCACAAGCCCACTTGAAAAGGACCTTAACTGCAAAAGAGAAGCTGGTCAAGAAGTCAGTGGACAGACAGCCTGGAAGCACATTCCTGAGGCTTATGGCCACGGCAGGAGGATGTCAAGTCCGAGGCCAGCATTGGCTACACAGAGAGACCGTCTCCTCAAGGTAGAAACAGGTTTTCTCGTCCTTTTTTCCTGGCCTCGAAATAGAATTATTGTTATTTACTTCATGTAAATCTGTCTGCATCACTGAGGAACAGTGCTCAATGTGTTATAACACAGAGCGAGACGCCAACACCACGAGCTCAGAACACTTCCAGCCTTGGTCTCAGCTCTTTCCATAATAGATCCAGCGCTTGATTTGGAGGGCCCGTTTCTCTCAGTCAGTGCCGTAACTAGAGAGAAAACGTAGTAAGACTGTGGGCCAAATCATCTTCCTCAGCTCTTAGGTTGTGTGCCTGTGGATTTTAATTTCTTTTCCTTTTTTTACTTCAGGGATAACTAAGCTCACAAGCTTTGTCAATGAAATAGAGTAGAATTTCTATTAAAAGATAAAACGATAATCCCTTGGTCAACAGGACTTGGAAAATAAACAAAACCCAACTGCTGGCAGATGTAGAGCCATAGAAAAGAGGGCATGAGCGGCTCCCACCTGAATCTCACAGGCCATCTGGACATTAAAGATGTAGTGGAAAGCCTCCTCAAGGGTTTCTCCAAGAGCCACCACGCCGTGGTTCCTGAGTACGAGCACCTAGAACAGAGGCCCAGGGCAGCCTTTAAAAACAGCTCACAATGCTTGACCAAAACCATCAGCAACAAAGAAAGTCCTGTACTACCGCCCGCTACATACCTTACAGCTCGGACCCAGCACTTTCTGAAGTTCAATCCTCTCCTCCTCTTCATCAAGCGACCCCTGGTAGTCATAATAGGCTACATCTCCCAGGATGAGAGACTCTTGGGAAATTGGAAGGATCCCACACTTCATGGAGGACACCTAGTGATTGGGTCCAAGATTCCACATTTAGGTTTTGCAGTCATTGGAACCTGACTCTTCAGGCAGCCCACCTCCTACTCTATTTACTTCTTCTGGAAAGATGGGGGGCGGGGGATGAGTTAAAGGGATACAACACAAATATTATGAATGATGTAATCTCAAATCCTCAATGACCCAATTATTAAAGTGCTTCTTAGTTTTAAAATACACACTTAATTCTGCAGGTGTTCCCTAGAGTGGTAGCCTTTGATTCCAAGAACCTTTTGCTTTCCGTGTACGCAGAGGGGTTAGCAGGGTGTGCTGGAATGTATACCACGAAGCACTGTGTTGGGAAGCACCCACACAGGACCCTGGGTAACTATTCTAGCTTGGCACATGGCTGACTTACAGCGGCGGCTGCAAGCGTGTGGATGTGTATCACGCACTTCACGTCGGGACGCGTTGAATAGATGGCAGCGTGGGGACTGAACCCTGTGTGGTCAATCTTCAGATTGGTGCTCCCCTGGTCCACCACTTCTCCTATTATGTTGACTTTCACCTGGGAAATTCAGAAAGATACATTTCATCGGTACATATGTACCAAATGTCATCTCTTCCCGACAAGCTAATCCAGGGACTGGCAAATCTGCCCAGATAGTGTTTTGGATATTATGGTCCTCTGTGGCAACAACTGAACTCATCACACAGAACAACGGCAGCCACACACACTTTGTAAAAGAAAACGTGAGGCTCTGTTCCCACATTTTATTTCTAAAACAAGTACTATGTAAAAAAAAAAAGTTAGCACTTAATAAGAAAGACAGATTCCAGGGGACTGACTGACTCAAGCTCTTCATCAGAGCTTGGACCAAGGCAAGCATTTGTTGCAACTGGCTGGAGACGTGCCACCTGCTGACACTGTGGCACCCAGGACTCCAGTTGTTGTTTGTGCCCATGGCAGCCACTGGGCATATAATTATGGAGAAAAGAAGACACAGGGCAAGGGCCATTTTCACACCAACTAGACATTCAATTGTGGACTATATTTTGACCTTGTTTGGAAAAAAATTTTGTAAGTATACAAGTTGGAAATAGTCAAAAGTTTTTCTTTAAAATGTAAGCACACACCTTTAATCCCACACTTGGCAGGCAGAGGCAGAGGCAGAGGCAGAGGCAGAGGCAGAGGCAGAGGCAGAGGCAGAGGCAGAGGCAGAGGCAGAGGCAGAGGCAGAGGCAGAGGCAGAGGCAGGTAGGATTCTGTGAGTTTGAGACCTGCTAGGACTACCCAGTGAGACCCCTGTCTCAAAAAAAGAAAAAAAAAAATCAGATAATTCCAAGTCAATTTATTAATGTCGTCGTCAGTCACCCTATTTTTCTTGAACACTAAAATTTTCCTTAAATACAAGAGTACCCAGAAAAAGAAACACAGGGATGAGAACCATACCAAAGTGGAGGCTGTAGCTTCAGAAAAAGACAGGCCTCTGGGAATTATTATAATGTGGTCTTGCTCCTTACTTATTCGTACCTAGAAGAAAGAAAAACCAAGGGATTAGAACAAGGCCCTTGTATTTACAGCATAAATATGGCTAGGATTATGTTTCCAATGAACAAGGGTCTGGAGGAAAACGCCGTCTGTGAGGGAACCAAGGTATCTATGCAGTGGGGAACTGAGGGCCGAGACTGCGGGTACTTGCGGCACTGTGCACACCATTCCCAGCCAGAGTCTCAGTGGTTTTTATTCCAAAGGGCGTCAGCCTTCCAAGTGTGGCAAAGCGAAAACAGATGACAGTGAACAGAAGAAGAGGATGTATTATCTATGTGTTTATTAGCTTACGGAGCACTGTGGTATTTTTCACACAAAATTGGTTTGTTCTTTTTCTTCTCTCCCTTCCTTCCCCAGCCTCTCTCTCCCTCATCTCCTGTCTCCTGCCACCTTCAGTAGCCTCCCTTCTACTTGCCAGGTAGGACTAAGACAGGCGAGAACCTGTTGCTCTCTCATCTGCACTTCTGCCTTTCACTGCTTGTCTGTATGCAAATGAGGAAGAGTGCTCTTAACGACTACCAGCACAGCAGGGACCCCGCGTCCCCTGCTCCCCCTGCCCCAGTGCTTTTCAATACCACCGAGGCTGCTCGGCTATGGATCATGGGAAGGTATGACCACTCATGGTTTCTTTCTGGGAAGTTCTACAGCCGATCTTCGAAGGAACATCCCAACAGACAAGAGAGAGGGAAGAGGAAAGTTGGGGAATTAGTCTTTTCCTTGGAGATGAGGTTTAATTTACCATTAAATCTGAAAATTGGACTTTCCAGTAAAGATGAGAGATCACTGTTGGTATCTAGTTAGAATTTCAGAAAAAGGAATCAAAGGTAAAGGACTCACCGAGATGTACGTATTTGCCAGGTGTGCCCACCCAAATAAATCTGCAAGTCTGTACAGGCTGGCGAGTTTGCAGCGGGTAAGCTTTTCTCCCTTCACATAGGAGGATGTATCTGCACCAGGAAGGTCATTAATAGGTGTGACCATGCCAAGACCTAAATGGGAAAAAAATGCAAGAGACTTGACTCAAGAATCCTTTAACCTAGCAATTAGATGCTAGCATGTCCATGTCCCGGAGAATTCCAGTTTTGTGACCTGAACAGCCAACTAAAACTTATCAGCACATACCACAGTTCAATCTCCTGTCAGGGAAATGAAGCGAGAGTAAAAAGAAGGGTTCTGTCTTCACTAATGGCTTAGTGAGAGGTGTTTCACCTTGGACCTGTGAGAGAGAGACTGCAAGTTATATAACTTGGAAAAGATAGTCAGATGACCCCAAAGGTAAATACCACTAAGAAACACAGCTGTTTTTTATAATAAAAAAATCATTTGAAAGATAACTTCCTAATATCTATTTTGACATAGCCAAACATAAAAGCATCTAAAATGGAAAAAAAAAATGCATGCAAATAATTGTCTGACTTCTGCCTTCTAGCTACCAAGTCCAACTGTTACTGAGTAAGTATGCAGTTTCTGGTCACACTCACTGCTGACCTCAGAATGCTCCCCACTGCTGACCTCAGAATGCTCCCCACTGCTGACCTCACAGTGCTCCCCACTGCTGACCTCACAGTGCTCCCCCACTGCTGACCTCACAGTGCTCCCCACTGCTGACCTCAGAGTGCTCCCCCACTGCTGACCTCAGAGTGCTCCCCCACTGCTGACCTCAGAGTGCTCCCCCACTGCTGACCTCAGAGTGCTCCCCCACTGCTGACCTCACAGTGCTCCCCACTGCTGACCTCACAGTGCTCCCCACTGCTGACCTCGGAGTGCTCCCCCACTGCTGACCTCGGAGTGGTCCCCCACTGCTGACCTCGGAGTGCTCCCCCACTGCTGACCTCGGAGTGCTCCCCCACTGCTGACCTCACAGTGCTCCCCCACTGCTGACCTCACAGTGCTCCCCACTGCTGACCTCAGAGTGCTCCCCACTGCTGACCTCACAGTGCTCCCCCACTGCTGACCTCACAGTGCTCCCTCCCTTTTCACCTACTTTATAGGTCTTCTTCTCCCTCCTTCCTCCAACCTGGCTCCTTCCCTGACCTCAGGCTTCTGTTATGCTTCTCCCTCCTTTGCTTCTCTTCATGAACACATCATATACTCTGTCTGGTGCTATTCTATGAGAGCATCTTCTTCTCCTCCTCCTCCTCCATCCTGCTACTTATAAAGGCCCATGACAGAGTAACATACAAAACTGAAGTTCACAGTGATTCTACTCTTACTTTTCTTGCTTTCTTCTCTTTATTCCTGTAATGTTGACTTTACAACTTCTATAAGCTCAATTCTTAGCAACTTTTACTCATTATTATTTAAATTTCATTTAAAAAAATCTATCTATCTATCTATCTATCTATCTATCTATCTATCTATCTATCTATCTCCAACTATCTATCTATCTATCTATCTATCTATCTATCTATCTATCTATCTATCTATCTATCTATCTATCTCTTTTGAGGCTGGGTCTTACTATGTAATTCTGGCTGGCCTGAACTTGCTATGTAGACCAGGCAAGCCTAGGACTCATAGAGATCCACCTAAGTCTGCCTCCTGAGGGCTGGGATTAAATGTGCTCCAGTCACCAGTGGGAACTTACCATGTGTCACTTTTTCACATGGTCTCTTACTTTCCAAACCTGGGTCTATGCCTTACCCCCCTTGTAGACACTGCAGTAAATCTCCCCCCTTCTTGTCGCTGCCTGTGGCACTGCTTACATTTTAAGACCTTTTCAAGAGAAACCCAATTGGGTATGTGGGGTGGTACATTCCTATAACCTGTCCATTTAGGAGGGGGCGAGAGCAAGATCACAAGTTCAAGGTCATCTTTGACTACATAATGAGTTCAAGGCCAGCTTGTACTACATGAGATCCTGTCTCAAAAAAAAAGGTAGGTTGAAAGCTTGAGATCATCAAAATTTGAAATATTGCAAACCACTCCAAAGAAATAGTTTCAATCATGTATAGGCCAAACAAAATACTTAATTTTTTTGTTTTTGTTTTTTGTTTTTTTTTACAAGACAGGGTTTCTCTGTGTAGCTTTGGCACTCTGGAACTCACTCTGTAGACCAGAATTCAAAGCTGCCTCTGCCTCCCAAGTGCTGAGATTAAAGGCATGAGCCATCACACCTAGCTAAAAGTTTACTTCTTAATCAATTTTTATTGTCCCCATTATTTTATTCTTTACTCTCTTTCTACTTCCTACATAAATTCTCTTTTTTCACATCACCACAAAAATCTTCCCCATGGGACCACCTGCACTTCCTGACTTCTAGTCACCACTGAGACGTGGGATATGGGGCGTGGCTTTCCTGCTACCGTGCTTTGCCACCTATAACCACAAACATGTTCCTGATGTGGACTCTAGGCTGCTCAGAGGGGAGCGTCTGCATTAGTTCTTTCCTGGGTAGCAAGCATTCTCTGTATCTGCCCACCAGGGACCTTCCTAAGCTCTCAACTGCATTGTCAATGGCTGTGGCATCTCAGCAACTCAAAGCAAACATGCCACAAGCTTTTTTCATTTCCCAGCCCAAGCTAGATTCTAAACCCTGGTTCTTCCTAGTTTTCTTATTAATTCTGTGAAATCTTCAAGTTCATTCTTGCACAGAAAATCTAGTGCAGCTTTAAAAATCACTCTAGTTTAAAAATGTCTTCCCACAAAGGTAGGAACAAGATGCCAACTTCTAAACCAGGGCATGATGACATCGCCATCACATTTAACTATCACTGCCCTGCCTGTGCTCTTATCTACTTCTATTCTATTTGTCCCCACAGAGAGCAAGCAGGCTGTTACCTTTCTTTCTGCTCCCTGAAGGGCCCAGTCACACCCCTAGTTGTTCCTCACTTGGTACCTTTCCCAGGTTCCTGGACGTGGTTATTTCCTCTCCACTGAGACATACTACACAGCCCACTTTTCAAGCATCCTTGATGATCTTGTGTATGGCCTGCCCGGACACTCCCAGCCCACTGCCATACTGGGATCCTTTGCATGGCAATGCCCATCATCTGATCCTCTGCTTAGTCAGTGTATTTCCTGACTCCAAGAGGGAAAGACGTTGCCTGTGCAGCCCGAGTCTCTAGAACAGTGCTTGGTACAAATGCACTGTTACAGAGTGCTTAAAAACAGCTCAGGCTTGGAATCTCTGCTTCTGTGGTAGACTGCTCCTCTGGAAGCTAGGCCACTTGCGCCTGTGCGTCCCCAGCACGCCAGGCCTGCCACTAAGCTCCCCAGGGTTCTGGGTGGTGTTTTCCTCCCCAGTATACCCACAAGCACACAGCTAGCTAGTGCAGGCACGTACCTCTCCCTGAGATGCTTTCAGTGATCTGACTCAGTTTCCTTTCCTGGTCCTCACTCAGATCATCAGCCACCAATCCTCTCTTCACTCGGGTTTTCACTCTGTATGCTGGCAGCTTCTTGGGTCTAACAGTGAAGAGTCTTTTCAGTCTGACCCACGTCCTTTCCCTAGATTGCTATCCTAAGACCTTCAGGCCCAAGGCAATGGTGCACTTGGAGTTCTACAAATACCCCGCCTCACGTTCTCCTACTATTGGGTCTCAAGTGTTTGGAAAAGACTTGAATTCAATAAAATCTGATTTAGAAATCTCTAAATCAACAAAAGAAAGAGACAGAAGAGGACAAGTAAAGGAAAGAAGAGCCCCTTATCACCTGCGTCTTCCATGAGGCAATGTCTGCGAGCCCTGTGACCTCTGCACCCGCCCATCGCTGCAAAGATTCTGAATACAGTCACAGCCGAACACCAGGGCGCCCAGCCGATGGGTCTTAGCACTTACAGGGAGTTCAGAGACACAGACTGCTGCTCTTAGCAATGAACCGTGCAATGACTAAAACACCCGGTCCTGGCATGATGCTCTCACTAGAACCCCCTTCCAAATCTGACTGCCTGCTCCTCTTCCTTCATCAAGCATTCCTTCAGTCCCCTTCATGCAATAACTGACTCCAACTCTCAGCACGAGGACACAGGAAAAGGAAACAGACAATTTCTTGTGAATGGCTTTTAAACGTTTCCTTCTACAGTTAGTGTTTTGGCTTGATTCTGAAACGTTCACTAAAGGACTGTATGTTGAATGCTTGGTCTCCAGTTAGTGTCCTACTGTGAAGGCTGTATAACTTTTGGGGTAGTTGCTGAGAAGTAGGCTACCAGAGACAGGCTCTCTGTCTGTCTGCTTCCTGTGCTGTGAGGAACTGCTCTGCCTTAGGCTCTCATCTCACAGTCAAGAGTTTTGCCTTTCCTGCTGTGATGGACTGAAACCACTCGGAAACTGTGAGCCAAAAGAAAGCACAAATTACTACACTGGTCTTCCAGGGTTAATTAAAATACATTCATCTGGGATAGTGACCATGTCTTATAATACTTTAATAAGGCTCACAAAGTCTATTAAGTGGTTGGCTGATATGCTACTCTGAGTATCAGATGTTATTAGCTTTTAAAAGGTACTGGGGATTGAACCTATGGCCTTGTGCATAGTACCAGCCACTGAAGAACATTTTTATACCTCTTGATAACTTTTGAGGATCTTCATTAATTTTCCTAGGCTGGCCTCGGTTTTATGATCCTTTGCCTTCACTGCTGAGCAGTTGGTACTGTATAGGCTGTGCCAGCAGACCTAGCTGTAGGTTATATAGCTGAACAAGAACAAGTAGCTAAGGAGGTGCAGTGTTCTTCAGTAGAGGAAATAAAGAATCACAATTGACATACTCAGGGGAGGTGAAGAAAAGCCCGGGAAGGAGTTGGCCATGATGTAATCCGCAATCTGTTGTAAGGCTAGCAAACCAGTTGGGTTGTGGCCTTTCTTCATTTGTTCTTGAATGAGGCATTCTAGGTCTTCCCGAAAGGCCTGCAATACACAGAACAGCCACCTGAGCACAGACATCACACTGGAACGTGATGCTACAAACTTGCCCTGTGTAAACATTCTTTCTCCTAAACCTCTTCTGAGGGTTTGAACTATGCTACTTACAACCAAATATGAAACATAAAATAAAAGAGAGTAAGAAGCTCTTAAGGGAGAAAAAACACTAGGTGTTCTTAATCTCAAAGAAATTCAGATATAGACCTAAGGAGACAGGCACAGCATTTTACTTACCATGCTAAAGGCTGAAAAGAAAACAATCTCCAGATATCCTCACTGGATTTTTATGTAATTACAGAACAAATGTGGACACATGGTACCAGTCAATTTCTTCTTAATAAACCATATCTTCCCTTTAAAAAGAACCATTTTATTTCATTTTTTTATTTTATTTTATTTTTTTTGGTTTTTCGAGACAGGGTTTCTCTGTGTAGCCCTGGCTGTCCTGGAACTTACTCTGTAGACCAGGCTGGCCTCAAACTCAGAAATCCACCTGCCTCTGCCTCCCGAGTGCTGGGATTAAAGGCGTGCACCACCATTGCCCGGCAACAAAACCATTTTAAATGCTGGGTTTAAAGTAGCTATAATTAATACTCTTTGATTCAGTTAAAAAATTACACTACCTATGATGTCATATATCAGCTCTGCGAGGGGGACACAATCTGTTACTCAGTGTCTTCCAAGAAGATTTGAAGATCGTTTCCAACAAAAATAAAATAATATAAACATAGGCAAGGAAAGTCAAGCTAATGTGAAAAACAAACCCAAGGAGGCAAGGAAGAACCAGGACTGAGGGTAAGGGATTAAGTACACACCGTAAAGTTGTACGTGTTTGCTAGAAATGGGCTAAAGCGTATCTAGTCTCCCAGGGAGCACACACAAATCAGGAAAACCTGCTCAGTGTACTGATTTAGTGGCTTCAAGATTAAAGAGCAACTTGTTGCTTAGGAGAGTTATAAGCATTTGTTAAAGTGATCAGGAATTTCTGCTAAATGAGACGAGATATCTTCACAAGATTATTCAAAGTCACACAGGTAATAACTCTCAGGGCTAAGGACACAGACACAGGTTCTTTTTGTTGGTAAAAGAGTTCTCACTTCTATAACCCACAATATAGTAAGTACCACCCTAAAGCTTTGGCTTATCTATGATGTCTTCAGAGGATATAAAAACCTCTCTGACATCAAGGATGATTGTCCCTTTTAAGTCTAAATGGCTTCTATAGGTCAGGTCACAAAGAAAGCTATTTTTAATGTAAATAACCATACCCCCAGCTTTTTCATACAGTTGACAAAACATCAAAAGATGATAATTTTTTAAAGCTAAGGAATTAATTTTTTGTCACATATATTCATACGTCAATTTTTGTCTCATATATTTAGGAAGGTTATTCAGATAACTACTTATGTCATAAAACGGAAGCAAGTATAACAATAACTATAACATAAACTGTTCCAGTTTATTTTAGAAAACTGTCAGTAAATGTTTTCAACTTTCAATTATTAAAAGGGCCAGGCATGGTGATATATACCTATAATCCCAGTACTTAAAAGGCTGAGGCAGGGGGATGTTGAGCTGGAGAATAGCCTGGGCTATGTATTAAATTCCAGGCAAGCCATCCAGAATAACATAGCAAGACTCTAATATATAATAAATAATATAATTATTGTATATTTATATTATCATATAGCATATATTAATTATATAATATATAAAATTTATATATAATATAGAACATTATAGTTATAACCAATAATACATTGGTTTCTAATACAGAAACTAATAAACCAATCAACAAAATGTTAAAAGCACTTCGTGTTTAAGATGAGTCATTAATTATATTCTTATAACAATGAAATGTCAATAAAGTAACTCTCTGCAGTTGGCTGACATGAACACATGAAAGGTTCCTACACTGTGCAGTGACTTGCTCAAGCTTGCAGCTCATAACTGAAGGGAATAAAACCCTAAAGGTGGCATTTTCACTTGGGCAGAGGATCTTCTCCTAACTGCATCAGAGCTAGCTAGGGTGCACTTCTGAAACCACACATAAGGCAGCATGAGTGCTGTGGGCCTTCGGTTGGATGGGGATGAAGCAAACAAGGTTATTAGTGGATCATGGTGATCCTGGAGGACTAGGCTAAATGTCTGCCCTCATGCAACAAGGTACATTACAACACAATGGGACACCAGCCTGTTAGCAGGCAGCAAGCTTACAGCACACCCTGGCTTCTGGAGGGGGAGAGCAAGTCAAGTCTTCAGTAACAATATACAAACCCAAAGCATAAACCGTGTCTTCCTCCTTACACAAAAGCATACCGAAGGACGGACCGGAGACTGTGACAGTCTAGAAACAGTACAATTGAGCTATCAGGGTGGTGGAGTCTTTAAGGCCTTCAAAGACCAGAGTATAGTCCAAGAAATTATGACTATTATCTTCAAAGGATTGACACAAAACCATCGTGTGCTTTAATTTATCAATGTGTGTAGTTTCCACAACACACTTACCACAGTGTGCTGGCGCTGTGTCCCACACCTCCGTTGTGTCCTTGTATTTTCACAGCAGATGTGTTTACCAGTGAGGAAACTGAAGTGCAAGCTAAGTGAGCTTCCTACTAAATGCTCGATGAGGGAAGTCTTGAACACTGATCGAGAACAAGCAATACCCACCAGTGCGTTATGTTGTACTTTAGAGAAAAGATTTAAGTGAACAAAGATGTTGGCTCTTTGGGACTTCAGGAAGTGCACAAGAGACTGCTTGCCTTGTAAACTTCCTGGTTTTATCCACCTGCTCACATACCCTAATGCCCAGGTCTAACCTTCGGCATCCTCCCATCACCATGTACGTGTCTGTGTGCTTGCTCATTCTACATTGTCAGGTGGAAGTGCTGGCTCCTGTCACTCCGCGTTCTAAGCCACGCCTCCCTTTATCTAATACTTGTCTTACGTGACCTTCTTCTTGCCTGGTGGTGGTGGTGGGGATCTCGGCATTTGCTCTCTTCCATGTCCAGTCTGAACTCTAGACTTCCTTCCATCTGTTCAGGGTGCTTGTCTTACAGCTGCACTGCTAGCCTAGCCTCTGATGCTGCCACACCAGGAGAGCTCATGGCTAGGACAGTGTGCCTTTCACTTTCTAGATGATCTAAGTCTACTTTGTCTCAGTTACCTTAATACTAACTTTTCATTTTCTTAGGTAGAAAGTAAAGAATTGACTTGAGTAAAGGATGGCAAAATTCATTTGCTGGGTTATTACTTAGAAAACAGTCTTGTCAGTGTTGTACTTAAATGGAGGATTGATTTCTCCTGTGTAATAATTATATAAAATCTGTGTATCCTCCACTAGGATAAATCTTTTTTTTAAAAAAAATAAGATTTCAACTTCATTGTATGTTATACATCTTAAAGAAGTAATTTAATGTTGCAACTTAAAATCCTACTTGAAAACTTAGTTTGTCTCCAAAGTTGACAGTTTAAACAGCTTCCTTATCAAACACAAGTCTAAAATATAGTATATAATGCTTAGGTAAAATATGCTGAAGGAGTTGAGCTTATCTGAATCTTGCATCTGTTTATTTTCTTTTATTGTTGAGTAAGACTATAAAACTGAGTTTCATAAATTATACATATAAATAAAGAGATTAGAGAGAAAACTTGGTTTGTAAAGTGTCTGCCATGCAAGCATGAAGCCCTGAGTTCAGTCCCATAACTTGTGTAGGAGCCTAGCACATGCCATGGGTGCCATAGGAGCATGCATTGTCAGGAGGGGGACTAAATGCTTTCAGTTTGGAGGTAAGGCCTGCCCCACAGAAGGAAACACATGCCTAGTACTGCAAATCTGACCATGATTCTATGACCAGGGAACTCACAGGTCCCACGGATGAACCTACTACTATTATTCGATACTAAATGAATATAACATTAAACTGTGCTAAAAGTATGTGTCTCTCTACCTATAGATTAATAGAGTTTCAGTCCTTATCAGAGCAATTTCTATGTGCAGGAGATAGCTGTTAATGCAGAAACTCACAACTGGTCAAGGTGCAGAAGATAAATGTCTGTCGAGTGCTCAGCCACAGTGAGGCATCTTTATCACACCTCTTTCCCTGAGACCCAGGCAACATCAAGGAAGAGGAGGGAGGAAGACTGTTAAGAGGCAGAGGTTGGAGAGGACTGGGGTGCAGCAGTGTCTTCTGGCTGCACAGCAGCTGTGGGCTCCTGCACAAGGTCAACCCTGTAACTGTCCTAGCACGGAGAGAGCAGCAGCCTACAAGTCACCGTCACCAGCTCAGGAGCGACTGACTCCTAGGGGAGGGAACAGGCTTGTCTCTTTGGAGTGTGGCCCTTGGTAGACTGACTGTACTCCGGTGGATGGGCCCTGCATTGATGTGTATATGGTCAGCACAAATTGGACTTGATGGGTGTATACATACATACATGCATGCATACATACATACATACACATATATACACACACACATACATATACATACATACATATATATGTATATATATATATATATGGAAAGGGTATAAAATCAAGTTAGGCTGAGGTGTGTGGGATAATTATGATACAGATATTTTGTGGCAATGTGTGAAGTTCTCGAAGAATTAATAAAATATTAAAACAGCAACAAAAACGGGTGTGGTGGCACATGCCTGTAATCCTACTGCAAGGAAGTGGAGACAGGAGGATCTCTGGGGATAGCCGGCTAGCTCTATTAGCCTACTTGGCCAGTTCTAGGTCACCCCCCACCCCACAACCTACCTGCCAAAAACAAGGGGGGGAGTGAGCACTGTCTGAGCTGTCTTTGTGCACTTTATACACATGTGCACTTGCACCCCCCCACACACACGTGCACCCGCACACACACACACACACACGCACCTGCAAACACATGTGCATCTGCACACACACACACACACGTGCACCTGCACACATACACACACGTGCACCTGCACACACACACACACGTGCACCTGCAAACACATGTGCATCTGCACACACACACATGTGCACCTGCACACACACACGCACACACACGTGCACCTGCACACACATGTGCACCTGCACACACACATGCACACGTGCACCTGCACACACACAATGTGCACCTGCACACATACACACACGTGCACCTGCACACACACACACACACACGTGCACCTGCACACACACATGCACCTGCACTCACATACTCACATGTGCGCCTGCACACACACAATGTGCACCTGCACACATACACGCACGTGCACCTGCACACACACACACACGTGCACCTGCACACACACATGCACCTGCACTCACATACTCACATGTGCGCCTGCACACACACAATGTGCACCTGCACACATACACACATGTGCACCTGTACTCACACACACTCATATGTGCACCTGCACACACACACATGTCCACTTGCACACACACACACGTGCACCTACACACACACACACATGTGCACCTGCACACACACAATGTGCACCTGCACACATACACACATGTGCACCTGTACTCACACACACTCACATGTGCACCTGCACACACACACACGTGCACCTGCACACACACACACACGTGCACCTGCACACACACACACACACATATACTGAAAGAACAATTTGAAACAACTGTGACCTGAGGGAATTATTTTAGTTAGCTATAAACACCAACCCCCAGGCAGCTTTGCCAGGAAAGCTCCCTCAGGGGACTTAGGCAATGACACTGACTGCTAAAGACATCACATGAACTCTAAGTATCCACTCATGGACAGTACACTTCACAATAATTATTAGAGAGGAAAAGTGTGTGTGTGTGTGTGTGTGTGTGTGTGTTGGGGGGGATCACAGACTTGTTTCCAAGGCACCCTACAATTATGTGATTACATTTCTCCTAAAGCAAGATAGGAGCGCACCAACTTCCTTAGAGTTTCTCCATTAAGAAATGTATCAACCTGGAAATAGATCACCACTGGTCTTGTTGAGAAAAAAACAAACCAAACTTTCTTTTGAATGGTCTTCCACCTGCACTGACTTTCTGTGATGGTAAGGTTAGAATAATAACTTTTTTTCAAGTTGGCACACAAATAAAGTTTATAAAGAATATTTGTGTCTTAATCTTCCTAAAATTCTGGCCAATTACTCTCATAAAGGCACACCATTAAGTTTCTTCTGTGTTAGAAATAAGCTTCTGGCACAAGGAATTTCCCTGTTATTTTAAAATACTATTTATGTTGGGTGTTTGAGCAAACTACCTATACTTCAAATGTGAAAAAAAACCTGTGAAATTCCTAGAAAGAAATATTTTTCTTGAAAGTCAAAAAAAGGCCAATTCTTTTTTTCCTATACCCATAACATTTAGACAAATTCTTTGTTCTTTCATTTCAGATGAAATAATAAAGTGTTATTTTTTGCATATTTCCATTTGTACATATGCAAAAAAATCAAATATTCACATTTGTATATTCCCATAGTGTCTTATCTCTAGAAATTCTCCCTGGGTTGGGCTGAATTAACTTAAGCAACACATGTGAAGATGTAACACAAGAGGACCTGTGAGCGGAGCCTTCGCCCTGTTTGGGAGGCTTTGGTAATTACACTTTAACCAAATGGCACCTGGGTTAAAATTCCAAGCCCACCATCTAACCAAGCTGAGAACATTCAGCCAATTACTTAACATCTCACATTTTCAATTTATTCATGTGTAAAGTAGGGATATCAATGTTTCCTTGAGTTCTTTGGAGGATCACAGAATGCTATACATTTGTAACAGGGACCTGGTGCAATACGAGTTTAATTAAAAGTGTATTTTGCTTCTATTAGTTTCTCTGATTTGCTTTCTTCTCAAATGGCATGATTTTAAATTTTAAAAATCTGTTACTTATAAACATAAATCAGTAATGGCATTGCTTTAGGCTTTTATTGATTATAAATTTGTCTAATAAAGTAGACTTCAATATTTGTAGATGACCAATGAAAATTTTAAAAGAATTATAGAGGCAGAAACACTGCAAAATTGTATTTAAAGGAACAAGGTTAGTACCAGCACTTGGGAGGGAAGCACACACAGCATTCTCAAGCAGCCTTAGACAAAGGTCTATGCGACAGGGAAATGTGGTCTTTTGCAAGGAGCTACAGAAGTGATTCATTTTAGCCCAGGTCAGACCTCCAGATGACAGCAGCCTGGGCTGGGGTCTGGGCTGCATGTTCATAGGAAAGTTGGGTGAGCCCTGACCATTCAGATAAACTGCCCCTTAATCCCTGCCTTTCAGAAGCAGTGAGGTAATGAGAACGTTAGGTGTGTGAGCTGCTTGGGATGTTTGCTCTCTAGCAAGAGGGAGCTGTTAGAGGCCACAGTGTGCCATGTCCTTTAGTGGAAGTCCCTGACCCTCTGAAGCATGGTTCTCAACCTCCCTGGTGCTGCCCTCTACTACAGTTCCTCACCTCCTGGCGACTCCCAGCCATAAAATTATTTTTGCTGCTTCATAACTGTAATTTTGCTACTGTTATGGATCATGTTAGTATTTATATACAGGATATCTGATATGTGACACCCAAAGAGGTGGAGCCCATAGCTGAGAACCGCTACTTTAACGGACAGGTGAAAACCACTGCCACAAGTCGTAGTGGGATGCAAAGTTTACAAAGCTTTTTCCAAATTTTCATGAGTAAAATTTACAATTTATTAGATTAGGCAAAGCTCTAAGGGGAAAATTCTACCTTTTTATTTATTTATTTATTAAATTTCAGCCTGTTCATTCTTTTCTGAGTAAAAACTGATTATTCTTTTGAGCAGAAAAATGCCTGTTTTTTCCCATGATTTAGGTTCTCTAGGGCATAAATAAAATTAATTCTTTCAATTTGTTAAGAATGGAAACATATGCCTGTCAGTGGTAGCTCATACCTTTAATCCTGGCACTTAAGAGGCAGAGGCAGGTGGATCTCTGTGATTTCAAGGCCAGCCTGGTCTACAGAGTGAGTTCCAGGACAGTCAGGGCTACACAGAGAAACCCTGTCTCAAAAAAAAAAAAAAAAATATATATATATATAATAAAAATAGAATATTCTCAAAGCTATGATGTCTTTAATGGAAGAATACTAGCAAAGAGAAAAATCTGGCATATAAATGTGGTTAGCACTTTTTCCATTTTTACTTACTGGTCCTCTGGGGCATTATCCTAAAAAATGTCAATATTTTACAATCCTGAACAAAATGTGGTCTTGATTTCATTCTTTCAATTACTGTACAGTGTAGGTTACACTAATCACTTGGCTAGTAAGTGAGCGCATAGCCATGGGTTCTTTAGGCTTGAGTACAGCAAGGCACAGCGCCTGTGCTCCGTCATCTTCAACACTCTGCTCTATTTGAAAGGCTCCTTTTAAACTAGCACTACACTTAGAAAATCCTTCAAAGCTTGCACTGCTTTGTAATGTGTCTTTCAATGCTTTCATCAAGGCCACTGGTAAGGGAAAATTACTCAGAATGGAATTCCCCTTTGGCTTTGGGCTCAACTCCTGTGATTAAATTCACAAGGGCATATAACAAAATGATTTACCAGGCCACACTAGGCAGCCTGGATGGCTTGTGCTTATTTTAGCAGCTAAACTGGAAACCTAATAAATCCTAACCTAGATACCACGTGCCTAAGTGTGCTACCTCTGCCTTAGGAGTCCTGTGATCTTGATTATGTATAAACTTATAAATCCATTTTGTTTCTCAAATCCAGTGATTTTCTCACTCCCCATCACTTTATGCGACCTGTGAAAGTCTACTAAAGCAGTGGTTCTCAATATGTAGGTTGTGACTCTTTGGGTTCACAGGGGTTGCCTAAGATTACTGGAAAACAGATACTTACATTATGACTCATAACAGTAGCAAAATTACAGTTAGGAAGCAGCAACAAAGTTAATTTTATGGTTGAGGGGTCACCACAACATAAAGAACTGTATTATAGGGTCACAGCATTAAGGAAGGCTGAGAACCGCTGCACTAAACCACTGGAAGAAATTTAACAAATTACTTCAATATTATTTAAGTCAACTACTGTGTTGACAAAATTTTCAGTTTAAGCTAAATTTATAATTCACTTTTAGCCTAGTTAATGTGGAGTGCATTCATATATATATATATATATATATATATATATATATGTATGTATGTGTGCCTGCATGAGTTAATTTAACAATAGGTTACTTAAGCACAGAACTTCTCAA
This sequence comes from Uromys caudimaculatus, assembly GCA_028551405.1. Taxonomy (NCBI): domain Eukaryota; kingdom Metazoa; phylum Chordata; class Mammalia; order Rodentia; family Muridae; genus Uromys; species Uromys caudimaculatus. The sequence continues at coordinate 7,737,304 of CM052703.1, forward strand.
ATCCTGAAGTCTTTCTACAGTATTATGAAAGTTGAATGTAAAGTACCCAAAGAGACACAAAACTATGCCCATCAATATACCTAGCTTGTTCACATGCCTTGCGTGTGCTTGCCTCTCTGCTCAGATAATGTCTTAATTGGGTATCCTCAAACTCTCAGTAGAACCATCTGTCTTTCTTTAGATGAAGTTATGCCCAGAAAACATACAAAGAGAATGCACATTATTGGACTGCCTGTTTGCTACTGTTACAGTTTCACACAAGCATTTATACAGACTCTGCTCATTCTTTCAAGCACAAGTTCACTGTTTGCCCAGACCTTCTTCACTGAAGACTTTCAACCATTTCATTACATTGTATCAAGGGCTCCGAAGGGAAGGAAGAACGGCTTATCGTTGCTTCAACTTACAGGGCTCTGCAGGATCTGGGTAACTCGCTTCCTCTGCTCCATCATATTGAAGTCCTGCCGTAGGTCAGGAGACATGTTTCTCTCTCGAAGGTATTCCGGATCACTTTCATTGATTCGGTCAAAATACCTCTCTTTGTGAGGCGTGCTGGGAGGAGGAGGAGTGGTGATCACAGCTTGGCCGGCGTCTGAACTCATGTTTCAAGTCTTCTTCTCTACAGAGTAAACACAGACGGGAGGACACTTACTACAACACTGTGGTAAATCCACTTTACAGGAGCCAAGCAGAACTTTTAAATGTTTGGAAACAAACTTTCTTTTAAAAGCTGCTTCAGGGACTGGAGAGATAGTCCAGTAGTTAAGAACACTAGCAGCAATTCTAGAGCAGCTGGGTTCAATCCCTAAAACCCACACGGAGGCTAACAATTGTCTGTTTCTTCATTCCCAGAGGATCCAACATCCTCTTCTGGCCTCTGCACCAGGCATATATGTGGTACACACATGCAGGCAACACACACACACACACACACACACACACACACACACACACACACACACAAAATTAAAATAAAATCTAAAAAAAAAAAAATCCCAAGAAATTAAAAGTAGCTTCGTGGAGGAAGGTTGTTTGATGGGGACCCAATGGTGAGAGAGTTCCCCGAGTGCACTCATGGCCCTGGGTTTGATTCCCAGCACGTAAAAAATTAAGAAGGCAGCATCTCCAAAAATACTAGAAAAGTTTTTTATGTAGGAAAGCATTTCTTAACAACCACAAAAGAAAAGAAAACTTATCTTTGATTATAATGCTAAGTTAGAAATTATTTTCAGAGCTAATGAAAATTCATGTCTAAATACTGAATTTTTTGAAAAAAATACATGTTACTTATTTTAAATTAATTTAAGAGACTGGAGAAATAGCTCAGTGATGAAGAACAGATATTGCTCTTACAGAGGACCCAGGTTTGGTTCCCAGTACCCACCTCAAACATCTCACAAATACCTCTAACAAAAGCTCCCGGGGGATCCAAAGCCCCACAAACACAAGCACTGACCCATACATGCCCATAGAGGGGCACACACACACACACACACACACAAATACACATAATTAAAAACAAAAATAAAGCCGGGCAGTGGTGGCACACGCCTTTAATCCCAGCACTTGGGAGGCAGAGGCAGGTGGATTTCTGAGTTCATAGCCAGCCTGGTCTACAGAGTGAGTTCCAGGACAGCCAGGGCTACACAGGGAAACCCTGTCTCAAAAAAAAAAAAAAAAAATTTACAAATAAAACTAATTTTAACTTAAAATATACCCTAAGGTCAACTTATTTCGATTTGAGGAGGAAAATATAAATTTTTATAATTTGACCAAGACCATGGTAAAATTCAGACCAAAAAAAAAAAAAAAAAAAAAAAAAAAAAGCCAGTGTCACGTAGTTGAGACATTTTCTTTATCCTATTTTGATTTTAAGCCTATATATGTGCATCTTATTTGCTCTACTGTTTCCCCAGGGAAACTGTCTTACCCTGCATCTGGAGGCCAAGAGCAGAGGACTTGGCAGGTCTGCATATCAGGAAGAGGAAACAGCTAAGCATCCTACTCCAGGCAGCGTAGAGAGCAGAGATATCACCTGCACCTCTGTGTGGCACAGGACCAATCATGGGAAATGATGCCAACTGTCCTGTGTTGTCTGTGGGACCTTCTAAGCTGACCAATATTTAGCAACTTAGGGGATAACAGATTGGCCTGACCTTCCTCTTCAGCCTCCTCCTCCTCTTCCTCCTGTTGTTGTACTTGTTTTCCTGGTTCAACTGAGGTTTTTTTGTTTTGTTTTGTTTTTTCGAGACAGGGTTTCTCTGTGTAGCCCTGGCTGTCCTGGAACTCACTGTGTAGATCAGGCTGGCTTCAAACTCAGAAATCCACCTGCCTCCGCCTCCCAAGTGCTGGGATTAAAAGCGTGCACCACCACTGCCCGGCGCCAACTGAGTTTTTAAAGGAAGCAATGATCAAAACACCCCAGAATAAAGCACTGCATACTGATGGTGAGGTGCATGGGTGGGCCTCCTGACGCTTGCTTCATGTCAGACCACACCTTTGTCCCATTCAAGGATCCTTTCCATTCCTTAGCAGGTAAAATTTCCTGGTGTATCAAAGACACAAGACTAGGTTTTTCAAATGATTCAGTAACTTCCCAAGCGAATGTCAGACTTGTGACAGTTGCTAGAGTAACTCCATCACTCAGGTGGATGGCACTTCATCTCCACAGAAGTCAAGGAGAATGTCTGCCTCAGAAGTTCCCTAACAACTGACTCACTTGTCTTGATTGTTACTGATACTGAGGATAACACTTAACTGGGCACGTGTGCTTCAGTTCGTGCTCGCTGGCCTGTCACAGGCAATGGCTAACCATCGCGAAGCAATTGTCTGTTCTCGACAATGCTGACTCAGTTACAACTCCCTACTCAAGGATGCTGCTGCCTTTTATCACTGAAAGGCACTTAATGTGGTTTGTGTATAATATCAAAGAGTATATAACACTTTTTTAAAAAAGCTAATTGCAGTGGTTACCTGGTGCTTGATTCATTTATATAGAATTCCTCAAATGGCAACACTGTTGAAATGGAGACCAGAGCAGAGGTTGATGCGTGGGAGGACAGTGTGCTCAGGACGGAGTTAAGATTCAGTACATATACTAAGTGAACATGAGCAAAACGAGAAAAGCCTGCAGGGCGTCTGTCAATTCTCCTACTGAGTGGGTACTGTGACCGAGCTTTAAGTGTCTTCCGTGAGAACAGCATGCACACGGGTGACGTTCTCCCACCAAGTCCACACTGTTCTTCCCTTCCGATCCCTTCCCTATCACTCCTTCTCCTCCATCATTTCCTCCCAATTTCATTTTTTTTAAAGCCCACAGGATCTACTTCATGATGCCAGTGTTTGCACATCTTCAGGGCCATCTATTGGAGCAAGGGAACCCTCGCACAGGCCACACCCCTGTAGAAAATGGACTCTCTTCGGCTCAGGAGCTAGGGCTGAGACTTAGTGACTACCTCCTCCATCCATGGTGGGAGTGGACGTGGCTGGATCTTACGCATGCGAGCTCATGTGTGCACCTCTTCTGTTGTGTCCAGAACACACTGCTTCACTAGTCATCCTCTGCTTCTGACTCGTACATTCTTCCTGTTGTGGTCGATTGCTAAGGCCTGGGAGGGGTATGTGCTATAGATGCACCACTGAGGGCTGAGCACTCTACAGTCTCTTCTTCCTCGACCAGTTGTGGTTGCAGTGCCAACTGCCGTCATCTACTACAAAACTTAGCTTCTCTGATGAGGGCTATGAGATGTATTATTCCATAGGAATAAAGATACAAATGTAGAACAGAAAAAATAGCAATAGGTTCTCCTTTTGCAAACGTGACCAACCCGGACACGGTTTCTTGATCCTGTCTATGGTACCAGGCATGAGTTCATGAGACGAGGGCTTTAATGCATTCAGAAAGTGGTCAGTATTCCCATAATAGATGTGCTGACAGGTAAGACATTACTGTAGCTCTCAGGGCTCACATCTGGGTGTGACTGATGATGCCTCTCCTCCTCTGGTAGAACTTCCAGCACTAAGAAAGCTAGCCAGTAGGTATGACACTTCCAAGTTGGTACCAGTCTAATTTCTCCCAGTTCTACGACTCAAATATGTTATGTTTTCAGTAACAGGGTCTTACTATCAAGTTTTGTAGGCTAACCAAGGCAATGGCAACAGCCCCTAATGGTTTAGAGTCTACTGGACCAACAACTCAAAGAGATGTAACCCATTCCTAGCACCGGGCTAAAGATTAGCCTATAGTACCTGGGAGAGGCACTGCCTTCCACCCACTATTACAGGGTGCTTCCTATTATAATTATATGTGCAGATGTGTATGTTTTTAGGTAGCTTCTACAATAATAGATATGCCTTTTTCCATATGCTGTTTTCAAAGATCTCTAGTGTTCTCCCTCTCTAGACTCCCTCTTTTACCTTGTCTTCCCATCCCCCATCCCATTTAAGTTTTGTAAGACGTTACTAATGGGGAAAACTATATGAAGGCTACACAGCATCCCTGTTGGTTCTTACAATTGCATGTGCAGCTATAATTGTCTGAATTTTTTTAATTTTAAAATTTAATCTTAATAAAATCAATATTCTATAAGAGTAGAAAAAAATTAATAGTTCCCATTTCTAGTGATGTAAGTTTATGATCAGCTCTGTATTATCCCTATCTTCAGACATTTTCAGTACCAGAAAGCATTTTGAGACAGTTTAACCAATATAGCTAAATTGCATTTGAATAAGAATGCATGGATTCTAACACCTGGGATACTACCACAGATACTCCACATGGTGGTCCGAGGAGCTGTGGGATGTGAAATGTGGTTACAATAGCAGTTTTCCTAAGCTAACCAAAGTTAACACGAAGCCCTCTGAGACACAAAATGAAATGCAGTATTGGGGAGAATAGGCATTTATTTAGTAACTAGTGTTCAGGTCTTAGTACCAGTCAAGACAAACACCAAAAGATGCAGCAGGGGAGATACTCCCCTCAAGTGTGAGCTTGAGAAGAACTTGTTCTGCAGTCAGAGCAGTTTAAATATGACTGTTCTCCATGAGACCTTTCACATAGCTAAATGTCATGGCAAGAAATGGTCTAGGAATTTCAGCTGATTATTAGGCCAAAAAACTTTAAAATAAATTCTGAAAGTTTCTATGTGTTCTTTCCAATCAAAAAGCAGCCTGCCTACTACAGAGTACTGGACCATGACAAAGAGACTTTCCTGTGCTGGCCACAGGGCTAAGGAATGCACACAGACTGGCTCGTTTACTAATCATAATCTTAACTGTAGACATCATGTTCACATTACAGATGAGGAAATGAAGTAAAAAAGCTACCAAGTGATTGATGGAGACTTTTGACTAGGTCTGTTGAAGCCAGTAGCCCATGGTCCTAATCAATGAGGTGGGCAGCTAGTAAGTTCTTTTCCAATGTCAGTTCACTATCAGTGTTGGAAAGCCTTGACCCTCCACCCCAAACAAACACTGTCTGTGGTGCTTTGAATGTGCTTGGCCCATGGGAAGTAGCACTATTAGGAGGGGTGGCATTATTGGAAGAAGTGTGGCCTTGTAAGAGGAAGTGCGTCACTATGGGGAAGCGGCCTTGTTAGAGGAAGTGCGTCACTATGGGGGTGGGCTTTGAGGTTCCTATGCTCAGGCTCCCCCCAGTGCAGAAGAGACCCTTCTCCTGGCTGCCTGCAGAAGACAGTCTCCTGCTGCTGCCTTTGGATAAGATGTAGAACTCTCAGCTCTTCTAGCACCATGCCTGCCTGGACACTGCCATGCTTCCTGCCTTGGTGATAATGGACTGAACCTCTGAACCTGTAAGCCAGCCCCAATTAAATGTTGTCCTTTTAAAGAGTTACCCTGGTCATGGTGTCTGTTTCCAGCAATGAAACCCAAACTAAGACACTGTCCTAGGTTGAAAGGAACCTGTGCATCAGTCATCTCTGGCTTCCCAGAGAAGGAATACCTTAATGGTGGAGTCTCCACTCTTAGCCTCAAACAATTCACTCAAAGCAGAAATACTTCTGTATCCAGATGATAACTGATACATTTTAGCTCCATGGCACCTTCTTTTTAAAACTAGCCACACCTCTTTAAAATGCCATACACATCTATCCAGGCATGCTTTTAGTACCTACCTACCAGTAATGCACACCTGAACTTAAAAATAGTATAAACGAGTGTAAACCAGTGTGCAAACTAGTATAGTTTTGAACAGTGCTCTGTCAGCTGAAAAAGTATAATTTTTAACATAAAATGTAAAGACTTCTGGAAGTTGACACTATTAACTTGTCTGCCCTGTGGGTTTTCCTCTGGTACATTCTTTGATTGTACAAATTAGAAATAAAGACACTACAAGTGTCGCCAGTGAAATGACTCCATGGGCAAAGACACCTGATCTTGAAGAAAGAACTCCTGAGATTTGACCTCTGACCTCTATTCATGCACACAGACATATGAGTGTAATGAAAGACTTGAAAAGGTATTATTAGGGGCAGGGATCCAGCTTAGTGGCAGAGCACCTGCCTAGCAGCACAAGGCTCTGGAGTTGGTCCTTAGCTCTGGGGCTGGGAAGAGGACACTGAGAATAAATAAAACTCTACTTTAAAAAGTCTTATGGCAAGTATCCACATAGTACCAATGCAGCATGAATGTTAACGGACTAGAATACAACACAGAAGTAGCATTCTAGAACTGTGGCTTTCAGACCCTTTGAAAAAATAGTAATCCACAATAAGAAAACCATTTTCTGTTGTATTCACATAAAAACATTAGGATAATAATGAGGTAAGTTAATGACCTGATACTTTGATGGTTATCCTGATATTTTCTATGTTAATGTCTTTCTCCACGCCTTTTAAAGAAATACTGATGATATTGATTACTGATTAGTGGGTTGTGCCATAGGTTTCAATGTGCTGCTCTAGAAATTCTAAGTTACAGTCAGTTGAGAAACGGAAAAGAAAGGGCTATACAGCATGCGTGTGGTAAGTTGCACAGAAGACTGAAGAGTGCGTGCGAGATAGAAGAGAAAGATGCAACTTTTCATTTTTTCCTCTGTGTGTGTGTGTGTGTGTGTGTTTGGTTAGGTTCCTGTGTGCGTGAGTGTGTGCTGTGGCACATACATGTGTGCATGTGGGGGCCAGAGGTTGATATGAGGTGTATTCTGTGATTGGATCACTGGACTTGCTGGCTGCCAGTCTAGCTCCAGGCTCACTAAGGGACCCTGCCTTAAGAGAGTAAGACAGTGAAGGAACAGGCCATTCAATGTCCTTCTCTGGCTCCTGCATGAACACAGGTGCATATATTTATGTCCATAGGTGTGCAGATGTCATGTACACACTCCCCAGCCACAAAACAAACATAAAAATGAAGTATGGAATTCTACAACAGGCTGAATCTTGAAACACTATGAAAAGTAAAAGAAGCCAGTTATCATAGACCACACATCTATGCGAAGTATTTAGACATTTACATGACGTATTTAGAACAGGCAGGCCTGCAGAGGCAGAATCTGGATTATTGGTTGTTTAAGGTTGGGAGAAAATAAGTAGTTTCTAGTGAGATTTTTTAATAAAGAATGGTGAAATGTTAAAATAATTATGATGATAACCATACAATTCTGTGACTACATGAAAAATCACGCTGGGGTACAGCTCAACTGGCAGTGTTTGCCTAGAATGCATAAAACCCTGGGTCAATATCCAGCGTCATATAATCCAAGTATGGTGGTACAAGCCTATAATCCTAGGACTTGGGAGGTGGAGGCAGGAGGATCAAAAGTTTAAAGTTATCTTTGACTACCTAGCAAGTTCCAGGTTAGGCTGGGCTACCTGACAGCCTGCTTCAAAACAACAAAGACTCCACCGAATCATACACATTGAATAGGAAAAGTATATGATGTGTAAAATTACTACCTTAAAATCTCACTAAGAAGTTCCTGATCATCTTGCAAAGCTGGGATGGGACCTGTAGCTAGAGTCCCCACAATAGTAGGCGCTGGCTGTAGTTATAACTCCTAATTAACCTGCTCAGAGTACACTTACACTAGAAACAACAAACAAAATGACTACTTATAAAACGTCTTTCCAAACTTCAAATTCTTTGCAGTCTTAACTGTTTTCCAATAAGGAGAGACGCTGTCCTTTCAAGTCTCAGCCTAATTGTCCCACACTTGGAGGAATAATCCAACACATCCAGACTTCAAAGCAGCACTTGGTTAAGAACCAGGCGCTGTTCTTGTGTTAGCTCCTCTGATGGTTCCTATGGAACAGTGAGGATATCTGAAGTTCTAGAAAACAACTTAGACCCTGCACAAACTGTGACGAACCGTATCCTTAACCACTGATTTTAAGATTGAGTTGCTTTCATCTGCTAGACACAATTTTATATACAATTGACACAGCAGTCAGTAGATTTGAGAAAATGATCAGAACATGCAGCTAAGAAAAATGGAAACAAGTTAATCTGGCATCAAATAGTGCCATCCCCCAAAGAGGAGAATTTAATTATCCGGCAACACACTACACCTTATTGCTATAGTGGCTGCTGATACTACGCCAGTTCTCTTGGACTGTGTTGGAGTTAAAGATCACAGTTTGCAGATGACACCAACCATACTTCAAGGTGGTAATTTTTTTTTAAGTACAATGCTCAAAGTATTATATCTTGGTACAAAATCATAGCAATGACATTTATGAGTATTACATGTTTCTTTCATGTTAGTCAATGGTCTAAATTTACTTCTTCAATGAAATATAAGTGAATAGGGCTATCACACCATGCTTGTTCATACTTAATAAATAAATGCTATTGGCACGTGAATAATGCTAAGAGGAAGTAGTTGATGAATGGCCTCACTGGTCTATCAGTTTAGTATGTACAAATAGATGTAGAAGTGAGGTAATTATGTAATGGTTTGATCTAAATACTGAAAAAACATGTTTTTCTTAAGTACTGACTTATTAAAGATATGGAAGCACCCATTAACATTTTATTATGTCATTTCACTTAAAGTCTTTATTAGAGGCAAATCAACTAGAGAATTAGCCCAAATTTGTTTTTTCCCAGATGGCATAACCAATGAAGAGGTATTCATAATGAGATGTGCTTGCACGCACACAGCCAGCATGGCATGCTCAGTCCTCCTGGGGCAGCTCTCCCACCGCCCCCTATCACTCCCTCAGACCAGACACCTTAGATACTTGCTCTTTTGAGTGCGTTACTCTTGAACAATAATTGTGAGACCCTCTTAGGAGATGGGCAGACTCAGGAGGGAAATGCCAGCAACCTTAAATGGTATCATAAAGGACTGCAGTACAATTCTGAATTCTAAGCAAAAAGAAAAAGGATTCAGGGTGAGGGGCCTTTAGTGGAAAGGTACAGAAGACCACACAAACACTGCTTAGTATTTTGTAAGTTGTAGGTGTTAATCGGACAGATAGCGGGTATGTATCATTTATAGGCTATCAGCAAAATGTGAAAAATTTCATTTTACCTTTAAAACTAAGTAAGCATTAGTTTGAAAGCTTGAGGGCTAACTATGAAATGCACTTGGAAAAGATGACATTAGGATCTAAAGCGTTAGGCCAAGTCCAACATCAAGGGCACAGGAGTCAGAGAAGGAGGGTGGTGAGTGCAGCCAGCCTGGTTAACACAGCAAGACCGGGACTCAAGAACACCAGCCAGCCAGCCACCCACCCAAACAAACAGAAAATAAAGAGAAAGAAAAGGAAAAGAAAGGAGGACAAACTGGCTTATACTGGGTGGTGGCTCATGCCTGTAATCGCAGCACTTGAGTTCCAGGCCAGCTTAGGTCACAGTAAGTTCCAGACAGGCCTGACTTGTAGTGCCTAACTGTGTCAAAGAAGGAAAGTCGGGAGAGATTACATGACTCAAAAGGTAGAAGTGCCTGCCCATAGGCCTGACAACCTGATTATAATCCTGGGATCCCACAAGGTGTCAGGAGAGAACAGACTCCCTAAAGTTGTCTTCTGACAGTCCCCCTATGAACATGGTACAAGATACAAACACGCACACTCATACATGCTGAAACTCTAATCAGTAATTTGTTTTCTCATAACCAGACACACTTTCAGATATGTTCTACACAGATAATCTCACTTATTCTGATACACATTCTCTATATGTTTATGGTCATAATTTATTCTCAACATGGAATATCTGGGAATGAAAAGAGATGAGCAAGGCGAGACCAGAGGACTGTGATACGAGGGTGCCCCTCACAGGTTAGTTTTTGTCACTGTGTCTCTTAAAAAGTGAGATCTAGGAAACAATCCAGACCATGACATCTCATGGTAAATGAGGGTTTATAAGGTGAGGAATCACTGGAGACTCAGAGTTCAGAAACAGACTCCCTGCCCACAGGTTAGTTTCTAGCGGTCCCTCATAGCTCTGGCTAATTCCCATTTCGTGCTCCTCCTGGGGATACGGGTCAGTGCCCACGTACATCGCAAACTTAAGTCTACTTAGTTATCTGTGCAGGACTGAGTTTCAAAAATCAAAACTCCTAGCTTTTGACATTTTCTTCAATTATGAAGAATTAGGTCAAGTTCATTCTTAAGTATTACAGCACACTACCAACACTCAGAAAAAAATGTGAATGAATATTAAAAATAAAGTGATACAGAAAACTTCCCCAAACTCCCATTTAACATCTATTTCTTAAGCTAAAAATATTTTGGTTACTTGTTTTGTGTGGTTTTTGTTTTGTTTTAGCCATGAACTTTCAGTCTTCCTGCCTCCATCTCCCAAATTCTTGTATTATAGGTATATTGAAAAAAATTCCAACTCTCTTCTATCTGAAGAAATAAATCCTGCAAGGCACATTATTAAAAATGAGTTGGGTTTTGTAAAGGAAACTTTTACCCCAAAGTCTAGAGAATGTCTAGAGCTGTTGCCATAGACCGTATCTTTCTAGGGTGGCCACTGTGATCAGTGGGGATAGGAGAGGCCTGCAGGTACAAAGTGCCTTACTTCAAGAAGTGGAGGAAGAGGCTGGAGAGACGGCTCAGCACATACCACTCTTGCAGAGGGCCTAAGTTCCACCTCCAGCACCTCCTGGGCAGCTCACAGCTGCCTGCTTATTCCAGCTCCAGGGAACCACTGGGCTCTGCAGGTACTTACACTCATGTATGCACAGGCACTATGTACACTCATGTATGGACAGGTGCACTATGTACACTCACGTATGCACACTCACGTATGGACAGGTGCACTATGTACACTCACATATGGACAGGCACTATGTACACTCCTGTATGCACATGCATGTATGCACAGGCACGTATGTACACACACGATTAAAAGTATTAAAAATAACTCAAAACAAAAGTGAAGTAAAATTCACACAAAAATTTCATAGAGACTTTGATCTGTTTTCAGGGATTTCAGCTGGAAACTTTGGCTTTCTTTACCATAGCTGATAAAACACAGCTGGAAAAGCCAACAGATTTTTACTACAAAGGGGTCTGATTTGAACAAGATCTTCCAGCCTTTATAATTGGGCTGGTAAGGAGGGCCACAGAATCACAACATGATCTGCTTTCTTCTTGGAAATTTAGTGCTGAGCCATAGATGTGCGACACATTAAATCCAGAAAATAGTGCCTAGAAATTACTTCCAAGTATTCTTTGGCTACAATCTGCCAGGATAGAAACCTGATGATGGTTTTTAAGGGAAGTCCATAAAAAGAGATTCTTGATTAGCCCTAGAAACTTGTTTCACAAAAGTACTTTTCAAAATCTTTATTTGCCAAAATTATAATCCTTTAGATATCAAGATTTTCTTTACACTTTATGATTTACTTGTATGTGCATATGTGTGTGCCCAGGTGCTCCTGTAGAAGTCAGAAAACAGCCTCAGGAGTTCTCTCCTCTATGGTGGACTCTAGGATCTAGCTCAGGTTGACAGGTTTGTTTAACAAGTGCTTTTATTTGCGGAGCCATCTTGCCAGCCCTAAAGCTAAAGTTTGATATTCCATAGGAAACAGTTAATTCCCAGCTTAGAATGGTTTGACTCACATTTTTAAAACTACATGACATTGCGAGAACAATATATATGCAACAGAAATTATACTTTGAATTTTGATCTTTTTTATAGGCCTAATACAGTAGGATGGTCTCTCTTTTTCTCAAGTTAACTAAAATCTTTATTAAGTAACTTCTGATATCAGAAAAGTAAAACAATATTCTCTAAACATATAATAGTGGTACTTCGGTCACCATATAGGATATTTCTCTTTCTTCTTAAAAAATTTCTTCCTTTATTTTTTATTTTCATGTGTATGGATGCTTGCATGTATGTCTGTGCACCACATGCATGCAGCAATGCCTGAGGCCATCACAGGGCATCAGGTCCCCTGAGACCAAAATTAAAGATAGTTTTAAGTTGCCGGGTGGGTACTGGAACCAAGAACAGTAAGTGCTCTTAAGCACTGAGCCATCGCTCTATCCTGGGATTATTTTCTCTTGCTACTGGGCACCCACTCAACCACAAACATAGTCAGTACTGCACAGTATACTAAGCTGCTATACAGAATATATATATATATATATATATATATATATATATGATTTATTTGTATGTGCATATATACACATACATTTGTATGTGCATATATGCACTATATACTATAAACACTGCAGTATACTATATTGTGTTTGCTAGGTTAGGCTTATGAAATAAATTTCAACTGATGAAGGATTTACAGGAAGCAACCCCATCACAAGTTAAGAAGCATCTATACTGAGTTGGATTATCAACTTCTCCAAGCTCTGCTGTGTCTTGAGAACTTCTGAATATGACTTTATTTCTAGTGAGAGGAAGATGAAAGATTTGGACAGAGGAGACACACTCGAACAAGGTCAGGTGATGAGAGAGACAATGGTGGGCTGCAAGCCTAGGAACGCCAACCATGCATGGGTGGCGTCCTCTAGAAGCTGGGAAGGAGGCACGGCCACTTTCCTCAGAACCTCTAGAAGCAACCAGTTGGAGACATCTTGAGTTTCTAGCCTCCAGAACTCTCAGAGAAGTCTAAAATGCTGTGCTTCCTGCTATCTAGCTGTGTACTGTGTTATGGTAGCACTAGCAAACTGTACTATTCCCATGGAATTTCCATGCTAACACCTACCTGGGAAACATTTTACTATCATAACAGTGTGGAGAACACACTTCTGAAGAATCAAAGCTTTGCAAAACAAATGAAAAACGTGAAAGTGATTCTAACAAAACATCGGATACAAGGACAACAAATGTGTTTTTCACCATGCTGTAACCGTTGCTAAGTATGGTAGACTGAAAAGTTTCTGAGGAATATGAAGCAAGACAATGTTATCATGTCAGACTGTGAACAAAACGTCTCTGTAAAACCCCATGAAGATGATTCAACAAGAATCCCAATCATAAACACAAGCTGCAGCAGGTTTTACTTCTTCTACCACAGATGAGATGTTAAAGCAGGTACCAAGTCATAACATAGTAGTTTGATAAAATGTCCTTTTCACTTAAGCAAGGGTGGATTTCAAATGCCACATGTTTGGTTGACATTCTTGCTTTGTATGCATGCATTTCTGCCCTTTTCTCTACAGGAGAAACGACTGAAACCAAATCTGCAGCTTTAGCAGCATGCAGGCATCGGTCCCTTCAGGTTATGAGAACCTGTAAGAAGCTGGCTCAGTGCGGCTGAGTGTCAAGTCCCTGTTGCTACTTGTTTCCACACTGATATCTGACTTTACTTAATTATTAAGAACCAAAAACCTTGCTGAGTTACTAATTTTGAGTAGACTCATTCCTGGGTGATCTAAATCCCTGTATTTTTCTACTGGGTAATTTCAAATACTCAAATGCAGGACCCCCCCCCCCCCATTGCTTCCCTCTGGGGACTTCTACCGATTACCACCCTTTGCCAAAAGTACCTTGCCCCTGTGTTCTGCCTACATGGCAGGGCGTGATAAATCCCTCATGCTCACGGCTCTTTCTAATTGCCTTTTGTTGAGAAGCTGGCCTCTTCTTAAGAGTTGGTTTACCGGAAGTCTTTCTTTGTTCAGCCACTTTGCCCTATTTTAGTCTTGTGTTTTCACCAAATTACTCGGGAATAAAACTATGGCAAGAGGGGAATGTTTTTAAACTATCCAGCTTTTCTTGAGCTCTTGCTTTAAGGATGGAGCATGTTTTAATCATTGAATCTCATAATAACCCTGAGATATAAGTACTGTTACCTCAACTTATTGATAAGGAAGTATCTTAGCTACCTATTGCCATGTGAAGAAACACCATGACCAACTTGGGGCGTGGCAGCAGGTGGGCAAGCATGGTGCTGGAGCAGCAGCTGAGAGCTTACATCTGATCCATTAAGTACTAGGCAGAGAGTTGGCCAACTGGAATAGTGATGGCTTATTAAAACTCAAAGCCCACCCTGGTAACACACCTCCAACAAGGGTATACCTCTTAATCCTTCTCAAACAGTTCTACCAAAGATCGAGGGACAGTGGGACATGGACAGACAGGGACTATGATAACTAAGCATTCAGATTTATGAGCCTTCAGGGCCATTCTTATTCAAACTATCACAGGAACCAAGCAGAGACAAAGCATTAGTTATCCAAGGTCACAAGGTGTTTGGCTCTAGAACCAGAATTCTCTTCATTTCCACTCATATTTCCAAAGTTTGAATCATTTTAAACTTAAAGTTGTTAAGATCTTTTGGCAAAATTTTTCAACTTCTTTCCCATCCCAGAATCAAATCAAGGTTCCCACTCTTTTTTTTTTTTTTTTTTTTTAAGATTTCTTTTCTTTTCTTTTCTTTTTTTATTTTTGATACTTTATTTACATTTCCAATGTTTCCCCTAAGGTTCCCACTCTTAAATACGAATTCTTTTGTAAGATATGTATTTTCATGGACTGGCTATCTTCAAAATGAAGTTTATCTGAACACCAGAAGAATGAAATGAAGGGTTTGGTGCTTGGGAATTTCATTAGATCAGTAACAGACAGACATCCCCAGTTATTTGCAAAATTCAATGATCCACAAAGTGGAATCTAGACGATTATAATATTTAACTTTAAAAATGAAGGACTTTTCTAGATAATGGTACCTAGATTTCACGTGCCCCATTATTTTACCTAGAATGGTGTCAGACATGAACTTCTGTATAGACTTGCTGACTCTTTTAAAGAGACCCAGGTTCTGTCTGAGAAATAAAATTTAGCTTGGAAAGCAGACTAGCTGACCAGAGTAGGAAGCGTGAGCAAGTGTGTGTCTTGGTGCTCTCTGACCTGTGCCACTCACCTTCCAGATGACTGTCTGTCCTGGCACACACAGACAGTGAAGGGACGGTGAGAGACAGGGGCAGCCCAGATTTCCAAGCTGTCTGAGAACTTAATTTTTAATAAAAATGGGAAAAATCAAAGAGGATTTTGGAAGTCCAATATAAACTCATGGGGAAGAGATATCATTAAACCAACTTATTATTTAATTCATGGAAGTCTATTTTAAAAACAACAACAGAAATGCTGACTTTAGAAAATGAAGAATCTATAAAGACACGGGGAAACAAACACTAATTTATAAATACTAGTAATTCCTGTAAGAAATACTGTCTTCCCCGATCCCCCCTAGTTAGAGCGAGTGTTAAAGTCTAAAAGAATATGAGGCATTACTGTTTTGTTTTAGCCTATCATTTCTCCATTAACAAACCAGGGTGGAGAGATAGAGCCTACCTTGCCTAAAAACCTCTACTTGATCTTACTCTATTTTTATATTATGAAGATACACAGAATGTAGACTACAGATCGCATGCATATATATATATATATATATATATATATATATATTCCACCAATATAACAAAGTCCTGAAATATGAATAACACTTTTTAGAATTCCATAAAGGTTTTGCCTAAGACACTAATATTTGAAACTAGTGGGCAATAGTCTTTGAAAAAATCACTCCAGTTCAAAGGGATTAATAAGCATACACTCAGCGTTAAAAACAGGAAAAATTGGAGGTTTTGTTTTCATAACAATTTGAAGCAACTTATAATATTTTTGAAACCGAGTCTGTTTTGATGGTAATTCACAGTTGTGCCACTCACGTCTGAAGGATCCACTTCTACGGCTGGCTATCTTTAAATTCAGGCTTGAAGCGGCGCTCTGTCTTTCTGCGGCTCACAAAGACTGGACTCACAGTGTAGTTCTATAGTGTCTATTTAGCTGGACTTACGGCCCACATCAAGTAAGTTATTGTCAAAGAAAAAGCCATCTTCATGGCTTAGTAAGTTAAGTAGTTCTCCAGAGTTTGGCGGACATGTTGTATCTACTTTAGATTTCGAGGAATAGTGTCATATACTCTTCTGAAAAGGCTACAAAGTTTTATTTGAAATATCTAAAAGGCAGTGTGAACACTACAGCTCTCATGGTTCTTGGCTGCTACTGAGAAGCACAAGCCATTTGTTACAATTTTTTTCTCCAGAATACTATTTCCCCAGCCCCTCCTACTAAGGTAGAAAAGCATCTTGGAGTCCCATCTGTAAAACATAACAACAACAAAAAAAACTTAGAAAGCTCAGTCATAGCGTGCAAGCCTGGTGCAGCCCCCTTCGCCGCTGCCGCCTCCCCCAGGGCTAAGTCCTCAGCACAAGAGACAGGTAGGGTGGCACACATGCTTGGAAGCCCAGCACTTGGGAGGTAGAGGTAGAATCAGAAGTCTGAGGCCATTCTTGGCACTGTGCGTTCCAGGCCAGCCCAGGCTGCATGAAACTGTCTCAAACAAAACAAAACAAAACAAACATACAAAACATTAGGAATCATGGTAGCAGTGCTAGTGTGATCTAAAATAACATGCAGGCTCTGAAAATGGGTTTAAGAGACTTCAAAGGCCCGTGGCTCTTCTCCCAAAGGCTTGCCATGTTCCTTACACATTTAGACTGTTCTTCCTCTCATCGCTATTATCTGGGTATCAGTCTCCATCTTGAGATCTTATTCAAAGTCAACTCATTCCTCCCCATCAAAAATTAGCCTTCCTCCACTCCACTCCACTGCACTGCTTGTAAAGTACTTTGTCTCATCTGTGGAGACTGGACCAACAACTTCTTTATTAGGCACTTAAAAGTTACTCAACAGGGCTACTGACCCATAATAACTGCACTCTATCTACCTAAGAATAAACCAAGACAGAGATCTCAATTGACCATGTTGGTGGTTGAGGTTAGAAATACTGTGACTCACATTTGAAATGTATTAATTTGACTAAAAAGTCATTAAAGAGAAGCGTGAGGTTATAAAAAGAGCAATTTTTAATTTTAAAAAGCTGTACTTATTACATATACTGAGGCCAGAAACAATACTATAACAATATCACCCTTTAGAAAGGAAGATGGCTGAATGGGTAAAGTGCTCCAGTCTGAGCACCCACACAGAAGTTAGGAGACGCAGTCTAAAGCACTGTAGTGGGGAAGGGTGCATGGACAGGCAAGCTACTGTCTCCAGGTTCACTGTGAGACCCTGTCTCAAAAAACAAGCTGGACAGTGCCAGGGGGCGATGCTTGGTGCTGAATTCTAGCCTACATTCATACACACAGGCACACATACCCAGAGACACAGGCACACACAGAGATACACACACAGACATGGGCATGCAGACACACAGGCACACACAGAGATACACACACAGACATGGGCATGCAGACACACAGGCACACACAGAGATACACACACAGACATGGGCATACAGACACACAGGCACACATACCCAGAGATACAGGCACACACAGAAGATACACACACACAGACATGGGCATGCAGACACACAGGCACACAGACATGGGCACACACAGACGTACACACATAAAATAGAACAACAACAAAAACTCAATTCTGGTTGTGGATGGCCCTGGTGCTGTCTATATTTTGATGTTAATCCTGCTTTCCCAGGAGGGGCTGTCTGGAACGAATGAGTCACTACTCAGGTGACTTCTTGTGAACCTTCCCCAAATGAATAAAGGAACCAATCACTGGGGGAGTAGGCGGGACTTCTGGGTTGAACAGGGAAGAGAGGAAGCAGGAGAGGGATAGGGGCTTTTGGACGGGGAGCGTGAGAGGACAGGATGTAGCTAATAGTGTCTCTCCAGGGTTAGATGGTGAATCCACCAGGATTCACCTCCGGAGGAATTAGATTTAATACGGCTTACAAGATTAGGATTCTAGTTGATGCACCCAGAGATTGAGTTACCATTGTTTCTGAACTAAGTTTGTGTGGTGTTTTTCTTCTCGTGGTGGCTCGACTGGGTTCAAGAGAGAAAGGTACAGAGGCAAAGCGTGGGTCTGCCTGAAGTGCACCACAAAAGGCTGTGGGGTTTTGAAGCATGGGGCTGGCGTGGTAGTGACCTGCCAGTGGGAACATGGCGAGCTGGGTGGAGGGATTTCGGAGCTCTGAGTCTCCACGAGATGAGAACAGGCTGGTTATTGCCTGCCAGTGCCTGGCCAGCCAACCTGCCAATGCATTTCCGGCAGTAGCGTGGATTCCTTTTTTAAAAAAAATATTTCCCGAAACAAATTCTGACAACACGACTGATCTAAAGAGCAAACATTAATTCATAAACAGTTACTTCCCAATTCAGATATTAGGGAAAGGGCATAAATACAGGTAGCAGTCTAGTCCCTTCTTTATATGAACTTTCTAGTTTAAAACTTACTTATTTTTGTGTGTGCACATGGGGAAAGGTGTGCTGTGGCGTGTGTGTGTGTGTGTGTGTGTGTGTGTGTGTGCGCGCGCGCGGGGGGTCTAAGGACAGCTCTGGGGAGTCAGTCCTCTCCTTCCACCTCTCCCTGCCTTCTGGGGATGGAGCTCAGGTTGCCAGGTTTGCCAGAAAGCACCTGCATGTACTAAGCCACCATGCCAGGCCCTGCAGGACTTCCTAGGGTAAGCATGGAGAGAATAAAAGATGTCCATAAGAAAAGATAAGTCATAGTAAACACCAGGTTACCAGTGGTGCACTAGATACTCAGTAGCTGATGACTGCTGAGAAGTTTAGGAGTAAGACAACACAGGGAGAGCTGAATGGACTTCTTCACACATAAACCCAAGAGGCTTGACCAGATGGCCTTTACACCTTTTCTAGCTCTGTAGTTTTACTTTTTTACGTAAGTATAATAGAGACTAGGTATGAATTGACCACTCAAATGAACAAGGTTTGCTTCTTTCTAACTCAAAAGTCACAAGCCTTCCTTAGGGTGGAGAGCTGGAAGGCCCAGTGGTTAGGAGCATTTGCTGCTCCTGCCTCTGCCAGGATCCACATCGGGCAGCTTACAACCACCCATAACTCCAGTTCCAGGGCATCTGACACCTTCTTGTGAGAATTCTGTGAGCACCAGGCGCACACACATGGTATACATACATATATGAGGCACTTAAATATTTACACACACACACACAAACACACAATGTTTAATTGTAAATTTGTGAAACTGGAAGCGACAGCACCTATGAGGGTCTGCCATTTCAAAACAGAACTGAATCTGAGGCTTTCCCCTGCTTTCGTGATGTGTGTGAAAATTCAAAACAGGCTTTTGAGTGAACAGTTCTCACACCACAAAGATGGATCTGAAGTCACGTACTCTTGATGGTCCACACAGGCAAGAACACACTGAGCCCGTACAGGCCCCTCCCGATACTTCAGCACCTTCTCTGCTTCTCTCCGTGTATCTGTCATGACTTATGTTCAGCAGTTACTGATGGTCCGATGTACTCTGAAGCTCAGCCAAAGCTTTTTTTAGAAGAATACTCAAAACAAAGCAAATATTGGCTTAGTTATGACACTTGTTGTTCTAAAATGTTAATAGCCTATTGTTCTCTGTGGTTGTCTCAACAAGATAATACATTGAAAATCAGCATTTCCTGATAGGAAGTGAATTCCCAATGTGTGTCACAGGACTCCAGGCAAACACTGGGCTCCCAGGGAGGACTGCGTCAGACCTGAGCAGTGATGCGTCCATCCGCGTCCGTTTCTGTTCCCCCAGCCCCCTCTCTTCTTTCCTTCCTCCTCCTCCTCTTCTTTCTCCCTCTCCTTTAAGATGGATTTCTGCTCCAGTCTATTTTGCTGTCAGGGAACTGTTCTCCTAAAAGAGCTTCAAATGTTTAAGCAAAGTGGGTTCAACATCCTGGAGACAGCAGCATCCTGTGTATTCCTAACCAGGGAGGACTTCCTCCAATGACAATGCCACAACAGATGACCTGACAAAGCAGCTGTCAGAGTGTGTCCTCAAACACAGGCTCACCATTTCCAAGCCTTAATTTCATATAGGCAACTGTTTAAAGAAATCATGTATGGAGCACAATGAGGACAAGACGCCTTTCTATCTTACAAATATTTAATAGGGAAAACTGAGCTTTGCCTTATTAGTTCAAGTACTACAACACTCTTTAATTCATCTGAGTTTGATTAATAAAAAACAGCCCCTAGTAGATCCACGGACAGAAGAGTGCTGACAGTAACTGAGGCTGCTCTAACGGCCTTCTTTTAAAATACTGAAAATGAACTGCTGTCATGTATTTTCACAAATCCAAATTTTAACAAGTTTTTTGCTAATGTCCACAAGCCAGTTGACAATAGAAAACAACAGAGAAACAGGAGTCAGGCTTGGTGCCACACACCTATGATCCCAGCATCTGCGACACTGAAACAGGAGGATTAAGAGTTTCAGGCACGCCTGGTCTATGCAGTGAGGCCTGATCTCAAAATCAGAATGAAGAAAGAGGAATAGTCAGGAGATTGCAGTGGGGCCATCTCAGTCACCAGGGTACTCACGAGGAGGACAGCAATGCACCTGCACTTATACACTGGTCAGTAAAGACAGCAGTAGTTACTTACCATTGCTTGGATAAACAGCGGACCCAGATTTTTAAAGTTCCCTTATTTAAGGTATACCAGGCCTCTGCCGAGAAGCCAGTGTAATAAGCACACAACTTCCGGGCCTTCAGAGATGTCTTACCATGTAGCTGTGACTACAGATGCAGTTCTTATTGCCGTTTGCTTCTAGAGCAGCTACCGTCCAACTCAAGTGTGAGATCAAGACTGAAGCAGGCACTGCTGAATACCTCATTTGTGATGCAGCAGGACTCCCAGACCTTGTTATCTTTTAACTTTAGTGGCAGGGTGACCTTGTACAGGTCACTTCCCAGTCTGCTTCCTCAGCACTAAAGCAGAAAACTGATCATGTCAAGTAGTGCCGACTTCAGCATTCAAGAGACAAGGGGAGAATAAGAGGGCTAAGATGTGAAAGGGTTCTCAACGCAATGCCTGAAGCCAACTTGTAAAGTTACAAGTCGCATTTGTTCATTTTCAAGTGTGCACACACTACTGTGCAAGTGAAGGGGTCAGCAGATAGCTTGTAGGAAGTGCTCTTCTCTTCCCAGTAGGTGGGTCCTGGACCTGGGCTCAGGACACCAGGCTTTGCTGCAAGTGCCTCACCTTACCTTACTGCCCTTGGAGACTTTTTTTTTTTAAGCCCTAGGATTATCTCCTAAAGGCTGAACTCACTGAAATTATCAAGACCCACTTAAAAGCAAATATCATTTCATAATTTTTTCTCTCAACATTTGACCAAAAGATGTGGTATTACTTCTGGAATGAGCTTTATATTATTGAAAAAGAACCATCAGAAAAGGATGCTTCTGTGACATACAGAATAGTATCCCACTGATCTCTCTTACAGCATTACACTTCTAGATGGCTTAGGCCATATTCAGATAAAGTAGAGACCATATGATTGATGTGTGTGTGTGTGCGTGTGCGTGTGTGTGTGTGTGTGTGTAATGTTAAATTTCATTCACAAAAATCATATAATTTGGGTCCTACAAGTTAAATCAACATTACAACAAAAGACTACATAAATATTAAAATTGGAAGGAGGATAAAAACTCATTTATCCAACCTCTCAATTTACAAATGTTTAAAAAAGGATAAAAAGAAGTGATCTGGTTCCTCTCATCCCATAATCTCACATTCAAGTTACCAGGCTTAAATCCAGCATTCTTTCACTATTGGGCTGAAAACTGTCCCATGGAGCAGCTCTGATCCTCCCATGCATCGCGGGGACGACGTGGCGGGGACACGGCCTACTCTTGGCTGTCTAATCAGATGAGGACGGTGGGTGAGGGATCTCTGCTTTTACGAAGCACTGTCATTCTTTACTACAGCTCACAGACTCTGTCTCAAAATGAAGGCAGTGAAGCAACAGCACATCCAACAGAGGGAATCCGTGGGAAGCAATCGAGCATAGTCCAGATGCCATCAAAACAAGAATGACCAGTCGGGAGCCCATCTGAGCATACGCCCAAGTACAACACAGCACTCACCAGACAGCCTCTTACCAAGCAGAGGCTAACACATGTACATATGTATGTATAGCTCATTTTACCTGGAATTTAAAAAGTCATCTAAGTATTTGAGTATATACAGACATATTCATATACACATATTCATTGGAAATTTCTGGAGGAATAGAGAAGAAATTACTCTTTGGGGAGTAAGGTTCAGGGGACAGGGTAATAAAGAGATTGTCAAATATGCTTTTATGTTCCTTCATCTTTTTACAAGTTTGATCAATATAAACAAATCCAAGGTGTGCAGTGATGACAACAGAACAGAACAGAACAGCAGCAGCAGCAGCAGCAGCAGCAGCAGCAGCAGCAGCAGCAGCAACAACAAGGTGCGCTGGAGCTGAGGAACTGTAAAGCCCTGGGCAGCACCTTCCTGGTGAGGAAGATGAAGGGATGTCCCAGCCCACGCCCAGTCATTCTTGCCCATCATAGCTACTTCTCTAGAGAAGCCCTTCTAACCTGCCCATGTCATGGTGTGTCAGTTTTCCTGAACAAGGTAGGGCATGAATGAGGAGAAATGTGTCCAGCATTCCTACAGCAAACAGGAAAGGTCTGGGGGCAGGTATATAGGGCCTGGTAAAAATAGCCACTCTAATCTTTTTTTATATTATGTAATTTTAAGAAAAATAAAGAGTATTAGTAGACATATTAACTATTGATTTTTAAATAAAAGTTCCAGATAAAAACAAATTTTAAAATAGTCTAATTTCATAACTAACAAGAAACCGGCTGTCAAGCTTGGCTTTGGCACAGTTGTGAAAGCTTAGCCCAGTTCTCTTTCCTACAGTAAAGGCACAGCAGAGTGCGTCAGAAGACTAAAGTCAACATTTTCCAAAATAAAACAGAAAACAGTAGATTGTTTTCTGTATTATATGGGAAGCGTATTACCAAGATAAAGTGATACATATGTGGGTTGGGTCTTGATTCAAAATATATTGGAGGAAAGTTTAAAAGCTACTTAGCCAAGTCTATACAGATAACAACTGCAGAAGGTATTCAAGGAAGGTGAACAGCTACACCAGACAAGCCGGCCACATTTCCTCTTGGAACCCATTTTCTGAATGAGCTGATATATAGCATCCCAGATACTAGAATACAAATGTCTTAGATTCCTGACAGCTACATCTAATGCGGGGCTTTAGTTTTCTTGTCATTTATAAGAATGAGCCTGAATCGTGAGCTAAATAATCTTGGCTCAGTTCTAATATATTCTCTATTGATGTTTCTGGATAAGTGTATTTCCTTACAAAGAGAGTTAGGGCACTCTAACCTGGAAAGTATCTAGGAGGGCTAAACCAGATTCCTAATTTCACAGGTGAAGAACATAATGTCCAAAGTAAGCTCGTCTCTTAATTGCCTTCTCCAGTGATAGCAGACTTACTTTATTCTTCCCTCCGGGCCAAGTTAGAAGACAGCTAACTTACAAACAAGTGACAGAGGAAGCTGAAGCAAGGTGCTGGCAGGAAGTTTAAGAACAAAAAAGATGACACAATGTCACCCCAAAAGCTCTACAGAAATCTGCCAGTTTCAGCATCTGAGTATGATTTCGACTGGGGCAGGCTGTAAAACTTGCTTGCACTGACTGGGTGTGTCTACCCCTGAAACAGTACATAATGAACAAATAACACAGAGAACAAATCACAAATCTCGGCCTCTCTCAACATGCCCACTTTGGTTAGTACATAATTGAACACTTTATAGGCATTTAAAACCCAGCTACAAACAAAACCCAGACTTCTGAGGAGAGGTTGAAAAAAAAAAATTGCTGAACACAGACCTCACTGAACAGTAATTCTCCTACAGTTCAACTTACCATTCACGTCACAAATTCTAGAGAGAACACAGAGGCAAGGAACCGACGGAACTGCCCAGGCATGGAACAGAACTCTGGGCTGCAGCCTGCCCCAACTCTTCCAACAAACACCCAACAGCAATAGCACAAAGCATCATTATGACAGCAATAAAGGCCCTTTAGAGGCTGCCTGTTTTTAATTCAATGAACCCGCTCTTACACACAAAGTTCATGCCACGATGTCTCGAAACGCAGTATTGCCCAATTATGCTGTAAAAGTGACTAATAAATTCAGTACAAACCCTTCTTTTAACACTTTAACATTAGAAAATTTGCACGCTTGATAGACTACTAGTATTTTCCTTCCTTTAAATAGTCAATGATAACCACAAACAGTTAAAAGCAAGAACAAGTAGATAAATAGCATAAGAAAAGAAAAAGCAGACAAATGACCTAAAATAAAATAACCAGTTGAGTGAGAAGCCACAGCTTACTTCCAAAGACAAGAACTGCAGGGCGCTAGTGACTGGCACAGGGTTAGCTAACATCCTCAGCTTCGTTCCCACCTAAGCTAGCAGCTATTGGTAATACACAAGCCACTACTTACAAAACCCCTGAAGTCTCCGCACATTTCTTAAACTTGTTTTCGTGTGGCAATTCTGATGCAATGCTGCTCTAAAAATGATCTTTGTTTTAAGCAGCAAGATATGCATACAGTGTGGTTAGTTCAAGGGTGGAGCCCACAGTGGGGGAAACAACACACCCAGACAGATTTCAGTCAGAGCAAACTGCACATTAATATTGCCACAGCATTTTCCAGGGACCCAGAGTCAAAATTCATTGGTTAATTCTTCTCAAAGAGACAGAGGAAAAGTCCACGTTTGTAGATCAGCTTTCCTGCCAGGGCATAAACTACAGGCTCATT
Source organism: Uromys caudimaculatus (assembly GCA_028551405.1). Lineage (NCBI taxonomy): Eukaryota > Metazoa > Chordata > Mammalia > Rodentia > Muridae > Uromys > Uromys caudimaculatus. The sequence continues at coordinate 7,762,411 of CM052703.1, forward strand.
TCTTTTTGAGAAGAGATAGACTCATTAGGCAGTCCATGCAGCCCAACCCACACATGGGTAGGTGGAAGTGGACTACTGTGAAGGAAGGCCAACCATGCCAGCTTCTAAGTTTAGCAACAGAAGTTTTTACATATCTCAAGGTGCCGGAAACAGTGCTTGCTCTAGAATATTACTTCAGGGGACTTGAACATAACCCAAACTCCATTTTCTCCTCCTTACCAATCCTCTCCGTTTAGCAACACCGAAACAATAAAAGCATTGCATTTCCAATTAGCAAGAGTCCTCTTCAAAACAAGGATGTCAGGCTGAGTAGATGGCTCCGTGGGTAGGGTCACTTGCTGCTAAAGTCTGATGACCTTAGTTTAATTCCCAGAACACGTATGATGGAGAGAGGTAACTAACTTCTACAAGTTGCCATCAGACCTCCATACATGAGCCCACGTGTACACACACACACACACACACACACACACACACACACACATACTATATATATATATGTGTGTGTATATATATACACACATATATATATACATATTTATGAAAAAGGATGTGATTTATGGACTTTCTTTGGTATGTCATTAATGTGTGCATAAAAGAGAAAATAATTTTGTTGATCACTAAAATAGATCATACTTCAAAATTTTTCACAATAATCTAACAAATTTTATAAGAATTTTAGTTTAAATTTTATTGTATGACTTTTTTTCCAAATAAGATATTCTATAGAATACAAATGTAAATACTATATAAAATCTTTTAAAAATAATTTTCAGTATTAAATTTATTATTAAACAATAATTATTTAAATTGGTTTTGAACAAATACCACTTTCTGCACATATACACTCAGAGGTGCAAGTTAATTTTTCATTCTTTAATCATACAGTTAAATAGGTTTCTCTGATTAAAATATCCAAGCACGTTTTTTTACATTGCTGTGAATTTTTTACATATAATGTAAAACAAACAACAGAAAAGGTTTCGAGAGAAACCCAGGAAAATGTTTAGCGATAAATGTCTTATCACCCTCCACAACTGTTACACCCTAACAATGAAAGAGCAAAGCACTCTGGAACGCTGGACACCTTACTGTTCTGAAAGGCAGCCAGGAGCACCCTCTTTAAGGACCTTAGGAAGGGATATTCACTAACCCAGCCGTTCTAGGATTATGAGGTCACCCCTGAAATGAAAAGGTAACCATTCCAAACCTCCTTTCACGGTGCAGGCGCCTGGTTAGTTACTTCCCACCATCTGTGTAGTTATGAGTCACCTGCTACCAGCCTCTGCTCCTCAGCATATCACCCAGTACTGCATAGCCCAGAGGTGCCAGCTCTTATTACTTATTAGAAGAATCTTCTCTTAATACTTTTTGGATTCATGCTGCTGGAAATGTCTGTTTTCAAGTCAAAATTCACTTTCACAGCTGCAAAGGAAGTGACAGGAGAAGAAAAACACGGCCAATATATATCAGCAATTAATTCCATCCACAGCTGCCCAGCTGTTTGTGTGTGGAAAATCAGTCTGTTTCCTTTTGGGGCTTTCAACTACTGAAAACTGATACCGCACATGCAGACACACGAGCTGCCTGTGACATGTCAGGAATGTGCCTAAGAACACACAGTCAGGAGACAAAAGGAAATCCAGGTTCTGTTTTCTTGGGGCTTGTCATTATTATTTCATAGTTTTAAAAACTCAAAATATGCCAATCACAGAGAGAAGAAATACATTTTAAAAATTCTCATTTCTGAGTGTAACTCTTCCAACAGAGAGGAAAATCTGCCAATGACATCAGATTTAGTAACAAGAAGAGACACACTGATTTCTTGGCATAGACAAGGTGTGACATTCTTAGGAGCCCACACAGCCCATAGTTAGGTAAGGCTAATACTTATTTGAATGCATGCGCACGCACACGCACACGCACACACCAAACCTTCAATGAAAACACTTTCAGGAAATGGTACTTATACCACAATCATGCAGTAAGGCAAGTTTTTCTAGTTAGTTCAGACATTATTTGACACACACATACGTCTGCCATTTCAAAGATTAGCATATTTACAGATCCAATCTTCTGGGGTAATGGTCAAGGAGTGAGACTTTCTTTCCTTCTGCTCATCAACTTTGTGGATTTTAAGTGAAAGCATCTTGAATGGCAGAGGGCTTAACAACCACAGTGTGGGATCATATAACTCAAAAGGGAGCCTACACTCAGGGTTGGAGAGATGGCTCAGTATGTAAGACGACTGACTGGTCTTTCAGAGGACCTAGGTTCAATTCCAAGCACTCACATGGCAACTCACAACTGTCTGTAACTCCAAGATCTGACACTCTCACACAGACACACATGCAGGCAAACCACCAATGCACATAAAACAAAAATTAAAAAGAAAAGAGCCTTTACCCTCTCTCTGCCCTTCAACTCACATTTTATCTGAAATGTTTGTCATTTAAATCTTGTAAAATACCATTGCTATACTACAGTTTCATGTATAAAATAAATTTATTTTCAGTAGATAAAATGGCTATGACTAGTTATTATCAAAGTTAAAAGAAAAATAGCATAAAAACTAAAATATATTTTAGTTTTATTGTTGTTTTTGCTTTTTATTTGCTTTTTTAAAATGAAATAAGAAACTAGCTATCTCTATGACTGAATTCTTAAACCTAAGGGCCCTCTCTGTTTTGTTCACCAGTCAAGGTCAGCTGCATAAGCGCTCAGGTACATTCTCAAACATACTTTAGATGGGACATTCATTTTGCCCCTTCACTCCTACCAGGGTCTGGTACCAGAACTCAACCCAGCATAATAAAGAAATTGCCTCAAGTTCTGAAGCCTGGAGCTTCATTTGTTAAATAAATGCACTTTAAATATGTGGTAGACTAAAAATAGAATACACTACCCAAAACGGACCTTTTCTCTTCCCAGTAAATGTCATCTAGTTGAAAATATACAGGGAGAAAGAGAATTATCTCTGCTCATGTGACATTACCTCTAGAAGTATGGTATAACCATTAGCGACTAAACCTTTGTCTGACAAGATCTAGCTCTGTGGAACACGCAGTCTAGCTTAAAATACCCAGGGGAAGGAACTTCCCCACCTACAAGATGGCTAAGAAAAGGTGGTTCTGTATAAGCTGTTGATCAGACAAAACTACTGACAGTCTATGGGCTGAGGCAGCATTAACAAGACTTTTTATGAAGGACTGTGATAGGAAATCTAAAAATGAGTTTCCAGTAATTAGCTTATTATAATTTTTAATTTTATTTCTATTATTTTGTTTTTGTGTATATGTATGTGTGTATGTATGTGTATATGTATGTACACATGTGTACAGTGCTTGTGGAGGCCAGGTCTTTAAATTTCCTGAGCTACAGTTAGATAGTTGCTGTAACCAGACTGGAGCAGCCCCATCTGGTTGCTGGGACCCAAATTCAGGTCTTCTGGAAGAGCAGGACATGCTCTTGACTGCTGAGCCATCGCTCTAGTCTCTTGTATTTAATTATACCTTTGCTATTTCACTGTAAAAACTAAGGTGGAACACTCAGCCAGAAGGCAAAGTGCCAGAAGATGAGAAGTAAGAAGACAGCAGGTTGGAGTGACAGGCCTGGCACAGAAATGAGCACACAGGATGTCATCAGAGGAGTGCCACTGAAAGCACAAGTGTCGTGTGCTTTCATACAACCCTACAGATGAGGCTGAAACCTCAGAGGCTAAGCAAGTGAGCTTGTGCAACCGGTGGGACTGAGATAAAAATAGAGGTGTGGGTAGGTGAGAAGGGTCTACAGGTGGAGCTTGCTGCCTAAAACTTTAGAAAGTGTCAAATATGCTAGGAGTACAGCTTCATATTAAGAGACTTGTATGGTATGTACAAAGTCCTACATTAATTCCTACTGCCACAAAATAAGGGAGTTTATGAATAAAGGAAATAATAAAAACCCAGAGCCTGGGATGCAGCCTAGTGAGGGAGCACTCGCCCAGGCCTTCCAGGTTCTGAATGGGAGTCCCAGCACCAAGAAGCAACAAAACAAACAACAAAACTATAATTTTTGAGACAAAAATGTTTTAGAAATGTAGCTCTGATGTGAATTTTGCCCCAGGTATTACTAAAGTATCAACTTGCTCTATGGTAAATCTACATTGTACTTACCAAGCAGTCACTCCGACTTTAGATGTTTAAAACTTAGGTTTATAAAGTCTAACTAGCTCATCAATTCAGCAATAAAATATTTTTCTACATTCTGCTTGAATTCATTTATTCTACTAACAACAATTTATTGCACACCTACTATGTATCACAATCTCATGGCAAAGACTGCAAAAAAACCAAAATGAGAGTGCTCCTGACCCTCAAATGTTATCAACTTAGAGTATATGAGGAGGAAATAACTTTTTTTTTGTTGTTGTTGTTTTGGTTTTTCGAGACAGGGTTTCTCTGTGTAGCCCTGGCTGTCCTGGAACTCACTCTGTAGACCAGGCTGGCCTCGAACTCAGCAATCTGCCTGCCTCTGCCTCCCAAGTGCTGGGATTAAAGGCGTGTGCCACCACTGCCCGGCGGAGATAACTTCTTACATGGAAGTAATAGTGTATTGTTGTGGTACCAATCTTGTATTAGAGGGTCAGAGAAAGGACCCAACAGGAAAGGTTCTAGGGAGCCTACATTGGACCCTGACTTGGAAAGCATATATGCTATGAGAGGGGGAGGGAAAGACATGCAAAGACAATATACTTAACTTGTATTTTATACACAGCATTACTTTACACTAACATATGAACTATCGCAACTGATGCTAAAGCAACTGTCACTGGTTAACAGTGTACCGTGGTCTGTCTAATGTCACTTACAAGGAGCTGACACTCTATTAGGCAACTACCCAATTCTGTGTCATATGCTTATACTATCACTTTAACCTTTGACCTGAATGCTGAGAAAAGGAATCCAAGAGCCATTTACACACTTTCTGGGAACGATCCATGTTTTTACCCTGAGCTAAACAATGACATACAAATAATTCAGCCAATGAATTACTTATTATTAGTTAACTAATTAAGCTGGTGAAACTGTAGTCTGCCACACTGTTGTCACTTCAGAAAGAGGCACAGGAAGGCTCCAGGTTGAGTCCAAGGTCAGGAGACAGAGGCACACTCGGTGCAGGAAAGCAGACACACAGTCAAGGCCTGGAGACCTTACAGGGATCCAGCATAAGAGACTACATTTGGAAGGGCTGAGAAGAAGGGAAAAGATGCTGATGACAGAGTTGTTTAACAAAACACCTAAGCAAGGACCTTTTGTGGACTGGGAAAAGAACACCTGGAGTGGGCTGTGAGTGCAGCTGAGAGACAGGCACAGCCCTAGGAAGGTCCTCAGGCTGGCACTGAGCTCTGGAAGTAAAAGGAGTGAAGGCCAAAAGAATGAAAAGGACTCTTTTGTAAAGGTGAAAGGAATTATGTCAAATTACTGATGATTAAATATTTTGATCAAGTTACTTTTGATATGAAAATTTCATATTTATGTTCACACAAAGTATATGCATGCTCCCCACTTTAATGAATTTAAAGAACAGAATGACTATCTGCAGCACACCGTCAAGGAAAAATGATTTAAAATAACTGAATAGTGTCTCTGTGGAAGAGACACTGAGGTAGAGTTATTGATATTATGTGAATTCTTAGAGTCTTTGCCAGGTTCTTTTAAATATAACCTCTCCTGCATTTAATCACATTATGGGGGGGGGGTACAGCCAACTCTGGGGAACAAATAGTTTACATAAGCAAAAGTCATGCATAAATGATTTACATTTATGAGTTTGCACCTGTAATATGTAAACTCTAACAAGGGGAAAAACTATTTTGCCTTTTGAAATGTTCACGCAGAAACGTTTAATCCTGGGGCAGGAACTTCTCAATGCCACATGTATCTTTAAGACATCACGTAAGTTATTTCCTCAGAATATACAGAAGAAGGAAAAACAGGCCACAAAAACAATTGCTTTTGGGGCGGTCCACAAGCTGGGTGGTGTAAGGATAGCACAGAGAGGACTGTGAGCACCAGGGTGGTGGCAGAGATAAGATCAAGTGTAGTGGGGCCACACCCACAGGGAGCTGTGCGGCTGACTTCAAGGGGTGGGACCCTGAGCAAGTGAACAATTTTGGTTCTGTTTAGCTGAAAGGCTGCACAATCCTATAAGTAGAAGAGGGAATGAGAAGGAGTTTTAACACAGAAAGTGAAGCTGCATAAGCAGCTATCTCTTTAAAGTCTGTTAAAATGAATAACTAAATCGCAGGACCCAGATGAAGGGAGTCAAAGCAGACAGAACAGCATTCTTAGCATTTCAGAAAGGCAGTCGATTCGTCTCTTAGAGAGAAACAAAAAACTGAGAACTTAGAGGAGAAGTAAAAGTCCATGTTAGTTCAGGACATTATTATTTCATGAAAATGAAACTTTTTAATCCCCTGAATTATGCCATTCTTGAACTAACAAGGCCCAAATAAGTTATGACAATAATTTGGGGGGTATCTAAATAAGCACAACTTTTTGTTGTTGTGATTTTAAATTTGGCAGCTTACGGAAACAAGAAGTCTCAGTGGCTAGGCATTTAAAACGTATTTCAAGATAAGCAGGACTTGGCTCTGCTGGGCTCCAAGCTGCCAAGTCCTTAAGTTAATCTGAACCAACTCTTGACTCCTGTAAACTGTAAAGACTTAGTATGTCTGAGGCCATGTGCTTGAGAAGAGGAATGAACACACACACACACACACACACACACACACACACACACACACACACACACACACACACCCCATCCCAACCAACCAACCAACCAACCAACCAACCAACCAACCAACCACCTGTGAATAAAAAGCAATTATGACTACCCTTTTTTTCACTTGTGTGGCTAGAAGCCACAGACAGACTTTAGAAAGGACTTGTGTGGGAAGCAA
>CM052703.1:7769856-7905610 GCA_028551405.1 Uromys caudimaculatus
AGAGAGAGGAGAGAGAGAGAGAGAGAGAGAGAGAGAGAGAGAGAGGAGAGAGAGAGAGAGAAAAGAGAGAGACAGAGAGAGAGAGAGAGAGAGAGAGAGATTCATACCTCAGAGGCAGAGGTAGGTGAATCTCTAAATTTGAGGCTAACCTGGTCTACAGAGCAAGTTCCAATATAGCCAGGGCTACACAGAGAAATCTTTTCTTGAAAAAGAAAAAAGAAAATTCAGTAGAGATGGCTCAGAAGTTAAGAGCACTGGCTGCTCTTATAGAGGATCCAGATTTGTTCCCAGCATCCACTTGGTAGCTCACAGCCATCTACAGCTCCAGTTCCAGAGATTCTGATGACCTTCTCTCTGGTCTCCACTGGAACTTCATCCATGTGTGCTCAGATATACATGCAGGAAAAACAACACACATATGCTTAAAAATATGATATATAAATTACTTTTTAAAGCCAGCCATGGAATTAATCTTTAATTCCAGCACTCAGGAGGCAGAAGCAGGTGGATTTCTGAGATCCTGGACAGCTTAGTTTACATATTAAGTTCCAGGACAGCCAGGACTACACAGAGAAAACTAAAACCAATACATACAAAGACACACACACACACACACGCACACACATTTATTTCTGGGGCTCTTCTCCTTGTCATTCAAGTTTAATAACACATAAACCCCATTTTTAATTCACTGTGTGCCTACAATCTAGTATTTAGCTGTTGTTTTTATTAACATCTGTCTGGGCACATATCCAACCTCTTGCTCCATGAAACACTGGAATAAACTTTAATGTATTAGGAAACCAGAAAAACTAAATGAACAGGGGGGAAGCAAACACATTCTCACACCAGGCACAGGATACAGCTGTGGTCTGTCAAGCTTACAGGCCTCTCTTTAGCTAACAGCAAGGTTCCAGGACTTTCTCCTCAGCTGAACAGGAAGCAGCAATCGGAACATACAAATGCTCCCAAGCTCCAGCCCCACTGTCCTCACTTCCAGCACACTCAGCCTGACCAGGGCCTGTGCAGCGCGCCCACGCAAGCCTCTTTGATGAAGTATCAGCAAGTCTATGAATGACAACATTTTGGGGAGTCCACAGGTAACCTTTAGTTACCATGTTCCCAAATACAGGAGCCCAAGAGTCTGATGTGTTTGCGGTACTACAGGAATCAACAGGCTGTAGCAAGCATGACCAGCAGCTTTAGTTCCTGAATGCGGACTGGTACACACAATGCATAGTCTGCCTCTTCTGAAACTTGTTTCCGTGGCAACAAATACAACCTAGAAATCCGAATTTTCCTTTTGCCCTTTACAGAGCATGATGTGAGTCACAGACAAGGCACTTAATCCAGATCCCGAGCAACGGAGGTCAAAAGGGAGTATATGGATGCAAATGCTTTGTAACTCACGGGTCCTACAAACTGTAAATTAAAGAGGAAGTTAGGCAAGCAAACAAATACTGACCCAGCGTCCTAGGCACCCGAGCAACATGTGCAAAAGCGGCCCACTCTGGGCCAGCGATAACAACAGTAATATGGAAGAGTACCCCAGTCCCCACGTTAGAATGAATTTAGAATACTAGAAACAATCTACTTGGATGCATACAGACCCCAGGTGCATGGGCAGGAGTGTGTGATTATACACATACAAACAAGACAAGCTCCAAACAAAGGAAACAGTTATGTGCTCAAATGGGCATGCTTAGAAGACAGGGAGTTGTGGGCATTTTTAAAGAAAATGCCATAGAATTACTTTTAAATTAATACTTCCTTCTTCTTTCACTGTCTTTTCCCCAACTCCCGTTTTACCTCAGAGAGCGGCAGCCCAGTATTACCCTAGTTCTCACAGGAAGCACCAGCGTGAGTCTGATACACAAACAGCTAGATCTGAAACAGGAAGCCACTGATTCAGCCAGCACACATGCGTGAAGGAGCAGCAGCGTGGGGAAGGAGCAGCAGCGTGGGGAAGGAGCAGCAGCATACACAGCCGGGAGAACTGTCCCAAGATCCTCCTCTCTCACAGCAAGTGCCAGAATTACTGGGACATTCTCTTTTCATAGAAAAGTGACAACTTCTTAATTCATATCAAAGTGGAAATGGAAAAAAAAAAAAAGACATTGTATATAAAAAAGGTTTCCTGAAGGAGGAGGCAGCACAGACTTTAAACAAAACATCACACACCAAACAAGCAGGAAAAAGTCTCTTCAGGAGGTAACAACTAAAAGCAGTCTGCCTCAGTGGGGGGATCATCTCATCTCAGTGGGCTGTGGATCTCAAGTACAAATATGCTTAAAGGGAATGAGACCATTAATTCCACTTCATAACCACACAAGGATTTTTATGTATTTTTGAAAGTCTGATAATTTCACACATGTACAGAACATACCTTTAACCACACACAATCCCTACTGTCCCCTTACCTCCCTCCTGCTCCCTTCATCTGTTTTTATAAACATGAAACACTGTATTTTTTACATTTTATTTCACGTGTTTGGGTGTTTTACCTTCATGTATGGCTGTGTACCATATGTGTGCCTGGTGCCCATGCAGGCTACAAGAGGACTCTATAAGCAGTTGTTAGCTGCCCTGTGGGTGCTGGGAACTGAGCCCAGATCACCCAGCAGAGGAGGCCAGTGAGCTCTTAGATGAGGTGACTTTCCAGCCCCAATCTATGCCTTTTAAAAATGATTATATAGGTTCAAATTTTCTACACATGCATACATACATTTCATCACTACTTTAGCCTTAGTTCAGATTATTTTAAGACAGTTTAAATTAGTCATTTTAGCAAATACATTTATTCTGCCATTTTTCGTTTGAATACCAGTAGCGTCCGTTTGTGTCGGAGGCACGTTGGGGAACAAGCCCTCTCTGCCTTCACAGAGCTCAGAGGAGAGCTTGTTTTCTTTCATGTGATCACTTTGTTTGATTCAGCAGAACAGCTTCCAAACTTTAATGAAAATGCAGGTAACAATCTTAAAAACAAAAGTTCCACTGCTGTAGCCACCATTAAAATGAAAATCCTGGAGTGAACACAGATTGCAGCCTTTTTTTTACTTATTGTTATTTTTTGGTTTTTCAAGATAAGGTTTTTGTCTGTAGCCCTGGTTTTCCTGGAAGCCTCAAACTCCTAGATCCACCCGCCTCTGCCTCCCAAGTGCTGGGACTAAATGCATGTGTCAGTTTTTTAAGCTTCTAGTTATGTCACAAAAAACTCGGGCTGAGTCCCAGAGCACAGTGCCCAATTTTAGGAAACATAATTAAAACATCCTCTCCATTCTCCTGATCTCACCAAACAAAAGGAAAGAGGTTCATTGACACAGGACAGTGTCCTGAGTGTGTTAGTGAGTCACTTGCTATTCACAACAGCAACTATTCTTCCCCCACTGTGGCTCAAGCACATCCTGTGGAGGGCCAGGAAGCTTGCCCTTTCTGCGTTCTGCGTGCAGCATCTGGTGCACTCAAAGGGATGACAGAATACTCATTTTGGGATATGTTAGCACACATGAAGTACATAAGGGTACTTCCATAATGTAGACATTAGGACATAACAAGTTTTTAAAATTCTGCTCATTAAAATTACTTTTTAATGTAATAGAAACTTTTATCTGCCCGTATGTAGTTGTCCCCAAGGCTTACTGCCTCTGTTTGCTAACCTAGGCTTAGTCCTGGAAGCTTCTAGACTCTGTACCATCTTACCTAGACCTACGTTTTCAGCCTCTGAGACTTAACGGCTGAATAACCTCACCCTTTCTAGTTCTTCTTGAGCTTTGGCTGACTGGTTCAACTCAGCTGTTCTGGCTCAATCCCCTCTCCAAGCTGACTGATTCAATCTGGCTTCTCTCTCAGCCTCTGACTTTTTGCTTCGTTTGGCCTCAAAAGAACTCTGGTAATCTGTTTTAATTTCCTGGCTCCTCATTCTCTGGCTCGTTCACCTGTGCTCAGCTGCTCTCTTCAACCTGTTTTTGTAACTCTCCCAGAAGAACTCCTCCTACATCCTCGCTCTCTGTGCACTACTCTCTTAAGTAGCTCCCCTTTCCTCTCCTGTGAGAGTTGGACATCTCACAAATCTTTCTGTGATTCTGTCAAATCTTTCTCTGATTTGTCACTTTATCTGCCTCTCAATTAGACATCATTTTCAAACATGAGTTTCTTTCTTCTACAAACTAACTTTATCTTTATTGTTTGGCATTAAAGATATGCACCAAGGGGGTGTGTTCCAGCCAGAGAGATTAAAGGTGTGTGCTAAGGGCTGAGCCACACCACAACATGAAACAGGTTTTTTTAGTAAATAACATAATCTCAGGGTTCACAGTGTGAGCAAATATTCTGCAACATTTTTAGCCATAGGTAGGAATAAAAAAAAAATCAAACACAAATCAAACTGTTTTTGTTGTAATGGGAAGAATGCAGGCAAAAATAGGGGGTTGGCAACCAAAAGACTTCAATCTATTCCCCAGGGCCCAAAGGGTGGAGAGAGACTTTAAGTTGTGCTCCACACATGCACCGTGGCGTACAGGTGCCCACATATGTCCATGGGTATATGCAGTGCAGACACAACAGTAAATTTAAAGTCTTTTTAAGTCGTTAGGAACCTTTTAGTCCTGAAGTAAATAGTATTAATAATATTAAAATTAAAGGGTACAAAAACAAAAAAAATAAGTATTTTATAAGGCAAAATTATCTTCTTAAATTCTGTATTTCTATAGATGTTTAAAAAGCAATTTAGATTTATTACTTTATTTGTGTGGGTGTTTTGCCTACATGTATGTCTATATACCACTTATGTGCCTGATTCAAAAGGAGGCCAAAAAAAAGGAGGTTCAGATCCCCTAGAATTGGCGTTACAAACAGTTGTGAGTTACCATGTGGGTGCTGGGAAATGAACCCTGGTCCTTTGAAAGAGCAGCTAGGGCTTTTAACTGCTGAGTCGAGAGTATCTCATTTAAATCAAACTATCTAATTCACACAACTCTAAAGGCTGCTGTGTCAGACAAGTCTGATGTCAAACAAGTTACCTTGGGAGCCAGCCCCTCCCTGGCATATGGAGCCTGTACTTAGCCAGTACCTATGAGATGCCACTGCCCAGCCCTGCCAGTGTCACCACTGTCTCAGACAGATGGCAAATACTTACACCACATATGCTAATAGTCATTACACTGTTTCCAGTATGCATTGTTTGTCAGAGAATATTCTAAATACTTTATATCTCATTTACATGTCTAAAGAATCTAACTGGTTGGGCTGGAGAGATGGCTCAGAGGTTAAGAGTACTGACTATTCCTCCAGAAGTCTTGAGTTCAATTCCCAGCAACCACATGGTGGCTCACAACCATCTGTAATGGGATCTGATGCCCTCTTCTGGTATGCATGAAGAGAGCAACAGTGTACTCACATATATAAAATAAATTTTTTTTAAAAAGGATGTTCTTTCCCACTTTCTCTTCTATTAGATCATCGTATCTGGTTTTATGTGGAGGACCATGATCCACTTGGGACTTGAGCTTTGTACAAGGAGATAAGAATGGGTCAATTTGCATTTTTCTACATGCTAACCACCAGTTGAACCAGCACCATTTGTTGAAAACGCTGTCTTGTTTCCATTGGATGGTTTTGGCTCCTTTGTCAGAGATCAAGTGGCCGTGGGTGTGTGGGTTCATTTCTGGGTCTTCAGTTCTATTCCACTGATCTACCTGCCTGCCACTGTTTTTTATCTATTGCTCTGTAGTACAGCTTGAGGTCAGGGATGTTGATTCCCCTAGAAGTTCTTTTATTTTTGAGAATGGTTTTTGATATCTTGGGTTTTTTGTTATTCCAGATAAATTTGAGAATTGCTCTATCTCTGTGAAGAATTGAGTTGGAATTCTGATGGGGATTGTATTGAATCTGTAGATTACTTTTGGTCAGATGGCCATTTTTACTATGCTAATCCTGCTGATCCATGAGCATGGGAGATCTTTCCATCTTCTTAGGTCTTCTTCAATTTCTTTCTTCAGAGACTTGAAGTTCTTGTCATTCAGATCTTTCACTTGTTTGGTTAGTGTCACACCAAGATATTCCATATTGTTTGTGACTATAGTAAAGGGTGTCATTTCCTAATTTCTTTCTCAGCCCATTTATCCTTTGAGTAGAGGAAAGCTACTGATTTGTTTGAGTTAATTTTATATCTGGCCACTTTGCTGAAGTTGTTTATCAGCTGTAGGAGTTCTCTCGTGGATTTTTGGGGTCATTTATGTATACTCTCATATCATCTGCAAATAGTGATATCCTGACTTCCTCCTTTCCGATTGTATCCCTTTGATCTCCTTTTGTTGTCTAATTGCTCTGGGTAGAACTTTAAGTACTATATTGAATAGCTAGGGGGAGGGTGGGCAGCCTTCTCTTGTCCCTGATTTTAGTGGGATTTCTTCAAGTTTATCTCCATTTAGTTTGATGTTGGCTATTACTGTATATTGCTTTTATTATATTTAGGTATGAACCTTGAATTCCTGATCTAATACTTTTAGCATGAAGGGGTCTTGTATTGTATCAAATGCTTTTTCAGCATCTAATGCAATGATCATTTGGTTTTTTCCTTTGAGTTTGTTTATATAGTGGATTATGTTGATGGATTTCCGTATATTGAACCATCCCTGCATCCCTGGGATGAAGCCTACTTGATCATGGTGAATGATCGTTTTGATATGTTCTTGGATTCAAACCAAATCCAAGAATTTTATTGAGTATTTTTGCATCAATATTCATGAAGGAAATTGGTCTGAAGTTCTCTTTCTTTGTTGGGTCTTTGTGTGGTTTAACAGTGTAGCTGTGGCTTCATAGAATGTACTGGGAAAGAACCTTGAACACATTGGCACAGGGTAAAATTTCCTGAACAGAACACCAATGGCTTATGCTCTAAGATAAAGAATTGACAAATGGGACCTCATAAATTGAAAAGCTTCTGTAAGGTGAAGGACACTGTCAATAGGACAGAATGGCAACCAACAGATTGGGAAAAGATCTTTACCAATCCTACATCCAAGAGAGGGCTAATATCCAATATATACAAAGAACTCAAGAAGTTAAGACTCCAGAGAACCAAAAAAAAAAAAAAAACCTATTTAAAAAAATGGAGAATTCTCAACTGAGGAATCTCGAATGGCTGAGAAGCACCTAAAGAAATGTTCAACATCCTTAGTCATCAGGGAAATGCAAATCAAAATGACCCTGAATTTCCACCTTACACCAGTCAGAATGGCTAAGATCAAACACTCAGGTGATAGCAGATGCTGGTGAGGATGGGAACACTCCTCCATTGCTGGTGGGATTACAAGCTGGTACAACCACTCTGGAAATCAGTCTGGCGGTTCTTCAGAAAATTGGACATAGTTCAACCTGAAGACCCCTATACCACTACTGGGCAAATACCCAAAAAAATGTTCCAACATATAAGAAGGATACATGCTCCACTATGTTCATAGCAGCCTTATCTATAATAGCCAGAAGCTGAAAAGAACCCAGATGTCCCTCAACAGAGGAATGGATAAAAAAAATGTGGTACATTTACACAATGGAATACTACTCAGCTATTTAAAAAAAAAAAAAATGACTTCATGAAATTCACAGGCAAATGGATGGAACTTGAAAATATCATCCTGAGTGAGGTAACCCAGTTACAAAAGAACACATACAGTATGTACTCAATGATAAGTGGATGTTAGCTAAAAAGAAGCCTGGAATACCCATGCTACAACTCGCAGACCATATGAAACCCAAGAAAAAAAGAAGATCACACCAAAGTGTGGATGCTACAGCCCTATTCAGAAGGGGGAAGAAAATAATCTCAGGAAGTAGAGGGAGAGAGGAGGAGGAGGGAAAGGGGGGGCTGGTTCAGATACGAGAGGAGATGGGGGGAGAAGTATCAAGGGTCAGGATTTTAAAAGGAGGTATGTAGCAGTGGGGGAGGGGAAACTGGGGGTAGCCACTAGAAAGTTCCAGATGCTAGGTACCCAAGAGGTTCCCAGGACCCAACAGGGAGGACATTAGCTGAAAATAGACAACAAAGGGGAGAGAGAACCTGTAGAGACCATATCCAGTGGATAGGCAGGACTCCTAGTTGAGGGATGGGGCTATCGACCCACCTCAAAAATATTACTCCAGAATTCCTCCTGTCAAAAGGAAATGCAGGGACAAAAAGTGGAGTATAGACTGAAGGACAGGCCATCCAGGGACCGCCCCACCTGGGGATCCATCCTATCTGCAGACACCAAACCCAGACACTATTGCTGATGCCAAGAAGTGCTTGCTGACAGGAGCCTGGTATAGCTGTCCCCTGAGAGGCTCTGCCAGAGCCTGACCAATACAGATGCGGATGTACACAGCCAAACATCGGACTGAGCTCGGGGACCCCAATGGAGAAGTTAGGGCAAGGACTGAAGGAGCTGAAGGGGTTGGCAACCCCATAGTAAGGACAACAATATCAAGACACCCCCAACCCCCAAAGCTCCCAGGGACTAAATCACCAACCGAAGAGTACACAGGGGGAGACCCATGGCTTCAGCTGGATATGTAGCAGAGGATGGCCTTACGGGGCATCACTGGGAGGGAAGCCCCTTGGTCCTGTAGAGGCTTGATGACCCAGGGTAGGGGAATGCTAGGGAGCTGAAGCAGGAGTGAGTGGGTGGGTAGGGGAGCTCCCTCATAGAGGCAGGGGGAGAGGGAGGGGATGGGGGTTTGTGGAGGGAAAACTGGGAAGGGGGATAACATTTGAAATGTAAATAAATAAAATAACCAATAAAAAAAGAAAGATTGTAACTGTAGAAAACAATCTAACAACAAGAAACACTAAATGGCCTCAGTAGGATGTATTTACATATTTATTAATATACATAAAATAAAGAAAAGAAGCCGTTGGATTTAGGAAGGAGTGGGGGGCAGGACACATGAGTTAGAGGGATGGGAACTGATACAGATACAGAATACATATATGAATTTTTTTCATTTAAGGAAAACCTACCTAATGGAAAGGTTAACATTATATGTAAAGCTAACCTACAAACTCTCCAATTCTAAGACAGCTAAGAGTCTTCACTATAGTATACTGCTAAGCAAACAGTACACTCCAAGGCTTAAGACACGCTGTGTACATTCAACTCACGTAACAAAGACATTCCTTTTAAGCTTGATGAATATATTTATCTAACCTATGAACCAGGGATAAAAGATCTGGGAGCAAAACCAAAAGTACCTCTTCAGGAGTAAAACTGCTTTTTTCCATCGTTTTAAAAGGGGAATTTTCTAGAGCAACCATGGAGGGAAGTTACTGACAATTGTTCCAACAGTATAATAGATTGCATGTGCAGACAGGTTAGCTGCTACAGAAATCAAACTGGCAGAGTATGGTGTGGGCTACAGAAGGGGCTGAAGGGAGAGCTGAGACTCAGCGGGAGTGCATGTCATAACCTGAGGAAGTACAGTCGCTACCCCACACTCCACCTCTATCAACAAGGGATCAGATGGTGCACACAACCAAAGGAGCTCTTAGGGAAAGAAATGGGAACTGTTAATAGCCTAGTGTTTTCTTACACCACTGACCATCTGTAGTAAAGCCACGAGTCTGGAGGGAGTCAGATCGTTAGGACGCCATCTCTGCACTAGAATGATCCCTTTCTAAATACGCCCTGAAGAGCGAGCCCGAGTCTCCTTTCAGCTCTAGGTGCATGGTGAAGACACCGAGGAAGGCGGCCTACAAAGAACACTGTCTGGTATTTGACAGAGGCTGGCCTTTTGGATCTTGGAATGTAAAATTGTATAAATGGTTTCGAACTCCACAGTGTCAAAATTTACTCATGTTGCTCCAAAATACCTGATTTATGTTTCCTGTGTCTATCTGCTAACTCTTGATCACAGTGAATTAATGAAAGTTAACTTCTCGCATTCCATTCCAAATTCTTTGACTAATTTGCAAAAAATCTATTTCCTCCTCAAGCGTAAGTAAAAATATTCATTTGCTTCTAAAATGTATATCCACCGTTGCCTGGGATGGGCAGTCATCTCTACACACTCCTAGCGACCATATTACTCCGCCATGCTGTAGCGTTAATGTCCTATCTTACCCCTCAACACTGTAGCATTAATGTCTACTATCATTCACAATGCTGTGAAGTTTCCATCTTTGCAGATTCTCACTCACACTTTACTGCTTTTTGTAAGTATTACCAGTCACATCCAAAACTGTTCAATAAAGGAATCAACTGATTAGAAACCAGGCCATTCTGTGGGAGGATGACGTTCCAAGTCATGCGTGCTGCTGGCATGAGCACAGCCATGTCAAGGACCCCACTACCTCAGACCCACGGGAATAGTCAGACCGCCCTGTGGTCCTGGTACAGATGGCGACAGTGTACAAAGGGTCAGCCACACCTTCTGCCTTTGAAAGTAGTCTGAGGCTGCTCCCCTCTAGAGACCCCTCCTGAGATTAGCTAAACCAGGTCTTGTCCTTGACCCCACCCCCACAATCCCAGCTTCTCTCCTCTTCCTCTTCATCCCCCCCCCCCCCGTTGTTGTCAGGTTGATCCCAAAGCTTTGTAGGAAGTCACACTACTCAACGCAGAAACAAAACGTTGGCACACACAACCTGGAAGTGAGCAGCCCATGTGCAACGCATCCACAGAGATAAAGACGTGTGCGTGTGGACTATGACGCCTCTGTGGATTGTGCCGGCCGGAGTATCAGGATTCCCTGAACTTTGGACCTGAGGAAGAGGCTGCAGTGAAGCAGCCAATCATCTCATTAGTAATAACACTTGCGACTGTGAGGGGATTTCTGCATTGCTGTCTTTGGTGATGAGCAACACCTTCCATCCCAGTATTTGTGCATCTCTCGAGTTGGAGCCCAGCTTAGTCTACATAGAAAGATCCTATCTCACAAAGCAAGGCAGGCTGGGACCAGTCTGCAATTAAATAACCTTTAGGTTATAAACTCATATGTATGCTAGCACAATCATTATGTATCGGTATGCATCCTTAGCTAAGCCAAAATATTATACAGTGGCTAGAATGGATTTACAGTAAATTCCATTTTTACCATTACTGTCTCTTTCCTTTAAATTAACACAATGGGCTTGTATGTCTTCCAACGAGATAAAACACACAATGCAAAGAAAGCCTACATGCAAAGGATTAACATGGCTCATTCTATCTGTATGCAGCCTCCAGCCTCCAGTGTCTTTCATATCTGTACTTCACTTTATGTATAGCACAATTTCATGAACTAAGATTATATCTATGGGTTGGGGACATCAAGTCAGCAAACAGCAGCAGGCTTAGGCCAGGAATCCAAGTCTCTTGATCTTGCTTCTTTGGTAGATAAACCTTTAATCTTTTTTTTTTTTTTTTTAATCTGAACATTTCTATGTTATAGAAAATGAAGACTCAAGGAAAAGCAAGTTACTAACACTGAAAAGGTCATGAATCCCTCTAACAACTTAGTCTGTGAAATTTGGCAGCTCATCTTTCTATCAACTCTACCAAATACAGAACTGTATCCTTAGTCCAAAATATATGTATTTTGAAGCCAGCTAATTTTCGGAAAATATACACACTTCTGAAATTAAGTGTAAGAGTGATAAGCAGCCAAGTAGTCTATGGATGGCCTCAATTTTCCACCACAGTCTATGTTTACACAGCATGATTCAGAACACCTGGGCACAAAGTTCAACAGTTCAATCAAATGTTGTGAAAACATCTGCCTGGATGTTTTATCAGCATCTCTTCTTCCTAGTTTTCATGCTGGAATATTTTCCAGTTTGACATCATGTCAGTCAAAAGAAGATTTCAGAAGCATAATAATAGCTAATGTTATCAGGCACCTCCTAGAGTTAAGCACTGTGCAAAGTACTTTAATGGATTTCACCAGAACGCTGGCTTTCCTTCAAAGCCAGCTAAGCAACAGTCACAATATGAATCTAATTCTAACTCAATGGCCTGTGCTCCATCTACTATACACAAACACTTCATCTGATCCCATTAAGATATATGTGATTAAGAATTCAAGCTTTATGCAATGCTTTTGACTTCAGAAAGTATTAGTAAGTCATAAACACAATACTTATTATTTATATACCATCACCCTAAAGTAAATTTTAATCATTTGTTTGGTATTCAGAAACATTCTTATTCACATTTCAAAAACAATGCCCTATCCCATCCCCCCAAAATGAAGACAAACAAATAAAAAAACAAACAACCAGGTAGTACACTGTACAGTCTACAACTTAAACTTCAAAATTAGTAATATACAATGGACATTTTATCCTAAGTCAGTCTGTACAGAATGAGCTCATTCTTCAGTGTTTATAGTGCATGGCTAATTACAGCATTATCAACTCGGCTGTAATACACATCTTTGTGCATTCAACTTGGCCAGTTTTTTAATATATATGAAATGTAAAGCAAATTCCTATAAATATAATTGATGGAGCAGGTGTTAGGAGTATTTAACTAACTCTGATAAATATTGATGAAGTGCCTTGTGTGAAAGTCAAACTTGTAAAAACAGATACATTAGAATTACAGCTTCAATTTAACATCTGTTCTGGGTTATTTCACTCATTCTTATTTAGGGCACATTGATTAAAACAATAATCTTAGTGCATAGTTGTGGTTTGAATAAGAGCAGCTCCCATAGGCTCATATATATATGAATGCTTAGTCATCAGAGTGGCCCTATTGAGAAGGATTAGGAGTTGTAACCTTGTTGGGATGGGTATGGTCCTGTCAAGGAAAGTGTGTCACTGGGGGTGGTATTTGAGGTCTCAAAAGCCCAAGCCAGGCCCAGTGGCTCTCTCTCTCTCTTCCTGCTGCCTGAGAATCCGGATACAGAACCCTTGGCTACTTGTCCAGCACCATGCCGGCCTGACAGTATGCTCCCTTGTCTTAACGATAATGGACTAAACCTCTGAAACTATAAGCAAGCCCCAATTAAGTCTTTCTTTTATCAGATTTGCCATGGTCATGGTGTTTTTTCACAACAACGGGACACTAAGTCGCACCACAGTCTAATACAGATTTTACTATTTTAACTTTATACATCAAAACAGTAGATGTGAAAGCATATGTGCTATAGTCTACTGGAGTGTTTCTAGAAACGCAGATATAAAATTAACTTAACACCTAAATGACCTTATAGAATCCAGACAGACTATTCTAATAGTAATAACCATATGCTATACAAAAATGCTCACTGAAAAGTGCAAAGCTACTTCATTACCATCTGTCACAAAAAGAAATGCATCTACACTGCAAGCAAGCAGAAAACTGAAAGTGTATCAAGGCCATTCTTTTTATTATGGAAATGTAAAAACTGTAGAAGAATCACTATGGTAAACTGCTGGGGTTAATTTTCCCTCTTCTGCTATGATCTTAATGCTCTCAGCCATCTGGTTTATATTTACTATACATTTATAACAATCAAGTCACAAGGTCTATTTCAAAAATTTCTTTTCCAACAAAGTCATAAAGTTTTAAAAGAAGTGGATTTATCTATATTTAAGGTTTTGTTTTCAATTTTAAAAAAAGATTTTATATTATTTTATGTGTGTGAGTATTTTGCCTGCGTGTATGACTGTGTTCTACATGTGTATAGGCTGTCCTCAGAGGCTAGAAGCAGGCACTAGATGCCCTGGAACTAATCACAAGTGGTTGTGAGCCACCATATGGGTGCTGGAAATCAAGCCCTCATTCTCTAGAAAAGCAGCCAGAGTTCTGATCTTCATCTCTCCACTGCTGTGTTTTCAATTTTTTGAGACAAGGTCTTGCTATATAGGCCAGGGCATTTTTGAACTCATGATCTTTCTGTCTTAGCCTCCCAAGGGCTGTGAGTAAAGGTGTTTGCAACTACTGGTAGGAATAAGGAATTTCTTCATATAGGGTCCATAGGAGCCCCAAAATTCCATGGATAAACTTCAGAAAATCCAACTTGAATTCTCTCAAAAAGAGGAGGAAAATTATCCATGAATTTTTCTGGAGAGTCTCCATAGCTTTCATCAGTTCTCCAAGTGAATCTGTGGTTCCAAGAGTTGAAGAAGTTAGCTGAAGAGACTGAGCACAGTAGGATGGCATGCCCTGAATAAGTGACCACGGAGTGCTGGGCCCCAGTGAGACATATATACAACCGCAAGCCAGGGAATAATGTAGAAGAGGGGGCAGAAAGAATGTAAAAACCACAGGAAGGAGATGTGTAGCAAAAGTCACATCCAGAAGACACAAGATAGCTGCTGCATTCGTGAACTCACTGTAAGTGTGATAATGTGCTCAAGACGGAATATCATGATTGGGGGAGGGGCCCACTAGGATCCACCCTTCCCCAAAGGACCGAATTAATTTGCAGTTAATGGTTGCTAAAGGCAGAGGCGCCATTTTCTTCCTGGTGTAGCCAGGATAAGCTGTCTGTGCTCTAATAATCTTCCTCCCCTAGCGTGTGCAAACAACTCTAATTAGACTCAGTGGGTCACACACAAAAAGAAGACATAAAAGGAGGGAGACTTGGGAGGAAGGGTCTCATCTGGAGGGATGGCTGAGAGACGTGCATAGAGTCTATTACTAAATACATACACACATGCATAAAACTGTTAAAGAACTTTGGGAAGCAGTTGTGGAGACAGGGTTTCTCTGTGTAACAGAGCTCTGGCTGTCTGGACTTGCTTTGTAGACTAGGCTAGCCTCAACTGCCGCTTGTCCCTGCCTCTGGAGTGCTGGGATCAAAGGTGTGCACCACCATGTCCAACTGTCAAAGAACTTTTAAATGCTCACCTGACAATTTCACTAGTCCGGGCCTTCCAGATGGGCAGGGTCGGTGCTAAGTAACTTGCTGCTGACTGAGTACTTATTTGTGAGGACCTGCTTTTCAAGTATATAAAACAGTGCAGGGTTATCTTTGGTAGAACAATACCCTTATCTGATGCTGTTCTTATATGACAGATGCCACAACAGCAGGAACTGCCCTCAATTAGTGAGGGCATCTGTGGGAATGTGCCATGCACCATGATTCTCCTATCTAAATCAGTCCAGCTGAAAATGCTTCAGAACCACCGGCTCCAACTCCCTCCCACCATGCTCTAGGTTAGAAAAATGGGCTTAGGGAGACACTTCATTTCTGCAACTTAGTCGGGGCTGAGGTGAAATGGGCTTAGTCTGGGCTGTGGCTATTAAGAAAGGATAGTTTTATGCAGTGTTATGTGTCAGAGTTCCATCCGTGGTGTCACTCTGCTCTCACCTGGACAGCCATATTTGTCAGCCACAATCTCTGCCACCATTTCTCCTGCTAAGGTTTGACAGATCTGAACTTCTAGCTGCCTGTTCTAGTTCCTATGCCTGCCCCAGTGTCTTGACCTTCGTGCTAAACAACCAAACTCTGACTGTTGCCCACAGACTGGAGGTGGGAGGGCAGACAGGGCGGGAAGCAGGACGGGGATGGGAGGGAAGGACAGGTCCGAGCATCTGCCGGAGTACTTTCTCCATGCCTGAGCCAGGACCTCTTTAACCTGACTACCCCTTCCCCTTCCCTCCCACGGTCTTCTGACTTTCCCCTTTTCCTCTTAAGCGACTTTCTCTTACCCGTTCCTGATTTATTCATGCCTTGGTTCTCTCTCTGGAACATTACAGTGATCTCTTTACCCTTACCCTGCCCAGCTACTCTCAACACCACTGCCAGAACAAGATGTTAAAAACACAGACCCGGCCACACCACTCCACGGCCTATAAATCTTTCAACGCCTTCCCACTTCACACCAAGTACAGTTCAAAGAACGCCTTCCCACTTCACACCGAGTATAGTCCAAAGGATGCCTTCCCACTTCACACCGAGTACAGTCCAAATAACTCCTTCCCACTTCACACCAAGTATAGTTCAAAGAACACAGCATATAAGTGTTTCACTGACATAATCTCTGTAATAAATCTATTATCTGCTTTATATTATAATAGGACAGTGCATAGTTAAATATGGAATTAAGTAGTCCTTACACTAGGTGATAATCATAAAATTTTACTGTACAATTACACAAAAATTAACAGATTCTACTATATGTATGCTACGTGACCCTGACACTGCCCATTTGCTCACTGATGCTTCAAGAAAACGAACCAATTAAATGACCTTTTTATTTTTTTATCTAGGTTTTATATCAAGCTGGGAGTGGAGGTGCACCCCTTTAATCCCAGTAACTCAGAAAGCAGAGGCAGACAGATTTATGTGACTTCCAGGCTAGCCTGGTCTACATAGGAAGCTCCAAGCCAGCCAGAGATGTATGCTAAGACAGAGAAACAAAAGCAGTTTATGCAATGTGTCTTCACTAGGTTGGGAAGAAAACCACTTTACATTTCCCACTAAATACTGTATATATCCTCACCCACCTCACTCAGGGTAGCCATGTCTAACATGCTTTTTAAAAAATATGACAGAATTTGGAAATCTGTAGAAAATTAACTTCCCTAATGATTTGCTTAAAGGCAGTATGTATATTGATGACGTGCCTCATTTCTGTGACTAAATACTTGACAAAAGTAACTGAAAGGAGAAAGGGCTCATCCGGGCTCAGCTGGAGGCGTGGCGTGTGGGGACAGGCATGGCAACAAAGCATGAGACAAGCACTCACTCATGTCTACATGAAGCTGAGGAAGAGAAAATGGTGCTCAGATCACTGTCGTATTTTACTTAGGCTGAGACCCATGGCCCTACGATGATGCTGACCAACACGGGTATTCCTTCCTCATCACTGACAGCATCAATATTTGAAGTCAGGAAGTCCTAAGGTGGCCCCAGTATCCGCTCTATACTCAGTCTGTGTAGTCTTTTCACACATCGCCATCAAGGACAACACTTGATGCAAGTGTGCAAGACTGGGTTACTAAAGGAGAACCCCGTGGACCCATCCTCTCTGCATCCCTCCAATCGCCCCAAGGACAGACAGAAGTCACATCATCAGGGCTCTCTGAGCAGCAGAAGGAACGAAATCCAGTCTCTGCTTTAACGACTTAAAACCAAACAATCGACTAAAACTGGATTAAAGACTCTAGGACTGGAAACTATGAAACTACTCTAAGAAAACATAAGAAAAACACCTTTTCTTTGTGAAAAACAGGAGGGGAGGGGGAAGACCCAAAAACACAGGAGCAAAAGCAAAAATAAGCACAGGAAAAGCTCTGGCACAAAAACCAGTCATTTCCAAGCATGGGGGTGGGGGTGGGGAGAAACTTATTATGTGACAGGACTTAAACAGGCAGAATCCATAAAGACAAATAATTTGGCTTTAAAGGGAGGGTGTTATACCAGACCTAAACAGACAGTTCTCAAGACACACACACACACACACACACACACACACACACACACACACACACACACACACACACACACACTGACCAACAAGCAGGCTAATTCCCTTCTGGCCTACAATTCCCTTAAAGCATGGACTGCTGATGGGTGGGGTTAGAGATTCAGAGGGGAAGTGTCGTCATGAAGATACAGCAGCTTGCCGTGTGGAGTGGAACGATGGACACGCTGTACAAATGAGACAGCGTGGATAATCACCTAAGGAACCACCACCATAACTACAGAAAGACCTCACAGTGTCTGAGGGCTTAGTCCTAAAAACACTGCCTTGCATTAAAACACCATTTTTAGTTATTCAGTGAATGTAAGCCAAAGCCACACACGCAATTTCCTAAGTACAACGAAAATAAGACAGCATCTCAGTATTTGGTGTGGTGAATAATCTTCTCTGGTAGGAAGTCAGTTATAAACCACATGTCTCAAAAGCTGACAGACAGTTAGGCTTATTTAACCTACTTACTTTATACACTGATTTACACTTAGCTTGTCTATACTTAGGATTTTCTATTACTCACAAAATGACACAGGTTTCAACCCTGAAATGACTCAGGATCCAAATTTAGCTGTTAAATTAAAACCAACCGACCAACAAAAAAAACCCTTCATATATCACTCTTAAGGAATTCATGGAAAGCAAAATGCTTAAAATCTTTGATGTATACACTCAGGTTAGAGACTCTAAATAGCAAGCTTTGGTATGCATATGGAATTTGAATATCCTTTAGAGTTCATTGTCTAGAAAGAACCTCAAAATCTCACTTAACATAATTGATTATAAAGCAGTATTTTGGAATACTGAAATCTTTATTTTTTTTCAATTCAAAATAAAACAATCAGTCTAGTATAGCCTTACCATGTCTTAATGTAATCATTAAATTTAAAATAGTTATATATTTTTTTCCTTTGAACTAGACCTCAGCTTATTGTGAAAGTTTTTTTCTTCATCTAGTTGTCTGAGGTTAGAATATAATCTGTTAAACATAAAATACTTAAATTTTTTGCTTAATGCATTCTAATGGTAATTATATTCCTGTTGACAAATTGGTAACTTTTTACTGATTGATACTCTCTAGCCAAAAGTTGGTAAACTCTCAGTTGTCTTTGTGAGTACAGAGTATCAAT
Source organism: Uromys caudimaculatus (assembly GCA_028551405.1). NCBI lineage: Eukaryota > Metazoa > Chordata > Mammalia > Rodentia > Muridae > Uromys > Uromys caudimaculatus. Next base: position 7,788,349 of record CM052703.1, read on the forward strand.
GGGAAGAGTTGAAGTTATGAATAAGGTTGGTAAGCTTATCTATTTTTCAAATTGTGCATAAAATTTTATCTAGTAAACTTATTTCTAGGAATTTATGTTGACAGAAATATGTACGTACTGTGGGATATCTATCACAGTATTATATACAATGGTGAATTATGAGAAACATGTCAAAATTAAATATAGAAGTAATAAATTATGAAATTACTTGCAGACATTTCTATAATAATTAAAATGCTATTTTTCTAGGCTAAAACTTTAGAAACCAATATTATCATCATCTTATACTTTCACATTATAAATATGATTAAAATAAATTAAACCACTTTGTAAAAACATTATGCAATTGGAAATTACAGATCAACTCTTACAGTTTTAGAGGCCATTCATTTTTCTCCTTTAAAATGACAAAGGAAAGCTGACTTCAGTCAAAATAGTACACAACCTAATCTCCTAAGTCATATGTTATATGTTATTTGTTTTCAGTAGGCTTTCAAAACCTTACTACTGTCACACTCAACTAGAAATAAGTTGACAACTCCTGACTAAATTCAGAGAAAATAAATATGAGTCTTCTAAAATATACAGGACTCACCTCCCTAATGTGATCATAAAGTTCAAATACTTCCAATGTTCTCCCTTGAAGATACGTTAGCTTCACTCTGAGCAAAGAGCACCATTCCTTTGTGTTTTCCAAGGCCATTACACTGAGATTCATCAGATATCTATAACAGTTGCTGAAGTTACTCCTTAAATATTTTTATTTGACCAGCATGAAGTGACTTCCTTATCTTTTTTGATAACTTCTGGTTGAAAGTTGATTTTATTCAATATTAGAATGGCTACTCCAGTTTGTTTCTTGGGACCATTTGTTTAAAAAATTGTTTTCCAACCTTTTACTCAGAGGTAGTGTCTGTCTTTGTAAATGAGGTGCATTTCCTGTATGCAGCAAAATTCTGGGTCCTATTTACATATCCAGTCTCTTAGTCTATGGATTTTTATTGGGGAATTGAATCCATCGATGTTAAGAGATTCTAAGAAAAAGTGATTGATGCTTCCTGTTATTTCTGATGTTATTTTTATGTTTGTGTGGCTATCTTCTTTTGGGTTTGTTGAAAGATTACTTTTCTTGCTTTTTCTAAGGTGTAGTTTCCCTCCTTGTGTTGGTGTTTTCCATTTATTATCCCTTCTTTGTAGGGCTGGATTTGTGGAAAGATACTGTGTAAATTTGGTTTTGTCATGGAATATCTTGTTTTCTCGGTCTATGGTAATTGAGAGTTTTGCTGGGTATAGTAGTCTGGGCTAGCATTGTGTTCTCTTAGGGTCTCAATGACATCTGCCCAGGATCTTCTAGCTTTCATAGTCTCTGGTGAGAAGTCTGGTGTAATTCTGATAGGTCTGCCTTTATATGTTACTTGACCTTTTTCCCTTACTGCTTTTAATATTCTTTCTTTGTTTAGTGCATTTGGTGTTTTGATTATTATGTGACGGGAGGAATTTCTTTTCTGGTCCAGTCTATATGGAGTTTTGTAGGCTTCCTGTATGTTCATGGGCATCTCTTTCTTTAGGTTAGGAAAGTTTTATTCTATAATTTTGTTGAAGACATTTACTGGTCCTTTAAGTTGGGAATCTTCACTCTCTTCTATACCTACTATCCTTAGGTTTGGTCTTCTCATTGTGTCTTAGATTTCCTGGATGTTTTGTGTTAGGAGCGTAAAATAGTTATATTTTATCCTATGATATACATAATTTTGTGAAATAGCTTTTTAAGAAAATTACATGATCAGAAGTAAATGTTTTTTTAAGCAAAAGAAAAACTAAATTTATAAAGAGCATCAAAATCATCCAAATGAAGGTGTATGTATGTATGTTTATATATATATGTATATATATGTACATATATATATAAACAACATGAGCATGAAGTATTTCTGCTAGATATTTAATGTATGTACTGTGTATCTTTTAATATAACATTTGAGAAATTTTAAATTATAAACCAACTACTTTTAAAGTAATTATACTGCATGAACACTGCTTCCACTATGAGAATCCCATTCTCCAGAACTGAGCACATCTGACTTGCCAGCTGGATGGATCCCAAGTAAATTTTAGACTGGCATTTGGCAAAATACCCCTTAGACACACAGCATTTTACACAGAATATGCACTAAAAACACACTCCAAGACTGTCCTGAAAACCAAGCGATTGTATCAGCCACACAGCGTGTCAGCCTCACGTGCATTCGTACCCCTTAACACTGCAGCTTAAGCTAGATGCGCAGTCTACGAACACTCCAGTCCTGTGCACTGTGCTTTAGCTCTGCATACATCTATTCTGTTATTAGCCTGCTGGCATCTAACCCTGGATTGGGAAAGCCCGCCATCTGGTAGTTATAGCAACCCTTCACTAACTTGGTTAGAGGTTGACGAACATGAGTCACCCAGAAATGCAAGCCAAGCTTATTACTATGAATATATCCACATCTTTTCTTCCAAAATAGCCATTCAGCAGGGCTTCTCACTCAGAACGACATCATGCACACACACATTATATAATTGACCTACACAAGCAAATCAGTGTTACAGGGGTTAAGGGGATGAGTGAGTGAATTAGGTAAGTCATTAGGTTCACACTCCCCTCACCACAAGGCGGCCGCTGTCTCTTTTCTAACAACGCCTAGGGATGAGAGTCACATCAGTCCCAGTTCATTTGGCCGTCCGTTAACTCTCACTTCTCTTATTCATAATACGGATGCTCTGTGGTACATATTCCTTTCCTCTGGATGATACTTCAGACAAATAATACAATACAACAACAACAACATATGTAGCACATGAGTATGAACAACACGCTTAAACCTGCCATGATCTCAGTCATAAAGGAGGGCAGAGTAGGGGGGACAATTACAGAACCTGAGCATCTCAGACTTCAGTTCCCTAAGTCACACAGGAGGATTCTGTGAGACTTAGGAAAGCTGAGTCCCCACTACCTAGTCAGAAACACACGGTTATGCTTTGCGCCTCCTGCACTTTGTGCTCCCCGCCCCATCTCTCTTCAAACTCCCTCTGAAACCCATGCAGGCCATGAGTCCTAAATCCTCCTGCCTCAGCTGCCAAGTGCTGAGACTGCAGGTGCACAGCACTCTGCCTGGCTGTGCTCTGCTCTTTAAACACGCTCAGATACCATCATCGCTCCTCTCTCCAGTTTTGCTTTATGTTTTAAATATTTGTTCTCCCTTTCCTTTCCAAAGTCAGTAACAGACACTTGAACCTGCCTGAGGACAGCAGTGGGTGCACAAAGGCAGCATCCGGCCCCGCACAGCGTTCACATCTTAATCACAGCAGTCTAATTTAGCAGCTAACATGCCAGCACTCTGACATTTCCCTTGCAATGTGTAGCAATGTCAAGGACATCGCCATTAAGACATGGCCTAGGATTATGCAAGGCTTATCCAGCTCAATCCACTTACTTTATCCTTTTGTTTTACTTCAACACTCTGTCTGTTAAAAGGCTTCATTATATGGCTGCTCTCTGAAGCTTCAGAGTTGATATTCCTGGCATGTAGAAGAGACTCTTCCTGCATCTTTTCCTGAAAGCTTCTGAAGCAGTGATGGGCTCCAACACGAGAAGGCCGTTCTTTCACAAGCCTCTGATGTTCCACACTGCTGTCGGTAACCTGAAGTCTCTCTTGAAAACATCTGAGGACGTAGAATGTAGTATTCTCACCACAAAAAGTAAGCATATAGCTCGGTGGTGGTAGTGGCACACGCCTTCAGTCACAGCACTCGGAAGATAGAACCAAGAGAATCTCTCTGAGTTTGAGACCAGCCTGGTCTACAGAGTTAATTCCAGATCAGCCAGGGTTATATAGTGAGACCCCATCTCAAGAAATAAAATAAAAATAATTTTTTTTAAAAAAAAGTGTATAAAATAGGTAAGGCACATGCAAATAGTTAATTTAGCTGCTCTGCAATGCTATTGTAAAACATGTTGTACATAGTAACATAATTTTCCTCAATTAAATTTTTAAAAAGAAAACTTCATTAATGTTTGAGCTACTCACCAGATACCCAATGGGGTAGAGGGTAGCCTGGAGGAAAACAATACAAGGATCCTAAGTAGCGATCGGTCAGTATCTTCTGGCAAGAGACTTTTTTACCTACTGCATGGTGCTTCATACCAAAGCACATAGAAAATCAAAATACAATGTGTACATCATAATACTAGCTAAGACAACACTAGATTGAAGGTTTTCTGTAATGTACATACATGACAGATGCTCAAAGAACATTAGCTGTGCTGGCTAGTCTTATGTCAGCTTGACACAAGCTAGAATTATTTGACAGGAGGGAACCTCAACTGAGAAAATGCCTCCAGAAGATCTGGCTGCAGGACATTTTCTTAATGAGTGACTGAGGGCAGAGGACCCAGTCCGTGGTGGGCGGTGCCATCCCTGGCTGGTGGTCCTGGGTTCTATAAGAAAACAACCTAAGCAAACCACAGGGAACAAGTCAGTAAGCAGCAACCCCCCCCCCCCCCCAATGGCCTCTGCATCAGCTCCAGCCTCCAGGTTCCTGCCCTGCTTGAGTTCCTATCCTGACTTCCTTCGATGATGAACAGGGATATGGAAGTGTAAGCCAAAGAAACCCTTTCCTCCCCAACTTGCTTTTTGGTGATGGTGTTTGCTGCAGCAATAGGAACTAAGACAGTAGCTATATTTTATTTTTGTCACCTGTCTTCAAGAAGGCTGGTCAAGAGTCAGCAAGCCCCCATTAGAGTAGAACCACCACTTCCTGTTTCTAACCTTACCCTGGGAAGGTTCCAGAACAGAGGCAGTAGCAGAATGTTCAACTCCTCCAAAACAGAAAGAAACAGCACTGGTTACACAAGCCGGCAAAACATGTCGGCTGCAGTCCTTGCAGCTAGAGAAACTGAGGAAGCCTTTCCCAGATTTCTGCCAGCTCCCACCTGTAAGGAGCACAGCATGAACCCTTTCCTTTATGGTAGCATTGTTCAACAGAAATATGATGAGAGTCACAGAGGCATATATACACTTCTAAATTTTCTAGCAGGTATATCATCAGGAAACAGGAAGACAGGCTGTGCAAGGTGACGTGTGCCTATAACCCTGGCACATGTGAGGTAGGAGTATTATCATAAGTTCAAGGCTAATCTGTGATATAGAGTCCCATTTAAAAGAAAAGCAAAAACAATAGCTTAGTTTGCATTTGGGCTGCAATGTGTGATGTGTGTGCAGGGCCAGAGGTTACTATGAGGATGTCTTTCCTCAATGGCTTCTCTCCCTTACTTACTTATTTTTGAGGCAGAGTCTCTCACTGAGCCCAGAACTTACTGCTTTGCTTAGACTGGCTGGCTGAAAAGACCCTGGGAACTGTCTGTCTGTTTCTACCACTGCACTCCCTTCCCAGGACTGGGGTTACAAGCTCACATCTAATTTTAATATATTTTGTTTAATGAAACACTGAAAGTTCACTTCTACGTATAATCAATATTAAAAATTGAGGATTTTACATCCTTTTTCTGTAATTAGCCTTTAAAGTCTACTGTGTGCTTTAACATTGCGGGTAGCAGTGTCACATGCACGTGGCCAGTGGGTGCGTTTGGGCAGTGGGGTGCTGTAATTTGGCAGCAAGCAAGGGCCTACTCCAAGGAATCTCTCCTACCTAACACGTTTTGGATAGACCAGCTTCTAGCAACTTCTAACCATTCCACAGCCCTCCTTATGTTACCAAAAGACTATTATCTTGAGTACTGCAATGGTACAACAGTCTATCAAAAAGTGACACAGTCAGCAATGACAAACACACGCAAACACCAGAGAGAGAGAGAGAATGACAAACACACGCAAACACCAGAGAGGGGGGGAGACAGAGAGAGAGAGAGAGAGAGAGAGAGAGGAAGAGAGAGGAAGAGAGAGAGAAAGAGAATGACAAACACATGCAAACACTAGAGAGAGAGAGGAAGAGAGACAGACAGAGAGAGAGAGAGAGAGAGAGAGAGAGAGAGAGAGAGAGGAAGAGCGCTTTGACAACAGTTGCTGGAGCTTAGAAACGGATGATGAAGGGATGCTGACCAATCACATCGATCAACACCATTGTTGATTGCTCACTAGTGGACACATTCCAATCAGGTTTACCCTAAATTCTACAAATCTAAAAGAACATTTTTAGAAAGATCACCTCCTTAAGGGACTTCACTGAAAATTTTAGTTTAGAAAATGAAGGACAATTAACAGTAGGAAACCTTCATCCATGAGGTACAGTGGTATCTCACACATTTGGATGCTCTGCCTTCAGCTAAGTTTGTTAACGTTTAACCAAACCTTAAACAGCTTTGCATCAGTAAAGGAAACTCTGTCCATATGGATTGCTTTTCCTCAAGAACATGCTCAAAAGTGTGTAAAGTATAACCACATGGTGTTGGCAAACAACTGGATTTTCAAACATGACTGCTCACCAACAACAATACCAGAGACAAGTCTGTCCACACCCTGGTGAGGTACACCAGAGATGAGTCTGTCCACACCTTGGTGAGGTACACCAGAGATGAGACTGTCCACACCTTGGTGAGGTACACCAGAGATGAGTCTGTCCACACCTTGGTGAGGTACACCAGAGATGAGTCTGTCCACACCCTGGTGAGGGTACACCAGAGTCTGTCCACACCCTGGTGAGGGTACACCAGAGATGAGTCTGTCCACACCCTGGTGAGGGTACACCAGAGATGAGTCTGTCCACACCCTGGTGAGGGTACACCAGAGATGAGTCTGTCCACACCCTGGTGAGGGTACACCAGAGATGAGTCTGTCCACACCCTGGTGAGGTTTAAGTTTTGGAGAGCTCACAATCATCTATTTGGAACCCCACACTCGCCCACATTTCAACATTTTGGTTTTTTAAATAAATTTCCCAAAGCACATAGCAAATCATAAATATAAGTCATTGAAAACACCCTCCTAAATAGATTCAGAACACATCCCACAGCTAATGTCATGAAAAGTCAGCATTCTATTTAAGAATGAGGCTGATGTTAAAAGTTGACTACAAACAAAACACGGCATTGAGGTTAACTGAAGTCACCAAGTGGCTGCTCTTCTTCCTTTGGAGAAGGTCTCCTCTGCTCACGTCACTGCACAAGTGTACAGTCATCACAACATCTAGTACGCTATCAACAGCACTCTGGGGACTATTTTGAAGGAACAGAATACAATGCACTTGTATCCTAGCTTAGAAAAAAATGAAAAGCTTTGAAAACCTTTGTCTACAGCACTTGAAACAAATATGTTATTGCTTAGTGGGATAAATGCACTGAAATGAAGTTAAAATCAGTTTCTTACTATATGCAAAGCAGAGTATGAACAGTTTTACATAATTTCTTTCTAAACCTGCCCTTTTATAGTTCTGACTATATTAAGGCAGGTGCGGTGGTACATGCCTCTAATCCCAACACTCGGGAAGACAGTGGCATATAGTAAATTCCAGGCCATCCAAAGCTACTCAGTGAGACCCTATATCAAGCAAACAAACAAACAAACAAACAAAGCCACCTCAATTAACCACAAGGCTAACTTTGTTCTTCTGGTCACTAACACCCAATCAGTTTAGGAATGGGTCAGTCTTGGTAAATACCCTACCCTCATTTCATGCTTGCTGCCTCGTTCTTCTTTCTCACTAGGGATTATGTAGAGCAAGCAGAAAACATTTAGTCAATACATATTTATTGATAGACTATGTATTGATACTATGCTTATGATATACTTTATGTCATGTCACGTCACCTTCAAAGCAAGGTGAGACATTTTCTTTATCCCTGTTCTCCATCTGAAGACAATGGGAAGGCTCACAGATATCTTGCCAAAGGCCAGCAGCAATGTTAATCAGATCTGTCTAATGTCAACAGCAGTCGTTTAGCAGTCATGACAGCTCACACCTGCATCTCAACACCCAGGAAGCTGAAGGAGGCTCCCTCGCTGCCTGCGCTGCATAGTGAGATCCTATCTGAAACATGGGTGCCAGGCTCTCTACTGAGGTGCCTACAGAGAAAGCACTTCACAGACTGAGCCGTCTCCTAGTCTCAAAATAGATTTTTAATAACTAAAATTATTTCTGATAAATAAGCTTAACTACAGAACTAGATTTTAAAACACTAACATTTCTAACACGACAGATTTCTTTCTTTACTGTGCCTTATGTGATACTTAGAGGAAAATAATGGAAAATTGGGGTCAAAAGTTCTATAATCTATTTCACTCAAACAAATGATCTAAACCTTTTCCTTTGCTTTAGAGAAGTGCAAGTGTTTCTCATTTAAATATCTTCCTTGAAAAAAAAAAAGTCAAGGCAGCCAAATCATCCAGTTTGAATTTTCAATATAATGTTCCTAAACATGTCAGAAACATTTACCATCTACATGACTTGGTTCAGTGGTGAGCATGCTAAATTGAAACAATACACAGAAGATCAGCATGGCTTTTTGTTAAGAAAAACAAGAAAGTTCATGACATGTTCCAGATTTAAAAAAACAAAAACAAGCAAAAAAACTCCAATGAAAGATTTTAAAAAATGAAGAGAACACTAAGTACCATTTCCTGAAAGAAAGAAAGAAAGAAAGAAAGAAAGAAAGAAAGAAAGAAAGAAAGAAAGAAAGAAAGAAAGAAAGAAAGAAAAAAAACCAATTCCAAGCACCTGAGGTCTCTCACCTATACAAAGCCTGCCCTAGGGAAGGCCAAGTAGAGTTTTAGATGAATTCCCCAGGACTGCACCAAGGGATTCCCTGAGACAAAGCAGAGAGCACTGAACTGCAAAGTGGGAACCCGGGGAGCATCGAGCTGAACCCCAGCAGGAGTGAGCACTGCAGTGGCACACAGCCTCAAGTGTCCCTTCATAATCTGAGTCCTCAGTCAGAAACAGAGGAAGAGGCTTGGGATTCTAGACTTTCCTTTTCTTCCTTCACCAACTTTGAAGGTTTCAGAATTCCTGCTCCTATCACTATAAAACCCAAGTAAAAGGTAAAAACGTCAGCAGTCCAGAAAGACCCAGGAGGCAGACATCAACTGGCCAGCACCTCTACCAAAGCATCTGTCCAACTTGGGTGCAGGGCCCCCTCCAATTGTGAAGTCATGACTCCTCACTTTAAAATAATGGCCAGAGGTCTGTGCCTCTGTCTTAACTCCAGAAGCTTGAAGATTTAAACCTAATAATTGCTGCAAAACATAAACCTTAGTCTTAAAACATCTTTTGGAATTAGTGAATACAGGTTAGTCTTTAGAATGAGTGCAAAGTAGCTTCAGGAAACTCATGCTTCCTCTCCTCTCTGCCTTGAGAGGAAAGGAAGGCAGGAGGGTCAGAGAATAAATATCAACAGAGACAGGAGGCCTGAGGTACCATACTGTCATCTACCCAGGCTGTTCTGAGACTAAATTTAGCTTTACTTCTTATGTAGCAATATATTGGACAGGTGTAGGCAGGAAAAGTCTTATTTCAGAAACCGTAAAATAAACACTTCTAGAAAAATGTACAAGGGATATTTGAGCCATTTAATGATGAAATAACAATTTTCTATATTTAATTCTGTGTCTTATGGACTTTGTCCTATTTCTTACTCAAAAATAATTTTAAATACTTCAAAATGATATTTTACAAAAATTTGGTTAAAATACTAAGTCTAATGTAAACCTAAATAGATCTTAGTTTCAAAACACTTGGGGTACCTTTTATACTTCTGATTTATTTTCATTATATTTTATGCTCATAAAACATCTTACATTTTATGAAGAATGTTTTTGGATAAACAAGTTATGTCAAACATTATTGTTTTTAGATTTACTTTACATATGTGAGTACTTTTCCTGCAAGTAAATTTATCCACCACATGTATGCCTATGGAGGCCAGAAGGCATCAGACCCCTTGGAACTGGAGTAACAGTTCTGAGGGCCAGGTGGGTACCAGGAACTGAACTCAGGCCTTCTGCACATGCTCTTAACCACTGAGTCATCTCTTGAGCACCCCCTCCCAAACATTATTTAATTTTTACAACTTCTAGCTGGGCTGTGGTGGTGCACACCTTTAATCCCAGCAGAGGCACGCAGATCTTTGTGAGTTCTAGATCAGCGTGGTCTACAGAGCAAGTTCCAGGACAGCCAGGGCTACACACAGAGAAATCCTGTCTCGAGAAACCAAAAAACTTTCAGACACTACAGCAAGTTTTAAAAATAATTTACAAGTTAATTTTGTGACTTCAGTAGTTTTTTCAGAGTTGTAAAATCAGTGTCCTACTAAACATGTTTTCTACATGTCTATTGTAAAGATACACACCAACGTCCAGTCATACCTAACAACCATCAGAACCATCCAGAGGAGCCAAGTCTTATGCTAATCATTCCACTAGGTTTTGCTGGATTCAAGCCTCCATGCAATTTACAAAACAAGAGTGACCCTGCAGGTGATTACTGGCATCCCTACTTAGCTTCTTACATAATCCACCATTTGCTAGCTTCTCAAGTAACCCCCACTCGGCTGAGGAACCACTAACTGTAATCAAAGAAAATCTTAAAAATGGCACAATGACTTCCTACAGTTCAGACATGGTAGCCATGGTACTGCAACACCCAATGCCCTCAATTTATTCCCTATTATTTCACTTCACTAAAGCAAAGCACAAGAACAACGTGGGGACGCAATTTCCCCTGGGAACAAAAGGATTGGTCCTTGGCCAAGATTAAGACACTCGTCTGTTTCTAAACACACAAAAGGACAACAGTCTCAAAGACTGTCAGTGAGAGTAGCTGACAAGTAGTCAAATAAATTAACAGTCACGTTTCTAAAGTATGTCTCGGAAGGAAGAATATTGCCAAGATTTGCTAAGTCTTCCGAATTTCCAGCAGGACAACTGGTACCAAGGGATAGTAGTAAAAATGGAATAAAATCATTAACTTTCCATCCTCAGGGATCCTCAGCAAGTTGCAGGAATTTTTCCTTCAGATCTCCTGTTCCAATGAACCGGCCCTCGTCACCTATGAGGGCCTGGGCTACACCACAGAAAAGATGTTTATACATTTTTATTTCTCATACTTCTGGAGATTTTGAAAAATCTATATCCAGAAGTTGAAAGATTTGGTGTTTGGTGAGGGCCAGACTTTTTGTTCCTAGCTGATTAACTACTACATCCCTTGCAGGAGGGGTGAGGGTCCCTGAGGTCCCTTTTGTAAGCAGTAATCCCATTCTTGTGACCTCCCTAAAAGTCCATCCAAACAATCCCATATTTAAGATACTTTCAATGTGAGCTGGGCTGAAGCCAGACGACTTAGCACTCCCTTTCCTGACCCAAAGCCATGGCTTAGGCTCACCTGCTTATCTCTAAAAGCCCTAAGCCTGACTCTGCCAGCACTCACACCCTTCACTACCATGGCATTTTTGATGCCAAGTCTCTGACACATCCGATTGTGGCTTTCATCAATTAAAACAGGTGCCACAGAATAAAATCTAAATGTATTGAAATACCACCCAAGGTCATACAAAGGTGCCACCTTACTGTTCCTACTGCTCCTCTCCTACCACACCCTCCCCAATGGCTTTGGGACTCCATTACCATGGCTGATAATTCACCTTAGCTCCTTAGTAGCTAAAACCTAATGGACCTATTAGGTCCAAATCCAGTACCACATCCTCCCTGACTGGTTTCTTCTCAACAGGATAAACATTCCCTTCGCCTGCCACCCCTCTGCCCATCACCCGCCTGCCCGCCACCCCCTTCCTTCTTTCCTTTACTTGGATGTGACACTCCAACTCAGGCTGGCCTGGAACTCACTATGTAGCCAGGTAGCCTGTAACTTGTAGCAGACCACCTGCTTCAGCATACCACATACTGGAATGACAGGTGAAGACATCAGCCAGGATGCACTTCCTTTACACTCTTGGTATGGAGTTGGAGTCAGAGTCATCAAATAAATTATCCCTCTTTTCTAGAAAATTTCATTCTAATAAAGATTTTTTTTTTCTAAAATAAATTTAGGGAGTTAATTTTATGCTATATAAATTATATCTTGGCAAAAAATAAAGAACCTTAGATGGCATATATCTGTAATCTTAGAATTGTAGGGTAGGGGAGCACTGAAATTCTAACTCCATTGGTAGAGAGTACTCGCCAAGCCTGACGAGTCCCTAGGCTCAGTCCCCAGCACCACATAGAACTGTATGTGACAGTGCAGCCCTTTAATCCAGTGGCAGGAAAATAAGAAATTCAAGGTCATCCTCAACTAAATAATAAGCTGGAGGCCAACCTGGGCTATATGACATGCTAAAAGAACCAAAAAGTAGTAGCAGTGGCTGCAGCAATAATAGTAGTAATAATAAAAATTAAATATTAAGGTAGATGGTATGTGACAATTCAATTAAAGCACCCTTTCATGTACTTCCTAAGCACAGAATCTGCAACGGTCATATATTTCAGTAGTTAAATATCATCTTGGGCTTGCCAAAAACTATTGTAAATTGAGTGCTCCATAGTCTTTAATTATAGGTATGGAAACACAGCTCATCTTTATTGACTCACAAACGTATTTATAAGCTGGCTCTGCTCCCTGAAGTCCCAAGACTGATAATCATACACGGAGTCTTCTTTTGCTTATCTAGACCATCCTCTAGGAAACTCTTCAGGGATTAAAGGGACTCACTCATGACTCCCCAAGAACACCTCTGGGTTATTCTCTGTATGAACTAAGCATCTCAACCTCTTGAAGCAAAGCAAGCTGAACCAGGTTGGGTGGGGTAACTTGCTTCATTCAGCATGTTCCTGGGACAGCAGTGCTGTTTCAGAAATAGGTCACATCGATAGCTTGTTTCTTATGAATAGACAAATTCACACAATGCATATTTTCCTGATACTTTCTTATAACCTCAGGTATAATCCCTGTAGCATTAAGTTTATTCTTTCAAACTATTTCAGTGGCTTTTTAAATCGTCAGACCACTGCAGCCCTCACCACTCCGTACTTCCCACACCTCCTCATTGCTCTGAAAAGAACCGTGGTATGTGTCAAACCGGCACTCCTTCACCGTCCTCCGCAGCAGCTCGCAGCAACTGCTCATCTCTTCCCATCTCTACACGCCTGTCTGCTAAGTCATCCTATAAAAGGACAGCATGCATCCTTTCGTGCCTGCTTCTTCACTTGCATAGGTCTGTCTGTCTGTCTGTCTGTCTCAGCACTCCACACTCTCTTAAGATATGCTCAGTTGCCACTTTTGGCTATTATGAATAATGCTTCTATGAACACTGCTGAACAATTGTTTTTGTGGAAACATGTTTGCGTTCTCTTGAACACCTAGCTGTCGGAACTGCCGGGTGAGAACGACAACTGCTACTATTTTTAACCACGTTAACTGAGGAACGGCCAGGCCTACTACTCCATTTACACTCACACACATTCTTAAATGACATTCTTATTTTCTGTTTTTACATTTTAATTAAAAGTAAATTATTCTACAAAAAGGATTTCTTTGGGTACAAAGTATCAATAGAAGTAAAATAAATGTATGGTTTGAGTAAGGTAAGTTAAAAGCCTTGAAAGCTCTAAGGATGTATAATAATATTTCAGGCCCTTATAGCAAAATTTTTCTTCTGGTCATTAAAGGGATTGAGTATGCCTTCCTTTTTTTAAAAAAATGGAAGAAAACCATGACAACTCTCAAGCTCACACCTAAGCACTCATCTCCCTAACAGAACACCCTCACATTAGGCTCCTGTCAGCTCCTTTCTCCCAACTTGTGCAGACTTTTGCTTGGGACTGGAAGTTTAGGACCAAGCTTAGTTCTCTCTCATTTATACCCCACAAACCGGTTATAAAATCCTGTTGGCCGCGAATCCAACCCAGTCTCACCTCTTGTACCTGATGTATTTATTATTCCTCGTCTAGGTCACTGAGTCAGCCTCTTAAGCAGTCTCCCTGCAGCCACAGTGCCAAAACATCCCTGCTGCACGTCAGTGTGCTGTGGTTGTGTAGCTCGGTTCTTGTGGAAGTCCTAACCGTGGGAGCAGGGGCGGTTCTGACCCTTGGGATCCTGTTCCTCCTCCTGAGTTGTCTCCTCCAGCCTTCGTGTGAGAACATGCGCCCCAGTCATACTGTCACTTGCTATGCTGCATTGGGTTGAAGTCCCTGTTCTTTTCTGAGAAGTGAGGGAGGGGAGAGCCAGGGGAGAGGGGAGGTGGTGGGAGGAGAGACTGGGGGAAGGGGAGGGAGGGAAAGTGCAATCCAGATGAAATCTATATCAAAGCAGAATTAATAGAAAGGAAAGAAATACATGCCAGACTGCCACATCTCTGCTCGACACCATCCCGGGCTTCCTGTCTCCTCTTCCCCCACTGTTAAATCCTCAGCTATGTGGGCATGCAGGGCTCTGGCCTTGTTGCCTCTGCCTGCAGTGTTTTTCCTCATATACTCACACAGAATCCTTTCCCTTCTCGCTTCTCTGTTCACATACCACCAGCTCCCTGAGGTCTTGTCCTGTCATTCTATGTAAACTGATATCCCCCAAAGTTCTCTTTATCTTCTTCCCTGTTCTCTATTTCTGCATGACGTGACATATATATTCATTTATTTATTTCTCCCTATTTATTTCTATTTATTCTCTCAAACATCGATTCCATTAGATTACAATGGCTTGTGCATTGTGCTTATTGAGTCTCAGTGCTTAAAACAGAGCCAGCACACTACTAACTGCATAATAAACATTTGCTCAATGAATAAAGGAACAAACGGAAAGAAGAAGCATCAAGCTGCTTAAAAATGGAAATCTAGGGCTGGAGAGATGGCTCAGCGGTTAAGAGCACCAACTGCTCTTCTAGAGGTTCTGAGTTCAATTCCCAGCAACCACATGGTGGCTCACAACCATCTGTAATGGGATCTGATGCCCTCTTCTGGTGTGTCTGAAGAGAGCAATGGTATACTCACATACATAAAATAAATAAATTAAAAAAAAAAATGGAAATCTAAACAGAGGTCACAGAGACATTTACGAGGAAATAGCAGTCCTAAGCACAATACAGTCAGGATGAGAGCTGAAATCACCATTTCTGGAAAAATACACTACAAGGTTTGTGCAGTTTGCTTCAGGAAAGCTGCCCTCCTGGCTTGTCTCATTGTTGTTGGAAAGGACCTGCTGCTGCCAAAGCCCTCAGCTTCTGAAGAATCCAAACTTCAGAGGTGACAGGCTCCTAGAGTGATGCTATCCTACTCTCTTAGCTGATACACAGACACAGAGACAAGGACGTGCATGGCATGTGCCTTCTATGGGACCCATTCCCATGGTCTCCACACCACACCACAGAAGTGTCTTGGCTACCTTGCAAACCCAAACCACTAACTAGTGAGACTCATGGTCTTTGCACTGCCAAGCATCTCGAGAATCGTAAGAGGATGTACCACAACTCTTCACACACTTTAACACACAAGGACACCAAGGATGCCTCTAACAGTCAGACTCTTACAAGGAGCAAATTGAAAGCATGGCCAAGTCCAGGTGAGACAAGAGACGTTCTGGAACAACTAAGAAAAAGAAGAGACTCTGAGCCACTTCCCAAAATAACCTCCATTGTGCTACTGAAAAAAAAAATCACAGACAGAATTTCTCTCGCATTTTTTCTGTCCTTTCTAACTAGCAAAATCCTGACTTCCCTCCAGGCCAACTCTTATCCCTCTTTCTAAATACTCTATAGAATCTGTCCTCTGTGCCTGACATCTGGCGTTCAATACACGCTGGCAATAATGTCTTTGTACTGTTTCTGTAGTTGCTGCCGACTTTTCCTATCTCTAACAGCAGAGTGAGAAAGAACCCCAAGGAATTACGCTCCTCCTAATCTACAGGCTTTGTAGAAACTGTATAACACTGTGTCATTTCCTTATGATGAAAACAAAAAGTCAGAAGCTCTCGAATGGTGACTATTGCTGAGCTACAATGCTAGAAGCTTTTCATTAGGAGCTGGAGAGATGGCTCAGAGGTTAAAAGTGTGTACTGCTCTTGCAGAGAACCCAGGTTCCGCTCCCAGCACCCACATAGGACAGCTCAAAACTGCCTGTAACTCCCGCTCCACAGGATCTGGTGCCCCCTTCTGGCATCAGTAGGTACTACATGGACATGCACAAATCCACACATAAAACACATAAAGAGACATAATTTTTTTTTTAAAAGAAGCTTTTAGTTATATCAAAACAGTGACCTCTAGCTTTCTAAATTAATAAGGATGTCTATTAAGGGTAAATTATACAACATAAATAAGAACGGTACACAGAGTAAGCAAGTCATTTGTCCATTTGTCTTGTTTTGGTTTTTTGTTTTTTGAGACAGGGTCCTATGTTGTAGCCCTGCCTAGCCAGGAACTCCAGATGTAGACCAGGGTATTCTTGAACTGGTCACAATTCTCCTGTTTCGAAATCTCAACTATCCAAGTGCTGGTTTTCCAGGTGTGAACCACCACATATACAATTATGAATCTCATAATTGAAGGGCTCCATGAATTCTATAAAATACTACTATAGATGACGTACAGTATATCATATTTCATGGTGTGCAGAGCGTACTTGGTGTGCACATGATGTTGAGGTTTCCCTCAGAATCTCAGATTGGCTCGTAGTTGGATTTTATTATGCTACGGGTATAGGCTATCATGGCCCTACAGCAAGTCCTACCACTTAAAAATATTTAGGAGCAAGAAAAATACGGAGCTGGAGAGATGGCTCAGCACTTAAGAGACCACAGTGTTGTTGCAGAGGACTCCAATTCAACTTCCAGTACCCACATCAGGCAACTACCTGCATCACAACTGCCTTTAACTCCAGTCCTGGGGGCCTGATACCTGCCTCCTCAGACATCTATTCACACAGATGGATAGACAGATGTGTGCGCACCCTAACAATTAAAATGAATGATGCATAAAAATAAAGACAATTAACAAACCTCTCTCTTTCTGTCCCCCACCATAATTGAGCCCAGCAGAGGCCTGTAAGGTTAACTGACCTACCCTTCCCTGGAAGTCATATATTTTAGGAACAATGGCTATAGCATGGGAAACAATTCACTTTATGGCTAAACTCTTCATGCTGATTTAAACTAATAGAAAAACAAAAGGAACAAACAAACAAACAAACAAACAATACAGAAAAACCAAATATTGAATACTTTAAAATCTATGTCATGGATACTTCCTTATTCTAGTGAATTTCAAGTCTGTTTACCCATCTGCTCACCCATCTAAAAGAAAATAATTTCCAATGAAGACAAAAATATTCTAATCTTGGTTCAAACCTTCTGTGCAGTCACCAACAAGGACATGTGTAAACCTATGAATACCCCAGCACGGTGTTTAGAAATAATTTTGAGTCACTAAAATAAACTCTTGACTGTATGCTCATCTGAAAGTTTCCCTAAACCAGATAGATGTAATACTTTAACGTGATTCTGGCAGTTTTTAAGGGCTAATAAGAATGGCTGCCTAATTAATTATATAACGAACATAGAACGATCAAGGCCATTCTTACAGTAACCATTAGTTCTATAATGAATGGAGAACAGTCAAGGGCAGCTTAGAGGAACAATCCCAAAGCTTCTTTTCAGTTCTTACTGCCAAAGTTTCTTCTCATCTGGCGAGGACAGGTTTGTTCCAGGTGGCCTCTACAGACCTCTAACAGTTTTTACTAACTCCAGCTGAATCTACTCCGCTACTACAGTTTCGGGAAGACAGGAAAACAAAACCTAAAACCTAGAAGATAGCTAGGATACATCAAAAACAAAAACAAAAACCCACTACAAATCAGTGTGTCCACTCAAGTAGAAATTACTGCCTTGGACACTGAGATAAAGAAAAAAGCACAGAGGAAAAACTTCATTCCTATTTGCTGGAGCCATCAATAACCAGACCTGGGAATAAAAATACCTCAAAAAACAATTTTGTTTACCACCTAGTTTATTAATTTCAATATGGCTAGACTGTTTTTAATATCAATCCAACAACTTCTTAAGGTTTCTTCTTTCCCATGCATTCCAACAGACTCTGAATTAGTTCTTCATTGTGCAGTCAGGCCTCCTGCTGGGAAACATAATTAAAATTAAGCAGGCAACAATTCCACTTGGTACTAAGAGCCTTTCAAATCCTCCAAATGAGCCAAGGCCTGGTTTCTCCAGAAACTACCTGAGTCTTACAAGAAAAACTTAAGACACTGCTCAACTTGATGCTGGCCATTCAGTAGATGGCACTCTTCTCTTTGGGGCCAAATTAAACAAGCTCTAGGAAGCACTGCTGTGACATTCAGGTGTGACAGACGCAGAGCAGGGATTCCTTCTTCAAAGTACTTAACTGATAAGCAAATTCCTCCAGGAATTTGGTCATCAAAGCACATGGCTCAAACCAGAAACCTTAAAATAGCCCAAAGGTACTCTCCTAATATGTGAAAAGCCTGGTGCTTGGGTCCCTGCCTATAAAAGAGCCCAGAGAAGTTGAGATTATTATATACATCAAATGCAACATGCAACCAATAACTCAACTGACCACCAAGTAATCAATTTCTCAGAGCCTTTACTATGGCAAGCAAGAATAATTTTCTTATTCAGGTATAAAATGCCCCCCCCCCCGGCATTTAGTGTTAACCATGACAGGATTCACATGGCTGGTGACTATATCCTTGTCTATGATGCATTTTTCATTAGGGTAACTAATGGTTGCAGAGTATTTAGAGAACTATGATTTCACCATCAACATTCATTAAGACAAAGGATACACTAGTTTCAACACTAATTGAAAACAAGCTGGTGGGACTTTGGGGGCTGGAGAAAGATGACTCTTAAGAGCACTGCTGCTCTTCCAGAGGACTGGGGTTCAATTCTCAGCACCCAGATGGCAACTCACAACTGTCTGTAGCTCCACTTCCAGGAGATCCGACATCCTCCCACAGATAGACATGCAGGCAAAACACCAGTGCACATGAAAGAAATACATCTTTTTTTAAAGAAAGAAAATAAGTTTTGGTATCCACTTAAATAGATCAAATATTTTGATACAAAACCACTGAATTTCTAGCTTTATAAAAATAAAAACTGTTTAAAGCAATGAGAATTTCTCACTCACTGCTGATACGTATTTTACTCTAATAACGAGTGGATGTCACTGGAGAGTTGGCTCAGTGATTAAGAGCACTTGTAAAGGATCTGGGTTTAATTCCCAGCACCCACACGAGGGCTTACCACTTCCTAGGGTGCCAGATGTGGTACACAGATGTGTCACTCATAGACATAAAATAATAAAAATCTAAGGACCATTTAAAAAAAAAGAAAGACTAGCTGCTGAGGCCAGAATGGCTCAGTAGGCAAAGCTGCTACAGAGCTTGAGGGTCTGAGTTCAATCCCCAGCACCCACAGGAAAAGTGTTCCCGGCGGTGCATACTTATACCCCAGCCCCAGAATGTGGAGACAGGAAGGTCCTGGGGCTCACAGGTATATGAACGTGCTGTGTACACACACAGGCACACACACAGTGGTTCCCAACCATCCGATGATGAATGAGGTTTCACACTTCTGTTTTCAGAGATCTTTCTGGGAGATTTAAAAAACAAGTCAACTGTGGGAATGAAGAAACTCCTTCCAGTGTCAGCTCCTCCCAAAGCTAGTTTTCAGCACGAACACAGGAATCAGCGTGTAAAGAGAGTCACCTTTTCCTAAGAGGGAGAATATTATCCTGACGATAAAGGCCAAAAGGAAAGCGCGTGGCAGAAAAGCGCTGTCCCGACATCATGGCCATCTCCTTCCCTTTCCACCAGACCCATAAGCAGCAGAGTAGTCCAGGCATCCCGGTCTAACGCCTGGTCACAACTGCACTACTGCCTTTCCCCAGCCACCACCTCAGCGCTGACAAGATTGACCTTAGAGTCTTTTCCCGCTTAGAAAGTGAAAATATACGAGTTGTGCAGCTAACAGTTGTTGGGCTCATTTCTAAAGAATTAAAAGTAGTGTTTTCAAAGTTCCATAGTGTGGAGAACCCTATGGCATACCAAGTAAACTATGTTCACCCATCATTCCAACAGAACAAAAGATGCGAACGAATGTTGTGTGGAAGACAAAGACAGAAATGCTTTCCTTGCACAAATTGAGTGGACCTACCGTGGGAGAATGTCACACTGATACTGATGACCACGACGATGACAACGACGACAACAAATTAAAGACATAACCCAAATCCCCAAGACCTCAGAAACTTCGGAATTCCAGCTTATTAGCAGGTGACCAGCCGTGAGGGCGAGCCTTGAGAGTTGGAGCTGAATGGGCTGACTCAGATCTGAGTGGCCCTTTCCATGTTTACCTCACGACAGTTCTTCTTGGTGAGAGACTGGGAATAAAATACCACAAACTAAATTTAAAGGAGATGGCGAAAACAATTAAATAAGGAGCTCGTGCTCCTTATTTATGACTCAGAGGTAAGTTCTGTTTGTAATTCAATCCTTGATATCTATCTGCCTTAATGCATAATGGGAGCATTAAAATTATTATACAGGGGCTAAGGAGATCACTAAACGTACGCCATCAAGTATAGGAGTCGGAGTTTGATCCTTAGCGCCCAAATAAAAAGCCAGCAAGATGATTCCACCTGTAAAGGTGCCTGCCTCCAAGTGTGGCAACTGGAGATCGATCCCTAGAACCCACATGATGGAAGGAGAAAAGTAACATCACCAAGCTGGCCTCTGATTTCCACATTACACGCCATGACACAATGCACATGGCCGCACAAGTTCACACAAACAAACGTGTATAATTTTAAAAACGAAAAAGTAAATTAAAAAAAAAAAAAGCCAAGAATGGTGCCATTTGCCTGGAATCCCAGCACTGGCAAGGTAGTGAAGGATGAATGCCTGTGCTTGGTGGCCAGTCAGCTTAACCTAAGGGCAAGCAGCCTCTAGTCGCAGCCAGAGACGGTCACAGAACAAGATGAAGCCAGGTATGGTAGCACAGACCTTCATAGTCAGCACTTAGGAGACAAAGGACTGCCTAATCTCTGATTCTGAGGTCAGCCTAATCGACTTAGGAAGTTCTCTGGCCCAGGCTACACAGTGAGACTTGTCTCAAAACAAACAAGTAAGCAAACAAAGAAAAGAGAAAACAAATAAAACAAAGTGGATAGCTCCTGAGAAACGATATCCAAGGTTGATCTCTGATCTCCACACACATGTATGTGCACCCAGATTCTCAGAGTCAGAGCATGTGTGCACACTCCAACACACACATGCACACAAAAGTAAAATAAATTGCCAACACATACACACAACATATATATGTACACACTTGAGACACTGGTTTTAAGGACATTATGTTACTGCCTTACATTTCTCAAATATATTTTTACCTGTAGCTGGTTATGGGAAATCAGGTCTGTCCACTGCCCCTTCAAAACAAATGGGCTTTACAGCCTGATATCCAAGCCGTTGCCTTGTACGAGGAAGGACCGCTCCCAAATGTTAGCCGATGTGTTTCCTACACACCAGTATCTTCATTACCAGTTTCAGAGAATCAAAGTTCATCTTCTATCAGTAAGTCTTCACACTTCAGCTAAGCTTTAACCAAAGCCGACCTTGAAGAAGGTGTAAGAGTATAGGTCATGGTGTGGCCCTTTGGAATGGCCCACTTTAGACCTACCTCTATCTGAGGCTATATGCTGAGCCTACTCATTGTTATTTTAGCACAGTCAAGACTAATCTAAGCTACCCTTTCAAGATGGAAACTTTCAAACACTGTTTTTAAAGTCAAAGATTAGGGCTAGCACGTGACTCTCTTGGGGGAGTGCTTGCCTAATAAGCACAGCCCTTGGGTATGAACCCCAGCACCACACAAAACTGGGTGTGGTGGTGTGCACCTCTGATCCCAGCACTCCAGAGGTGGAGGCAGGAGAATCCGGTGTTCAAGAATACCACCCTCAGCTACATAGTGGATTTGAGGCCACCCTGGACTACATGAAACTGTGTCTCGAAAAGATTAAATTTTGTTCATTTTATACTTTTTGTTGATTATGGTTATTTGGAACTCTTAGACAACTCTAAAACCAGAATCATTCTTCAAGACTTCTAGAATGTTCTTCTAGTAAGTAGTAAGTAATGTAGTAAGTAGTGTAGTAGGTAATGTCCTCGAAGATGAAAGGGGTTTTGTCATTGAGATGTTCAGCCACAACAGTTGAAGGAGACAAGACTCTGAGTCTCATGTGTGAAATAAAGAAAATAAACTACAAGACTTTTTTGCTTAATACTTTTTAATTTTTGGTACTCATTAAACATTTAATGAATGAAAATCAGACATTAATTTTACCTGAAAATAACAAGTAGACATACACATACAAACACACATATCCCTATAATTCACCATCTCTAAAATAATTACTAGGATTTTTCCTAGTCTAGAGGGATACATTTCAAGACTCCAATAAAAGTCTGAAATCACTAGTGTATGTATTCTATGGTTATTTTTTTATAATATTTTACTTATAAATTAGGCACATCAGGAATAACCAAGAAAACATACAATATACTGTTATAAAGTTACTTAAAACTTAAGAATTGCTTATTTCTGGAATTTTCCATTTAATTTTTTTAAACTGTATTTGACCAGCAGCCACTAAAATTCTGAAAACAAGACTGCAAACAACCGAGGCCTATTCTAAATGCATGTCGTAGGTAACAGACCTTCTCCTTCCCATCATGGAGTATTCTAACTTGTGTACTTCAGAGACGATTTATCACAGGCAACCATTACCGTAAATCTGAAACTGTCTTGGCTTTCAGCCAAGGGAATTAAACCAATGACAAAACCCCAAAGATATCCTAACAATTGCAGCTATAAATATTTGGCATGGACCCCAAGTTCAGAGGTGAGCACATTAACGTGAGAGACATGAAGTAAAGTATTTAAGCATTAATTTTAAATCTCTGTTACCTGACTTGATCTGTGATTGTTCAGCAACTGTCAAATTGGACTTGAACAATTTCCCATAAGCTTATGTTTAAAAGGAAAGACAGCACTGTTGATTAGACGTGTTAAGTTTTCCTAGTTTATTCTACATGGCTAATTTTTCCAAAGGAATGTGATATTTAGGAATGTGATACTTAATATTTAGCTAGCACTAAATATTAATTATAGCAAAAATGTTTAAGGTGAGAAACAGCTAGCAACTTGTCATGTCATTCTGACAGGCCTCTTCCTTTGCTTAATGTATTTATTTCAGCATCTCTCCCTAACTTTACATTGCACTCAGTTGTCAGAAAGGGGCATGTCGGCTATCTACAATCATTCTAAGCATAGCTTTGAGGGGCTCCTAATTTATAACTAATCTCTTTGCTGTCATGGAACTTGCTATCAACCTAACGGTGAAGCAAGTTATAAAAAGCACTGCGCATCACTGAACAAAGCTCACATTCATTCCAGAAAAATATAATTGATAAAAAGGTAAGCAAGAGTAAAGTATACAGCATAACTTCTCGCTCATCTTTAACCATTGACTACATATCATATTCTGAAAGTTATGCAAAATATTTTCAGGGGTCACGTGATCATCTGTCATATGCTAAAACTATCAAACACTTCCTTATATCCCATATGCAAGCATGCCGCGCTGTATTAATGTCTCTTAACCAAGAGCTCTTTACGTTATGCTTAGCATTCTAAATAGGTAATATATTGCTGGGGTTTTTTTTCCTTTAAAGCAACTACTACCAACATACTGACACTCCTGGGTTAATTAATTTTAAGTTAGCAAAGATTAAATTCTATCTTTAACGAGGTGGGAGAACTATAGAAAAGTGTCCTTCCACTACTCATCACTAAAGTTAATCTGATCAACTTCAGAAAAAAAAAAAGTTACCCTGCAAGTTAAGTACGGTGCAAAGGAGATTTAGCTATAACATCTTCCAGAAGTGCTCAAAAAGAAACAATTCTATCCATGAGCCTTGTACCTTAAACACTATTGGCCAGGTCATTCTATTGGCCAGCTAACTTCATTTTTAAAAAAGGACATATCACACTGTACTCTGACTAGATGTCTGCTAAAACTCAAATCAGTAAATGTTCAGCACACTGAGGATGGAGTCCATTCTAAGAAAGGCAATCATTTCATATTGCTAATTCAAAAATTTCTATAATTTTGTAATAATTCACCGTAAAGAACTCACACGTTTATGTAGCTCATCCCAAGCCCCAGAGTCTTATCAATTCCTTCCTGAGCCTTGCTCCTAATCCTTACTCAAAGCCTCTTGGCTGAGCTAAATCCCACACCACTCTAGCAAAGTCAATTCCACGAGCACATGTGCCAAGGATATTTAGTGGTTTTCCTTACACTCCCACTTTAAACGGGCATCTACTTGCAATTAAACCTCTGCAACAAAAAAGTTCACCTGAGGCCATTCTTGTCATTTTAATAGAGACCTGGTTTAATAATGGCCTTGCCTCAGCTATTACATACCTCCAAGAGGTTGGAAGTGCCCCAAACACCAGCAAACCAAACCTGCTGCCAACTTGGCTGTCACCCCGCAAAGAATAAAATAACAGGAATGCTTGAAGGGGTATAGAGTGAGTGTGTGTGTGTGTGTGTGTGTGTGTGTGTGTGTGTGTGTGTGCGCGCGCGCGCGCGCGCGCGCTTTTAGTGTGTGTGCTTGGAAGGGTCACACTGGTTAGATAAAGTGGTTGAACAATTTTAAACTTGTGACTGAAGTTTCTTAAGCCACGAGGGGGGAAAAAAAACAACAAATCAACACGGTCTCCTTCCACCTTTTCCAAGCGCGGGAACCTCCCACCGTCCCCGCGTGCACCTTTGGGGTCAGCAAAGACTCCGGGCAGAACAGGATTTTGCAACCCCACGCCCTCGCGGGGGGGAGCCGGGGACGCCCAGATGAATCGCGGCCCACTCTGCGGAGCCCGAGACCCGACCTTGCGCCGCCTCACCCCGACTCCTCGCCCCCAGGTCTGCACTGCTCGGCCCCGTGGAGCTCGCGTTCCCGCCGGTTCACCTGAGGCCGCGCGGCCAGCCAGTCAGAAGCCCCTTCGCGTGGGAAGCGCGGCGGGACCCCCGGCCCTCCGCTCCCGCAGGATTACCTCGCAGCGCAGCCGGCTTTGTGCCCCCCTCCTTCGCCACCGCCGGGCTGCAGCGTCCGCCCGGTCCGCCGCAGCCGCCTCTGAACGTCGCTCAGCGCCGGAGGAGAGGGCCGGGAAGGGAGGGGGCGTGGAGACGAGGGACCTGGACGCCGAGCCCCTGGCAGCAGGAAGCGGCGACACCTCGTCGCCGACGCGTCTAGCTCGCGCTGCTTCAAAACATCATTTAAAGCCCTTTCCTCTCCCTCTAGCCCCTCGCCTGGACGACCGTTACCGGCGGGCGCCTCGCGCTCTGGCGGGACCAGCCGAACTACCCACGAACGTCCTCTGCTCCGCCCCCCCTGGGCCCCGCCTCCACAGGGCCCATGACTCCGCCCCCTACAAGCCTAGTTCCCCTTAGCACCCCAAAGACCCCGCCCCACAGGCGCGAGCGCCTTGGCCCCGCCTACCATAGGCCACGCCCTAGGACCCTTGATTCCGCCCCCTACAGGCTTGACCCTTCTAGCACCCCAGCTTCAAGGCCCCGCCCCACATGCCCGAGAGCTCTGGCCCCGCCTTTTATAGGCCTCGCCCCAGTGCCCTTCACTCCGCCCAGTACGGGCTGGGCCCTCGAAGCTCTAGAGCGTGCCCCTAGCTCCGCCCTCCACCCGGCAAGCGTTCAGACTCTGCTCCCAATAGGCCACACCCCCAACAGGCACTAGAACGTCCAGGCCCCGCCTCTGCTGCCCCTTGCGATCTCTGGCCCCGCCTCTCGAGGCCCCCTTGGAGGTGCAAGCTCAGTATCTGTGCAGCTGCGGCAGTGGGGGCCTACGTGCTCCGCCGGCGGAGGGCCTGTTGCAGGGCGCCTGCCTGGCGCCTCTGCAAGGTCTTCCTCCCTCCGTGCAGCTCCGATCCGCTGAAGGAAACGACCTCGAGAGAAACCCGATTGAAAGTGGGAGGGTGACGCCACGGAAACATCTGCCTCCCCAGTCCCAACGAGCTTCCCCCACCCAATGAATCTCAGCTGAGCCGTAGCTTTCAGATTGAGCTTCTGCGGCCCACTGAGGCTGCTGGGATTTTGGGGGGAGAGGCCACAACAGTTGGACTTCCGCACGGCTCCCACAGGAGGGGCCTCGATTTTCTTCTCAACACATTTGCGTTTGGGGGAGCCTCCCGCCGGCACTCACTTCCACAGAGGGACGGGGCAAGGGCCTTTATATTCATTTGGACAAACCGAAACTCTGCACTCCTACTTTGGCTAATTGCCTCTTAAACCTTCTGAGAGCTGACCTCTTGGGAGATGAAAAGTCTAGACTCCGCCAGCAGCCTTCAAAATCAGTCTAAGGCTAGGCAAACTTTGCAACACTCATTTGCAGAGTCGGGGATCCCTCCACAGGTGACACTGAGCTGCCCACCCCCGCCCCTCAGACGTGTTTCTCACCCTAACCTATTCTCGAAATAGAGCTTCAGGCACACGCTGCTCTCCTCCGCCACCCACGACTTGCACACCGCTCCGGCACACATGCCCTCTCCACTGCACGAATTCACCCTCAAGCACACTCCTCCCAGCGCCATTCTAGTGATTCATGTTCCCTGGGGTTAACCCCACCCTAACATACACAGCAAACTTCATTCCCCACCCTTATCTCCCGTCCTTTCCAAGGCACTGGCGACAGGGCCACTTCATTTCCTTCCTCATCTGCAGGCTATCTTCCCCCTTAAATACTTCGCGCCAGCCTCCTCATCTTCATCCCCCTTCCCTAAAAATGTGCTAATTAAAATGTAGTTTCCTCTTCCCACATATGAAGTGTGGCAAATGAATAGCATTCTTGGCACACACGGCAATTCATGTATCCTCCTTTTCTCTCTCCACTGGACTAAAGCTACAGAAATTTTAGTCTGCCACTATCGCCCATTTGCTAAAAAAAAAAAAAAAAGAAAAAAAAAAAAAAAGAAAGAAAGAAAAAAGAAGACCATGCCTTCTTATTTTTAAACACTCCTCAACAATCGTGGGGGAAGCCTTGCTAAGCCTTAAGGAGAAAAACGATATCTAGGAAGCGCTCAGCCCGTCATTTTATTTGCCATTTAAAAATATCTGCAGTGTTTGAGAGCGAGATTGGGAGTGGCTGTGTTTTCTCTGCATTTAAAAAGAAAAAGAAAAATGCTCTGCATGCATCAAGGTTAGCCTTTTTACGCATAGAAAAAAAAAGTACTGTAGGAGCACATATCATATAATAGTCTCCACTACCCAGGACGTGTGTGTGCCAGACAGAACTGTAGACCCCAACCCACCTCCAAAGGACGACAGATTCACATAAGGTTTTAAGCATGGCTGTTGGGGAGAGCATTCCGAGACCGTTGCCTTTCCCACGCGTTCAGAACAAAATGGGAAAGAGATGTGCTTACCTGCAGGCGATCCAAAGCTTCTTTGCGAGCAGGGGAGCCTACGTGTGTCCGTCTTCCCCGGTTAGGTGTGGATTCTGCAGTGCTGCACGGGATCCCACTGCAGCCGCGGAGCAGCGGCAGCGCCAGCGGCGGCTGCTTCTCCCAATGCCGAGTTGTAAAGTGTGTGACTTAGAGACTTCACGGTTGCCGTGAGGCGCTGGCTTAGAAAAGAGGAGGCGGAATCTTTCTTAAAGGAATGGGTTTGGTTTTTCCTCTCCACTGTTGCTTCATCAGATGTAAAAGGGGGGTAGGAGGGCGGAATCAGGAAATTTTTTTTTTAGACTGAGCAAAGCAGTACAGCTGTGGGAGGTCAAGGTTAAAATTAACTGGGTGAAGGGAGCGAGTCAATGAGAAATGCTAGAAGCACTAATTTTAAAGAGCCCTCTCTACTCCTAATATTGGGGTTGATTGCCAAAATAAAGCAGTCTGCCTTGAAACGAACTAACAACGTGTGTTCATCTTTTATTTCCAACCACTGTACTACACAACCATAGAAAGAGAGACTACTTAGTATTTATACAAGTATGAAAGGAATAATTACATAAACCTCAT
Source organism: Uromys caudimaculatus (assembly GCA_028551405.1). Lineage (NCBI taxonomy): Eukaryota > Metazoa > Chordata > Mammalia > Rodentia > Muridae > Uromys > Uromys caudimaculatus. Next base: position 7,816,450 of record CM052703.1, read on the forward strand.
ATGAGTGCTAACACCTATAAATATAGCTGAAACTTCTAATATATATGTTTATATTTACTTTTATATATTTATATTGCATATTATATTTTAATTATATATTATATTAATTATATATATACACTGTGGGAGTTATTTGTATTTTTTTGAGACATGGTCCTGCCATGTAGCCTTGGCTGGCCTAGAACTGGCTATGTAGAGCAGGTTGGCCTTGAACTCGGAGAAATCTGCCTGCCACTGCTTCCCAACTTCTAGGAGTATAGGTATACACCGCTATACCCAGTTCTAATATATGTTTGATACATTATTGATAGATTTCAATGTTTAGGTCTATTTTATAAAATCTATTATATCCAGAATAAAATATATCTAAATTAATTTTAGAAAATTATAACAGGGTATACTAGTCTATTGAGTGAAAATTCACAAATCAGAAAAATTAGGAATTTCAAGTGGTTTTGTTTATTTTAAGTGCTTCTAAATCTACTATTTAGATTATTAAAATGTGCTCTGTTCATCAGAAGTCTGCACTATAGCCTCAAATTTTGTTTTTAATATTCTTTCATTTGAGCACTGAGCATCGATTACCCTTTTCATTATATCAAGTGTGGAGGCATGGTCTCCAAACAAGAATAGATAAAAACCATAGAAAATATTCTGCCATTGGTTTTTCTTCCCATGGCTTTATCTAATGACCCGCACGGTATTGAACAAGTAGCTAACAACATTTGGCCCTTAAGTCTCCATTTTGTAAAATGCTGGGATCTGGGCTGAAATTTCTATGAAGAGAATGCTAAAAGAGCCTTTCCCGATTCTGAATAAAGATGACTTTGTGGCACTTCTGTGTTTTTGTTGTCTAATGCGCTGAGTTCCATTTTAGATTGTTTCCTTAAAGCGTAATTTGGGCCAAGCTTGAGAGCTGGGAATGAGGCTGCTGGGACAGTGCTTGAATATCAGGCACAAAATCCTGGGCCTGATCCCCAGGGCTGAAGAGATGGGTAATAAGTTCTCAATGTGATTGGAATTGATTTGCTATCCTGAAATTATGTTTGCTAGTCACATAATTATTTTGTAATATGAATAAGCAAGTTCACCTGAATTGGAATTGTATGCCCCCTGTGACCAATTTTTCTGAAGCACAGACCTTCTGTTCCAGGTCCTGGATGATGGAGTGCTATCATACATGTTATGGCTTGTTGTGCTGTGTGTTTCTATGTGATCTGAATCAGTATACATAAAACTGAGTGCTGAGCACTGACTTTAGGTGAACACGCACCCACTGAAAGCTCTACTCAAGTCCTGAGTCTGGTTAGATTGTCCTCCTGCCTCAGCATCTAGGGGAGCTGGACTTATAGGTGAGTACCACTTCACCCTGCTGACATGCTAACTGTACCTGACTTTTCTTTATGCTGGGGCATCATCCGGTGAGTTAGAACAGAAGTTAGAGGTCACCTGTCGTTTTCAGAGGTGGGAAGCATGGAAATCCATTATGGACAGAGATGGAGTTAAGTGCCCATTCTTCACAGGCAAGCAAGGCAAGTAAAGAACACTCGTGAAATTGGACACTTTACACATATTTAATTTGAGGCCTTAACAAGACTTGTCAACAAAAACAAAGTAGTTACATTCAAGATCACTGTCTGTGTGTACCTAGGATACCCTAAAGAAATATATGAACTAGTACTTATAACATAGTATCAACACAAGTGTGGCCTTCCGGTTTGAACATGTTTGCACCAGAAAGAGAAAAAAGTTGTCAAGGAGAATGTTAAAAAATAGAAAAATAAAAAAGTCAACAAGGGGGAAAAAAACCTCAATCCCCCATTAGCAAACATTTATCTTATAGAATCTTCCAGTAGTTACTGTTTCCTTGGGCACTCTGGGGTCTTTGCTTTGATCTGCACCCTCAAACATGCCTGCCACAAGGGAAAGATTTTCTTTTTTGAGCCATAGAAATGAACGCATTATATAAATGTATTTCTGGTCTTTGGAGAAGCTTTGGGGATACTGAAGGCTTTGGGCAGAATGCTAGCCTATTCCCTCCAATCTTGAACCAGGACTCCTGGTGGAGAATCTGGCGCCAATCTAAGTCCAGCCCTTTGTGTTTCAAGGAAGCATTAGTGTTGTAATATACTTTCTTCTGGATGGCACCGTGACTTTGGCGCTCTGTGTGCCTAGCAAGAGAGTTCCCATCACACTGATACAACAGCAACGACAACATTCTTCATACCCCGACAGAACTGAAGGAAATTCACTTCCCCCGTTTCTCCCATCATCTGTTTTTGTTTATACTTCGTTTCTGCCTGGAAGTCTTTTCATCTATGAGTTGGTAGTGAGCAATGAATAAAACAGTGATTATCTGCATAATTCAAAGCATACACCAAACTCCAAATTAAATACTTTTCTTTGTATCTTCCCAAAATGCTGAGCACAGTATCTTATAGAAAGGCACTTAATAGATTCCTTTAAAAAAAATGAAGGCACAATTTAGTGAATAAATTGTCCCTCGAATGCTCTGGAACTGATTACAGAGTGTGTTTGTTTGTGTTTTAATTTGCATTGTCTGAAAGAACTGAGTCTATTCTCTGTTCCCCTTTCCTGACACAGTGTCATGATCTAAGAGACACAGCTTTCTTTCTACAGAGTGCTTTAAGCATGCCTGATTTGTATTCTCCAATTAAATTGTAGCCACAAACCTCCACATGAGCTCTGGGCAGATCAAGCTGTGACAGAGACACTTTCTGCCAAGAAAACATAGGCCTAAGTTTCCAAATCTTGGTGTTCTGGTTTTGTGACACCAACTGGTTATACGACCTCAAACAAGTTTCTTGATATCCTGGGCCTCAGATGAGCCAAGTGGTGGAGGTGGCTTGAAATACTCATACTAACTGCTTTGTAGGCTTGCTGGAAAGTTCAAATGAAATATATAAATGTGGAAATGCTTTGAACTTCTCAAAGCACCATAAAAATATAAGGTATTATTATAGGAAGGTGCATTTTAAATCAATTATCTAGTTCAAGAGAACTTCCCAAAATGACCTGTTCTGCTACTTACTGCTTCAGAAAGAAAATAGCACCCTCTCAAACACACACAAACACACAAACACGGACACACACACACACACACACTCACACACACACGCACGCACGCACATACACATATGCAAACACATGCATGCACGCACACACACATATGCACACACACTCACACAGGAATATACACACACGCATACATATGCACCCACATGCGCACACAACCCTGCTGTTTCCGATTTAACAGTCTCTCAGCTTTGAGGGTGTTCCCCTGGGTTGGGAAATACGACCTGCAGACATGTGCAGAGAGCTCTCTCCATAGCCCAGGCATCCAAATTTACTTTTTTTTTTTTTTTTTTAAAAAGTACTCAGACAGAAAGGTAAATGTAACGAAGCATAGCAACCTTCCCATACTATGTGATGTCACGTGTGCAATCAGAGGTGCAAAAGAGTCATTCACTTGCAACTTGATCATACTGCGGACAGTCCGATACCCCTTTATGCCAAACCTGTCTGGAGAGTAATTGAGGAACAAGACAGGAAGGACTGACAAGGAGTTCATGCTAATGAGTTTTCCATCCCCCAAGGAGTCGTAATCAGGGCACAATACTCGAGGATCCCTCGGCGTGTTTTATTGGCACTATGTGACCTATATGGCTGATTTCAAATGATCTACCTTAGCTAATGTCTGACAGACAACTGTTTAGTAATCGAGCTTGACAAACCTGAAGTTTAGTGAGCTATCACTCTCAAGGTCTTCTTCTTCTTCTTCTTCTTCTTCTTCTTCTTCTTCTTCTTCTTCTTCTTCTTCTTCTTCTTCTTCTTCTCCTTCTCCTTCTCCTTCTCCTTCTCCTTCTCCTTCTTCTGTATTTATATTTACTATTTCTTGGATTAAAATCATCATGACCAACTAAGTAAGCAAGCAGACAACCACTACAAATGAGAATCACCTACTGAGAGGCCCGCTCATAGATTGCACATACAAACTCACATGAACTCAATTTAAGAGTCAACAGGTCCAGCTCTGTTCCCGGCCACAGCCCCTTCTCCTCCCAGGAAAATGCATTTGGAACAGGAGAAAGGTGGAAAGCTCTGGGCGGAGACTGCTCTGGCCTCTCATGGGCTCTAAAGTCCTCTGGTCATCAAGGCGAGGGAGTGTGAAGGGAACAAATGAGGGTGATGTGATCCGGTTGTATGTGCCTGGGTTAGTGCTGTTAATTGTCTTAAAAATACTTATTTAAAATAATCATATATTTGCATTCATTTGCCAGCTTCTCTGTTCATAAACTGAAAAGCTTTTCATTTTTATTCTTATACACACACATATATGTATTTTTATGCACACACACACACATATATGTATATCTTGCAGAAAAACATTTTGAATAAGCAGCATCATTGTTTAAAACAGTATCTCAGCCTATAAGGCGAACCTATAGGTCAAACGATCCTTTCACGGGGGTCACATATCAAATATCCTGCATATCAGATATTTACATCATGATTCATAACAGTATGAAAATTATAGTTCTGGAGTAGCAACAAAATAATTTTATAGTTAGGGGCCACTCCAGCACGAACTCTATTAAAGGATCACAGCATTAGGAAGGCTGAAAACCACAGGTTTAAAAATAGAGTCATCAGGCATTCTCATGAGAGTGACATCATCTTTACATCTGTGTGGCAACCCCTGGTACACTCACCATTGTGATACCCAGGGAAGATGGGGTGACTTGGAAACCCGAGGACTTCCAGAAGATCATCCAACTTCTGAGGACTGTCCAGAACGTTTCTTGTGAGGACAGACAAGGTAGGCCCCGAGTAAATGCAACAGATCTGCGTGTCCCCTGGAAGGGCAGCTGTGGTGATAACGGGCAAGAAGACTGGGCTGTGCAAGGCCATTCCAGGGCATCGGGGATGCAAGCTGACTCTGGAGAAACTAATGCCATATAGGCAGGGCATGTGGGCTTCACCAAGGAGGGCCTCACTGAGATCCAGAGCTTGCTACTGGCCAATCAGGTGCATCTGGGGCTAAGGCTACTGCCTTGAGTGAAGTCACTGTGCCAAGTCAGAACACTGGGCTGGAGCCCAAGAAGACCTCCTTCTTTCAGGCTTTGAGCCACGCCGCTGAACTCACTGGAGGCACCTCTGATATTCTGATGGTGTGGAGAGAATAAGGCTGTGGATGAAGGAGAGTTGGCACAACCTTATCATGAAAGATGCTGAGCGGCCTGTCCCTTTCTTCTTTGGGCTGAACATCCAGCAGGTGTTTGACAACAGAGGGCTTGACATCCTAGAGAAAACTGCATTCCCAGTTCCTCTGATGTGTGTGTGTGTGTGTGTGTGTGTGTGTGTGTGTGTGTGTGTGTGTGTCCATCCATGATATTACCTATGTTTTGCCTACAGACCTTTGTCTAAATGCTACACTCCAGACTACATCATCAAAGAGTACAGGTGGGCCCTGGCTTTGTCTGTGGTGTCTGAGTCCACCTTCCCAGTTACTGAAAATCTCAAAGATTTCCATTGGCATTTGTGGCTGGCACCACTGTAGCAATTGGCATCACTGCTGCCTTTGCTGCTGCTGAGGCCCCAGCTAAGGTTGAAGCCAAGGAAGAGACAGAGGAATCAGATGATGATGTAGGTAAGATTTAGATTTGGTGTCTGTCTGAGTCCTCAAAACAACCCACTCTGCCATTTTTATTTAGGAAACATGTAAAGACATCACTCTCCTTTAAGAAAAAGAAAGAAAAATGAAAAAGTCTTCAGTTTATGTCCAGAGAAGCTGGCGAGTGAACACAAACGAGGCGACTGTTGTGTAAAACCTAAAATACATCCGTTGTGCAGAAATCTTCTCATCACGTGGTCATAATGTGTCAGCTGTTAATCTTTAATAAATCTCTAATAATAATCTGTGAAAGTGAGCCATCTTGACAGCGCAGTCTGCTTCTTGTCTTTGGTTGGTTTTTGTATCTGAGTACACACATGTCGCTATATGCACGTGGATGTCTATATGCACGTGGATGTCTATATGCACGTGGATGTCTATATGCACGTGGATGTCTATATGCACGTGGATGTCTATATGCACGTGGATGCCTGAGGACAATTTTCCAGAGTTGCTTCTCTCCTTCTACTCTGTGGCCCCCAAGGATTGACCTTGGGTCTCCAGGCTTATCAAATGGAGCCTTTAATTTCTGAGTTCTTTTGACAGCCCGTGATTGTACGTATAGGATGGGATCAGACACCGCCTGCAATGGAATCACTCACAGTATTTCCTAAAACACTGATCCCTGGGTTCTACCTCAAATATGCTGAATTAGAATTTTTAACCTTTGGACTGTAGACTGAATCATCCCAGAGGAGTCTCACATATATAGGACCCCAGTTTGAGCACTGCAGCCCTATAGAATCTATGCCGTGTGTATGGCGTCACAGAGACATGATTAAGTAAAACTCACATCTATGAGGCTGCTCAGCTCTCTTTCCATTGGGTGAAAGGGATCCAGATAGGGACTAATCTGACCATACCTTTATTATTCTGGAAATTTGCCCAAGATACTGCCCCTTTCTAAGCCCTGGTACCGTCGCCCTTAAGATGATACCCATTTGACGGGTGAATTAAATTAACTCAATTCATTAATTGAATTTAATGATTCAATTTATGGAGAGCTTCTGTTCTGATGTCTGACACAAACTGTAACCGGAGTGTGTGTCTGTGTCCATTCCCAGAGGAAGAGTTTTGTTTACATTCTCTTTGTTCCCTGCCCTTGTTGTTTGTACTTTGTAGAGTAAACATAAGCTGGTAATGGAAGGACAGCTGACATTTTGAGCGTCTTTGTAAGATTTATTTTATGTATATGGGCATTTGGGATGCATGTATGTCTGTGAACCACAAGCGTGCCTGGTGCCTGCAGAAGCCAGGAGAGGGTATCAGGTCTTCTTGGAGCTGGAGTCCAAGACGGTTGTTAGCAGCCATGTGAAATCTGGGGACCAAACCTGGGTTCTCTGGAGATGCTCTTAGGAGCTGAACCATCTCTCTAGCTCATATTTTGAGTTTTCAAACTATGCCAGTCCTGGGCTACGGATGTTGATAGAGCAACTACTTAGCATGCACCAGGCCCCAAGTTCAGTCTCCATCTCTTAACAAAATAAAGTGTGCCAGTATTGAGCGTTTTCTATGCTCAATTTCATGCTCCAAATAAGCATTAAGACTCCGTACAAGTGGTTTGGTTTGTAGCTGAGGGAACTGAGGTAAGAGCCTTATTGTTACCTCTGTGATGATCCCTGGACCTCAAAGCAAATAGTGAGCAGAGCTGGGATGCAAGCCTAGGTTTTCTGACTCGAGAACCTACCGTCTATCATGCTTTCTGTTCTGTGTGTCCTTTAAGCACTTAGAGTCCAACAAAGAAGCCCGTCTCCTGGGAGAACAAAACTGCAAAAATACAGTTTATAAACATGCCAGAAACGCTGACAAGTTAATGCCATAATTTCCTTCTTTATGCATTTATGATTTGAGAGGGGGGTGCAGAAGATTGTATCCTGGGCCTCACACGTGCTAAGCACATGTTTTACCACTGGGCTTTGCCTTCAGACCCCTGAATTTCCTAACTTTAGAAGATGATACTAGTTACCTGTAACAAGGCTTAGCACACAGTAGGTGCTCTCAAGCATGTTTTGAATGAGTGGAAGGCAGGGCTTGAACCAACACAGCACTTCAGTATCAAATACCACTAAACTCATGCTTTTAAACAAAACTTGCAGACCAACTGATCTGGTTTTTCAAATCAGCTTATGCTCTCTAAATCTCAGAGTCTTTTCACATAATTACAAATAGTTCTTGAGTCCTCGTTATGAGCAATATACTCATCTGGTACATACAGCCTGTCTGGTTGGGAAATAAAACACAAATCTATGAAGTAACTAGATTGCAAAATCACCCCACATGAGGTAATAAACGTGAAGCTTCTAGCAAATGGTAAACATGTAGCAAAGTGCTGTCACGTTATGGGTAATATTGTCTATTAATAATTATTATGATCCAGCTATAGTTTTATTAACAAGAAGAAATGATAACTGACGTAGCCACCACATAATGAGTGATTCTGTGGTGAGCATTGGGCTGGGAGTTCTGTGTATGTTTAGTCATGATAGCAATTCTGCTAAGTCAGTATCATGAATCCTCTTGGTTGCACGAGAAAACTGAGGCCCAAAGAAGATAAATAGCATCCCCAACACACACACTAGTCATGAAATACACAAATGGAATCACAGAGAAAGGAGCTGGGCCTGGTGGCACAGGACTGTTGCCTCAGCTACTCTAGGGGCTGAGGCAAGAGGTTGGCAAGTTCAAGACCATCCTGAAGTACAGAGTGTGTTCAAGGCCATCCTGCACAACCCTGTGAACTTCTGTCCCCAAATAAAATACCTTAAAGGGGGTAAGTAGACTAGTTCAGTGGTAGAATACTTGCTTGCATGCACAAGTCCTAAGGTCAACTCTTGAGTGTCTGCGGAGAGGGGATATCAGTTGTGCTAGAGAAAACAGGAAGGGGTCTCTGTGTAGGAAGAGTGATAAGAACATTTGCAATCTACAATAAGAGAGAAAGTTTTTGAAACAAGACTTTCCTGCGAGCAGTAACCCTGACCTAAATTTTCACTAAAATGCAAACGCTTGGTTCGATAATGGTCTTTTGATGGCGGAGAAAGTAGAGCACAGGGGTGCATGGACTCTGTAGGCCAGGTCCCCCAAGAATTATGCTCAGGAATGTATGCATGGGGAATGCACAAGTCAGGTCTCTCTCTGCTCTGAAGAGGGATGGGAAAGGAAGGGAGCAGGAGGTGGGTCTGTGGAACATCAACAGATCTGTTTGTCTGGAGTGTAGACTTAGCAAAGAGCAAAGTGAGGATTTGTGTATTCTATAACCCATAACCCCACCTTTGATCTTAGCCAAAAGGCCCAGAAGCATTAACCATAGAATCCCAAAGAGGCTGCCTTTACTGACGGTCTAAGTGGCCCATCTCCAGGTCTTTCTGTTCATCTAGTCAAGTATCTCCATTCCCCAAGGTGACAGTATCAGTTGACTTGCTGTGACATGCCAGCTCCTTTTCTGGTCCTAGGGACAGAGCAGTGAACAAAATAAATATCTCTTCCCTCGTTGTAACATTTGTATGGTGTTGAGAAAGCACAGATGTTAGAGTGGAAACAAGGTTAAAAGGGAGGAGCCTTCCAGATACAGACAGCATGGGATGAAACACACTTCTAAATGGTGAATGTGGTGGGCGGGCTCTACTCTTATTAGTGTGAGATGAGACCCAAATGGTCTGTGGTCAGGAAGCCGGAGGGACAAGTTAGTTCAGAGTTCGTCAAGCTGGATCAGCTTGGCCTGCTAGAGGAAGAAGGGTTGAGTGACCAAGCACTGTGAAGAAGGGGAGGGGGGCTGAAGCCAGCAGGCTGCTCAGCAGCTGGATCATGTAAACTTGGTAGATCCCAGGAGGGACATGCTTGACCCCAGAAGGCTTCAGGCTAAGGAAGAGTCCCATGTCTACTTGAAATCTCAGTCTGGCTGCTGTAGAAAGAATAAGGGCTACATAGACATGGGTGGACATTGTAAAACCAGTCAGGAAGCAAATAAAGTCACGAGCACAAGAGGAACTGGGGTCTGGAGTAGCTGTGATTAAGAGCAGAGGTCTATGGTCTGCCACTGCTGTTGGAGGCAGAGCTCACGTGACTTGCTGATGTCACATACGGGGTGGGTGAGACAAGGAAGAGGAATGGGAGCTGAAGGCTCCAGGACTTTGGCCGGAGTTCCTTCAAGAAATGGTGGCATTTCTCTGATACGGAGAAGACTTGAGAGGTAACCGTTTGACAAGCCAAAGCGAACATTCTCTTAGGATTGAGACTTCCCTCTTCTCTCTTCCTGAGAACTTATTCCATCCTATAATTATCTTGTTGCTTTCTCAACGCTATTTATAAGTCATTTCCTCCCCTTAAGTCTTAGAAGAGCAGGCGCTTAGTTTATCTTGTTTCTTTTTGTAGTCTTTGAGTCTACACTACTGAAAGGAGCTCAGTAAAAACTTGGAAATTCTTTTTAATCTGGGTCAGTAGTTCTCAAAACGAAGTGACATCAAAATCTGGTCAGCTTACTTAATATTTTTTAAAAATCCTTACCTTAACCCATCCCTATAAAACTCTGCTTTTATGAGTCTGAGACTGCGCTTAGAAAATTGTAGGACCAGCACTTTACATGGCTGCAAACTGCAAGCTAACCCAGAAGTTTAGCTATTTCAGTGTGTTCCCAAAATGTTTACCTCAGAAACCACATTTCAGTGACATCCCAAAACACTTGAATTTTTAGTGATACCTGTAACCCTAATTCTGAAGGTCCCTGGGGTGATCATGATTTCAAGGCCAACCTAATTATATATATATATATATATATATATATATATATATATATACACATATACACATATGTATATATATGTGTATATGTATATATATGTATATATATGTGTATGTATATATATATATATATATATATGCAGTTACAATACATTGGTTAAAGCTCTTGAGAATAAAAAAAAAAAAAACCAACAGTGAAAGAATCCTAAAGTCTATTCTATTTCATTCGACTTATATAAGGGCCTTGGAGACCAGGATTGTCATTTCACAGGGGCTGACATATGAAGTAAATTGGCTGCCTAGCTGCCGGAACATCCACAGTGACCTTGCATATACAGGTCTGTGAAATTCCCTTGGTGGTTTCAGCAAATGCATTTTTGTTTGCACAGCATCCATTCCTTTTCTGGGAAGAGTGTCCCAAGATCCTTTGAGGAACCCCTTTGTACCCCACTGCTATGGTGCTGGCATCCTGCCATTTGCTGTGATGGGTCCCAAGCTGGACCAACCTCGTGTTCCTTCCCTGGCATGTGAATCTGGAGGAGAGTGACACAATGACTTAAGATCAGAGTCGTGCTCAGGGGAGGTCCCTGAGGAGAATGAGATTAGATAAGACTTCAAAGATCTCCCAGAATTTACTTGGCACCCTGTCTTTCCCGGGACAGATTATGCAGTGCTTTCCTCAGGATAAGCCACAGGTCTCACTCTTGCAGTAAATTCTTGTCTTACTGACACTAAAGTGGTCTCTTTTGCTTGCCCTAGAAGCTAGGACTCAGTGATGTCAATCTTGCAATTTGCAATTAGAGATAGAGAGTTCACAACAAGTCCTTCCTGGGAGCCGTCACACCTTAAGTTTCACCCAAGTGTAAATGCCCCAAAGCAGAGCCTGACTGACAGCCCTGTGGACTGACTGACAGTCCTGTGGACTGACAGCCCTGTGGACTAACTGACAGCCCTGTGGACTAACAGCCAGCCCTGTGGACGGACAGACAGCCCTGTGGACTGACAGACAGCCCTGTGGACTGACATCCCACATCTCTGGACTGACAACAGTCACACCACTAAAGAGGGAAGGAAAAGAAGGGCTGGGGTGTAGTTCTTGGATCCCATTTCACAATGCCCTGTGTTTACACATCAGATAGAACCCTCCCTGGAAACTCTCAACACTTACAGTTTCTATGCAGCTGTCTCAACTCCAGAGTCTCTACCTTTGGATTGTATGTTCAGGGACAGGCTCATCCAAAGCAGGGCATAAATAACTACTCAGATGCGGAAACCTAAGACATCAGTTTGTGAGCATGAGAACTCGTAATGTCAAATTTAGTTCTCATTTCCTTCAGTGGCCCCCGAGGGAAGATAGACCGTCCTGCCCTTTTAATCATTTGGTTAAAGGTTTGTCATTTGATGACCTCCTCCCCATATTTTCTTAAGGACCTGTAACTTGGAGACTCTGAGAAATTAATAACTGTCAGAAATTAGTAACAAGAGAACGAGGCAAAGTTTCTCACCATCTCACCCATCGTGGTGGCTGAAATAGGATGCCGAGCAAAGCCAGCGACATTCTGAGTGTAAACCACACCCAGCGAGGGATAACGAGTGTGTTACAGTTTAACAGGAGTAATAAAAATGAAAGCTAATCGCTCGCAGATTGCTCGTCCCTTTGCAGAGATCACTGTTAAAGCCGCTCTAATGAACTTTTTATTTTATGTTTTTAGGAGTGGTTGCTATTTGTGAAAACCAAACATGACAATGACATCCAGATATGAAACTAGACAGATTCTGCATGGCCAGTTGACTCATTTCAGATGCGAGCAGCAGGAGGTCGTCATTCTTATCATTAAAACGTGGAGTACTGTTACTAACCTTTGCTTGGGACTTGCCTTGTAGGGAAGCTATTGTAAGCTTCTTATTTTATTACTCATTTAACCCTTAGCTGTCTATCAGGCATTAACCTATTATAACTTCTTAGAAACAATGGACAGGGCTGGCGGTAGGGGTGAGGGTGGGAACTAGCAATTTTCGTGAGATCAAAGAGCCAGGGTGCAGATGTTGGATTTTGACTCAATGAAACACGGTGGCCCCAAAAATCCTGAATCTCAACCCCTTTTATTCCACCTTTTAACATAGCTTGGCCTTTGAGTGAGTCAGAACCTAGCCTTTCCATCTACCCACCCTCTGCTGGGGGTTCTCTCTGACTATTTAAAGCTACATAAAAACAAAACAAAACAAAACTCCCTGAACTAGGTAGTCAACTAAGTGGACTTTCTGAGGTTCAGATTGCATGGATGTTAATTGTTAACTGAACTGCACGGCTTTAATGCCAGCCTTTACAGCAATGTACTCACCGGGGGTTTAAACTAAGTTACATAGTAAGAATTTAAGTATGTGATCTAAGTCAAGCCTCCAGATTCAAGAACAAGGCCCTCAGTTTTCAAATCCGATTTATCTTTTGTTACAGAGATGTTGGGATGAGGGGGTGGGTGCATTGTTTTCTCTGAACGGTGGGTTCTTTTTCTTCCTGAGAGGTGGTTTAATTTCTCTATCAGGAAGATAACTCTGAGACCAGAGGGACCTCTCATATGGAGTGTACCTAGGGTGGAATAAAGGGTGGTGCCCACAGCAAGCAACCTACTTTCAAACACACAGGGCCACTTCAGCCAAAGGACGGATCTTCTGAGCCAGTCTCCTTGAAGTCTGCCCATGGCACAACATTCTGCAACCCTGTGGTGACCTTCCTTCCTTCCTTCCTTCCTTCCTTCCTTCCTTCCTTCCTTCCTTCCTTCCTTCCTTCCTTCCTTCTTTCTTTCTTTCTTTCTTTCTTTCTTTCTTTCTTTCTTTCTTTCTTTCTTTCTTTCTTTCTTGTATTTCGAGACAGGGTATCTCTGTATAGCCCTGGTGCCCTGGTACTCACTCTGTAGACCAGGCTGGTCTTGAACTCACAGAGATCTGCCTGCCTCTGCCTCCTCAGTGCTGGGATTAAAGGTTTAGGTTGACCCTGTCCACTCTGCCCCACCCCTCCAACCAGAGGGTGGAGTTTTCTTAAAGACCTTTCTTGGTCTTGTCTCCTCCAAGGGCCCAGTGGAATGTTCCGTCCAAGAGTGCTCCTCCGATGATCAACAGAATTCTTACAGGGTATGCCTTCAGTTGGGCTTGGCTTTTGTATTTCCTGGGAATTCTCCAGCTCTCCTCTTTTCCTATGCTGTAGCCTTAAGCTTATCAAGACTTTTGTTATTGTGATGGATTGAAATCCAGAACATTGAAGAAGTAGGATGATCAAGATGGTCTCGTCTTAGATCTTTTCTCATGCCTTTATTTCTGTGAAAGACAGAACGGAAGAAAAGTATGTGGCTCAGGACAACCAGTTACAAATAAACTAACAAAGGAGCCAGCATTTTTATAATTATGTATGTATATAGATGTGTGGTTACATATCTGTTAAAAATGTGCCTGTAAGTTTGGAGACTTGGGTCTGCTAGTGGATAAATGAGTAGGCGAGTCACCAAAGTTCTGTGCCAGTTAACTGTGGGCTTGAGAAGATCTCATCATTATTCTGTATGTCTCTTTCTATCTGTATAAAATAGATATGAAAGTGTATTGGTCCAGTTTCAACTGCAGAATTTCATCTATAATATTCTTTTTTGTTGTTGTTGTTTTTCGAGATAGGGTTTCTCTGTGTAGCTCTGGCTGTCCTGGAACTCATTCTGTAGACCAGGCTGGCCTCAAACTCAGAAATCCACCTGCCTCTGCCTCCCAAGTGCTGGGATTAAAGGCATGCGACACCACTGCCTGGCTTAATATTCTTTTCTTAACGTGCCCTGTTTTTAGCTTTTTGACAGTTTGGTGTGGTTTGTTTTGTTTTGTTTTGTTTTGTTTTGTTTTGTTTTGTTTTGTTTTAACATAAGATCTCAAGAAAACCAGATTGGTCTTGAACTCCAAGTTAGCTGAGGATGACGTTGAACTTCTGATCCACTTTCCAGACTCTGGGATTACCATCATATCTAGTTTTATGATGTGCTGGGAATAGAACCCAGGCCTTTCTGTGTGCCAAGCAAGTGAGCTACCAACTGTGCTATGTCCTTAGCACCTCATTTACAATGTGCTTTGACAGGTGACCTGTTAACCACTTTCCCACAGAAAAAAATCCCTTATCTCAGTAGCCCCTGTGACTGAGCCAAGCTCTGCATCTCTCTCTCTCAGTATATCCAAAGCTGAAGGTGTGAGTCGATTACATGGGTGGTAAAACAGTCAATTCAGTTACAGGGAAGAAAAATCAGGGGAACCTGAGTCAACTCAAGCCCTTCATTGGCTGCAAAACCTTGAGTGAATTGCGTGAGATTTCTGAGCCCATCTCCTTGTCTGTCCAATAGAGATATTGCATGTAGAAATCTTGTTGGGAAGATTAGAATAATTTCTATAAAATGTCTTGACATAAAGGTGCTTAATAAATTTATGAAGAAGATTCTTTTTCTTAGCACACCACAAAATCAATATTTATGAAGCTCAGAATGTATGGCATGGTTTCAAATATGCTGTTTGTTTTGTTTTATTAAGACAGGGTCTCACTGTGTAGGGCTGGCTGTCCTGGAACTCACCGTAGAGACCAGGCTGGCCTCAAACTCACAGAGATCTTCCTGTCTCTGCCTCCAAAGTGCTGGGATTAAAGGCGTGAGCCACCACACATGTTTCAGGTTCTTGCTTCAGCTGTTCCTTCTGCAATTTAACAGCCTTTCCCTTGCACCAGTCTTAAACAAGTCATCACTTCCTATACATTTCCTAGTGTCCCCTTTCGCTTTCAGTCCACATGTAACTTCTGTTTGTATGATTGAGAACGGTCTGACAGGACTTGGACTTGAGCTTAGTGAAGTTATGTACACGTATGTATTGGCCAAGGACAAGATGTGTATAGTGGAGGTGCTGGTCCATTTTTTACTTGGGGCATTAGAGGTTTTTTAAACTTTTCCTGCAAATAAATAATGCCCTTCTGAAATAAAGGATAGTTTGAGCAGAAGCTAAAATATCCCTTGAGGGAAAAAGATGTCAAATTTTCTGGAGAGGGATTTTGTAAATGTTGGAGTGTGATCCTCCAGAACTATGGATCTCAGTCAGT
This sequence comes from Uromys caudimaculatus, assembly GCA_028551405.1. Classification (NCBI taxonomy): domain Eukaryota; kingdom Metazoa; phylum Chordata; class Mammalia; order Rodentia; family Muridae; genus Uromys; species Uromys caudimaculatus. Next base: position 7,831,983 of record CM052703.1, read on the forward strand.
TGAAAATTCATGGAAAAAATGTCCTCAGGAAAGAAGCTTCAAAATGGCCGCTCTGGAATCTGTCCATAACTACTGACCATCAAAACAGGGCCCTTTGACCTAGTAAACCCATGTAAAAGGAGCTATGATACAGAAATCCAAACATGAGGGTCTTATTCTAGGTTTCGTTACTGTGAAGAGAGACCATGTCCACAGCAACTCTTAAAAAGGAAAACCTTTAATTTGGGGCTGGCTTACAGGTTCAGAGGTTTAGTCCAGTATTGTCATGACAGGAAGCATGGCAGCAGGGTGTAGGCAGACAAGGTGCTGGAGGAGCTGAGAGTCCTACATCTTGGTCCAAAGGCAGCAGAAGGAGACTATGTGCCACACTGGGCATAGCATGAGCACAGGAGACCTCAAGCCCAGCCCCCCAGTGACACATTTCCTCCAACCAGGCACCTACTCCCACACGGCCATACCTAATGGTAGTTCTCTCCGTGGGCCAAGCATTCAGACACATGAGTCTATAGGGGCCATAGACTTGAGTCTATGGGGGCCATACCTATTCAAAGCACCACAATGGCCATTTTCACATGACAGTTACAAGGTTGTTTGTTGCCTTGTGGTTTCCAAGAGCCAACTAAAGAAATAGTATGAAGCTTTCAGTCAGAGAATAGTAAAAAGCAACTATCACAGACTCCCCAAAGGGGACCCCACATATTAGTAACGGAGCACGGTGCTGATTTGCAGAATGTCTGTGGCATATTGACAAGGAAAAACGAAAATGGTACAGGAAGATCGTGCATCTGCCTATCTGACTGAATCTGCTTGTATGGGGTTACATACACAAATGTATACAGGGGTATGGTCGACGTATTTACAAAAGCGTTGGAAACTAAAAAATCGGAACGTGGTGATAATGGTAATTTTCTTCCCTTTTTAATTTCTTTGTTTTTTGTTTTTTTACACTGGGTCTCTCTTCCTGCCTGTCCTGGAACTTGCTGTGTAGACCAGGCTGGCCTTGAACTCACAGAAATCCATCTGCCTCTGCTTCCCAAGTGCTGGAATTAAAGGCAAGTACCACTAGGCCCAGCTTCCCTTTTCCACCCCTACTTTAAATATTTATATAGTTAAATATGTTTAAACGTGAATAGTCTTTGTATAATTTTTAAAATTGATAACTTGAGAATAACTAAATTTAGAAATACATTTAAACATTTGGTAATCATATCCTCTCTTAAATGTTAGGAGACTTTACTTGAAGAATACCTTTAATTTTTTTTCCACATTTAATTAATTCATTAACCGAGGGGCGCATGCTTGTGCTGCGACTTGAGCATGGAGGTCAGAGAACAGCTTGTGTTAGTTGGTTCTTTCTTTCCACCACGTGGATCCCAGAGACGGAACTCAGGTCGCCAAGCTTGGCAAAGGCGAGCGCCCATACCCGCTGAGCCATCTTGCTGGCCTGAGAAAACCTTTTAAAAGAGAACAGACGCAACCTATTTCCTTTGAATAAGAAGAAGCTCAGATCTGAAAAATAGTCTGGTTTAGCCCTCTGTAAAAACAACCCACTCTCCAAGTCTGTGGGAGAAGAGATTTATCTGGAATTCCTGAGCCCCAGGGCTCCTTCCTACCTTTGCACTGCTTCCTCTTCATCCCGAATAAAATAAAATGCCAAGACTGGAGTATGACTCTTGTGAGTGTCATCCTTGCAGGAGGAAAGATTGGGCATCAGATAATTTCCCACAAACAGCCTGTATGCACCTGAGGCTAAGCACTGGTTCCTCTGTGGCCCGGGAGTTACCTATTTCAGCCTGACACTGGACACATGCCATCTAACATGTACTAGATGCTTGTTCAGCTGGTTAAAGATCAATAAATAATTGTACCTGGGGATAACCTTTCTCAAAGGGGAAAACTGCCTTTCACAAAGAAACATCCTTCAATGACCACACCGGGTCACTAACTCCAGCCAACGGCTTCTTGAAATTTGTTTTGTTAGTTGTAGAATACAGTTTGTTAAATTCACTCATTTGTTCCTTCATGTGTACATTAATTGCTTCCTTCCTTCAACTGTGAGGAGTGAGGCATGGAAGTTAGCAGTCTGCTAAAGGTTAAGAAATCAGAAAAGTGTGTGTTTGAATTTGTAGGCAAACATTTACTGTCTACAAGATCTTGACAAGTTAACATAACCTACCCAAGTCTCTGGTCATCAATAAACTGCTGACAGTGATCAACAATTTGTAAAGAAGATTTGAGACATTGTCATTAGCTATTTAGAGTAGTTAGGTTACTTTTTCCTAGCACTTGGGAGATAGAGGCAGGCAGACATTTATGAGTTGAAGGCCAGCTAGAGACGGTGAGATCCTGTCTAAAACAAGCAAGCAAGTAAGCAAGCAAACAAACAAGCAAACAAACAAATTTGCTTGCCTTAAACTCAGCACTTGGGAGGCAGAGGCAAGAGAAATCTGAGTTCTAGGCCAGCTTGGTCTACATAGAGAATTCCAGGAAAGCCAGAACTACATAGACCGATCCTGCCATAAAACAAACAAACAAACAAACAATAAAAACCAAGAGGAAAAAAAGCAAAATATTTAAAACAACTTATCACAGTACTTGGCACATATGACAAGCTCAATAAAACTATTGTTACTTATGAGTTTATCATTCAAAAATATTTATTTAGTGAGTGAGGCTCAGTCACTGAAACACTTGCTACATAAGCGTGGGGACCTGAGTTTGAGCCCCAGCAACTAAATAAAAAAGTCAGGCATGATTTGGATGCATGCTTGTAATCTCAGTGCTAGAGAGGCCCAGACAGGAGAATGCCTGAGGCTCACTTGCCAGCATGCTTGGCGAGCTTGAGGCCACTGAGAAAAGGCTAGATAGTACCTGAGGACCAACACTGAAGGCTGTGTTTTGGACTCCATGTGTGTGCATATGTATGCACATGTGCATCTGCATACACACACAAAGTTTTTGAGCATATACGTATGAATTTTTGCACAGAGGTGGGGATTGTGTATCAAATTTTATGCCAAATTCTGAATTTTAGTATTGTGATGGTTTGAATAAGAATGGCCCCCATAGGCTCCCATATTTGAGAACTTGGTCCCCAAATGGTTGGTGGAACCATTTGGGAAGGATTAGAAGGCGTGGCCTGTTGGAGGAGGTGTATCATTAGGGGTGGGCTTTGAGGTTTCAAAAGACTCCCAGGATTCCCAGCCCCTCTTCCTGCCTTGTGGTTGTGGATCAACAGCTCTCGGCTGTTCTTTCACTCCAGTGTCATGGACTCTAACCATCTGGAACCGTAAGCTAAATTAAACAGTTTTTCTTTTATGAGTTGCCTTGGTCATGACATTTTATCACAGCAACAGAAAAATAAGTAAGATAAATTGTTTAGACTAGATTCCCTGCTTTTAAGGAGCTTAAATGTAGATCAGATTTCTCAATGTAATAAATTAAGGGACTTCTTGAAGGAAGTCCTGGATGAAGGAGGGAGAAAACGATTATTTTTCAGTAACCTCTGTCTAGGGAGGAATATGCCTAGAATCCCAGCACTGTGAAGGCTAAGGAAGGAGAAGGATGAGCTGAGGCCAGCCTGTGATATTTAGCAAGACCTTATCCAAAAACGGGGTGGGGTGGGGGCTCTGAATGTAATCCTAGCACTTAAAAGACCAAAGAAGCTATCTTGACCTTGGTGAGTTTGAGGCTATCCTTAGCTACATAGTGATAGCCTGTCTCAGAAACTAAAACAACCAAACCCACAATGAAACAAACAAAGAAAGCAACAAGATAAAACTCTCTGTAATTAAAATGTAACCTTCCATCAATTATGATTGTATTCAATAATACATCATAAAAGTGTTACAGTGTATATGACTCCATAACTAAATCATAAATACTTTCATAGCACGTTGTAGCTTGGCTGGAATTTTGAAATTTCACTTATGCACATTATTATTTTGAAATAAATATTTATTTTTTAGACCCACCGCTCTACCTAGGAATTTGATTAATAGAGAAGTTCAGACACAGCTATGTCTCAAATCTTGCCTTTTATTTTGAAAACTAAATTTAAGACTTTGGTGACACTGTGTAAATTATTTTAGGCATCCAGAAATCCTCTGGAATAAGTTTGGACAAGTGCTACATGCATGTGGACGTTCATACCAGCCCTATTCACCAAAGCAGAAGCAGAAAAACAAGGAGAATGAAGAGATCAGCAGAGCTGAGTTGATACAATGAAACATCACTCAGAGAAGAGACTGAATAGACAATCGCTACATTCAGAAACATGGGTGAATCTCATCCTAAGGTTGAACAAAGAAACTAGACCTGAAAGGGAACACGCTTAAAGAACCCAACTGATAACATGTTAAAAAACAGACCTTTAAAAATACTTTCTGGAGTTAGAAATCAAGGTGCTTTACTTTTCAAAACAGATTTATTTTTAGGATGAATATTTGCCTGAATGTATGAGAGTGTGCCACGTGTGTGTTTAGTGTCTGGAGAGATCCCAAGAAGGGTTCAGATCCCCTAGAACTGGAACTATAGAAGTTATGAGCTGCCTTGTGGGCGCTGGGTACTGAACCCAGGTTCTCTGCAAAGATCAGCCAGTGTGTTATACAATAGGTTGGGTTTTCATGGCTTTGTGTTTTATTTAATATCTATTCTTTTTAAATTAATTTACTTATTTTTAGTAGGTATCTTCTCTCACTTGTGTAAGCAAGCAAAGCATGATTCGCGGTATTTAGCTATGGATTGTTGCCATGTAAGTCTGAAGACGGCAAGGGGCATATCCAATCTACATGTTAGAAAAACCAATCTCACAGCTTTAAGGAGTGTGGAGTAGAAAGAGAGAGACTTGTGAGGGGAGCTAGAGAATTCATCTACGTGGAAGAACATGAGGGCCTGGATATGTAAGAGGTGGACAGATCAGCTCTAGAGAAGCAACTCAAAACAAATGTTCAATCTTCAGCATTTTTGTAACACAAAAAGCTGTGTAAATGTGCAGACTCCAGACTGCGGGACTGACCACAGCATTAGTTTGAGTGCTACTCAAGATTTAAATGAAACGAAGTTACAAACCTCCAAGAGTCTATTGTCATAGACAGTGTGGGTAAAACAGACCAAGAAGCCAGTACAATGTAGGCAAATGAAGTTTCCCCCCTGGGGACGTCCATGGTGGCCTTAAATGTTATTGGAAAGGTTTTGCAGCAATTTTTCCTAAGAATTTCTTGAGTAGTAAAGTTTCTACATGAAACTTAGGGTAGCTAAAAGTAAGACAAAACTAGAATGGAGACAACAATAGGCATTAGGGAGAATTTTACAGAAAGTTAGGAAGAAAGAGGAAGTGAGCTGGGTGTGCACCACGCCCAGATGAAAGCGGAAGTGAGAGTTCACCTGGATCAAATTTAACCTCATTTCTCAGATGAAAATATTAACATCTCTGAAACTGCTCCAGAGCAAAGGACAGCCATGGGACTAAAAGTGGCACATCTTCTTGGCACATCCGTTTTCCCCTGGGAGCAGGGAGAGAGATGCCATTTATCTGAAAGCAATTGATGTGGTTGGGAGTAGAATGCCAACTGTGTGCGAAGCCTCAAGAGCAAACGAAAGCCTTCAGTTGATTTCCAGCCAGCTACGTTGGTCTTCTGCTCCAGGACCTCCCTTACATAGGTGGAGGAGAGGTACAGGGTAATGAATTCCCTCTCCATCACTCCTATGCTGCCGGACCACCACACAGCTCTTTTCAGACTGCGTGCTGTTACTGCTTCAACACTTCGTCCCTGGGATTGGCCTTAGACTAGAATCTGGTGAGTCCTCTCCTGTTTAGGACTGAAAACTCTGAAACGGACCATGTGCATCTTTAAGAAAAACAGAGAAACAGAATCCCTGCAGATTAGAGCTCTATAACTATTTGTTGACATGGAATGGCATCTGTCTTAGTCAGGGTTTCTATTCCTGCACAAACATCATGACCAAGACACAAGTTGGGGAGGAAAGGGTTTATTGAGCTTACACTTCCATGCTGCTGTTCATCACCAGAGGAAGTCAGGACTAGAACTCAAGCAGGTCAAGGAGCAGGAGCTGATGCAGAGGCCATGGAGGGATGTTTCTTACTGGTTTGCTTGCTTCTCCTGGCTTGCTCAGCCTGTTCTCTTATAGAACCCAAGACTACCAGCCCAGACATGCTACTACTCACAAGGGGCCCTCCCCCCTTGCTCCCTAATTGAGAAAATGCCTTACCACTGAATCTCATGGAAGCATTTTCTCAACTGAAACTCCTTTCTCTGTGATAACTTCAGCTTGTGTCAAGTTGATACACAAAACTAGCCAGTACAATTGACCCCTTGTCAACTTGACACACAAACACATCACTAATAAGCCTCAACCCTTACTTCCTTATTCATCCCCAAGATCTAAATAACTTTACATGTCCCACAGTCTTTACAAATTCTTACTTATTAACATTTCAGTCCCTTTTAAACATCCAATCTCTTAAAATTCAAAGTCTTTTTTAAAAAAATCAAAGTCTCTTAACTGTGGGCTCCACTAAAATACCTTCTTTCTTCAAGAGGGAAAAATATCAGACCACAGTCACAATCAAAAGCAAAATCAAACTCCAGTCATCCAATGTCTGGGATCCACTCACGGTCTTCTGGATTCCTCCAAGGGCTTGAGTCACTTCTCCAGCCCTGCCCTTTGTAGCACACACCTTGTCTTCTAGTCTCCAGATGCCTGTACTCCACTGCTGCTGCTGTTCTTGGTGGTCATCTCATGGTAGGGGCATCTCCAAAACACTGCTGTCTTCTGCTGCAACTAGGCTTTACCACAGCCTCCCATAGACTCTCCCCATGGTGGCAAGCCTCAACTCCCCTGCATGATCCCCTTCATTCCTGGGCTATCAATTGCAACTGAGGCTGCACCTTCACCATGGCCTTCTGCCGCCTCTCACAGTGCCCAGGCCTCAGCTGCTCTTCATGACTCCTTCATGCCTTCAAAACCAGTACCACCTGGGTGACTCTTACACATTACCAAGTCCAGCCACAGCTCAAGGTACAACCCTGGCTATCTCTGGAACGCAGCCTCTGTGCTCCCAGAAAACACTTCTCAGAAGATTTTACCCCAATGATGCAGGTCTCTTCCCAATCACCACTAATATCTTAGCTCCAGCTAACCAGCATCAATAGTCCCAACAATGCAATGGTTTTGCTTTAGTAGTTCTGGTATCTTGTTAATCACAGCTGATTCTTCAGCCCCAGCTAACCAAAACCACAGACTCTTCATAGTCAAAATAGCAACAGCCCTGATAAGAGTCTTTAATCTTCCCTCTGAAATTTCACAAGCCAGGCCTCCATCTTCTGCACTGTTCTCAACATTATCTTCCAAGCTCCTACAGAACACCCCACAGAGCTCTTAACACCAAATAGATCTTCTAGCCCAAAGTTCCAAAGTCCTTCCACAGTCCTCCCCAAAACATGGTCAGGTTGTCACAGGAATACTCCACTTTTGGTACCAATTTGTCTTAGTCAGGGTTTCTATTCCTGTACAAACATCATGACCAAGAAGCAAGTTGGGGAGGAAAGGGTTTATTCAGCCTACACTTCCAATTGCTGTTCATCACCAAAGGAAGTCAGGACTGGAACTCAGGCAGGTCAGGAAGCAGGAGCTGATGCAGAGGCCATGGAAAAATGCTGCTTACTGGCTTGCTTGCTTCTCCTGGTTTGCTCAGCCTGCTCTCTTATAGAACCCAAGACCACCAGCCCACAGATGGTACCACCCACAAGGGGCCCTCTCCCCTTGATCACTAATTGAGACCTTATGCTGGATCTCATGGAGGCATTTTCTCAACTGAAACTCCTTTCTCTGTGATAACTTCAGCTTGTGTCAAGGTGACACACAAAACTAGTCAGTACAGCATCTTTGCCAAATCTTTGCAAAAACTAAAATAGAAGTTAGGGAACTGGCTATGAATGAGAAAAAAAAAAGGTGTGTGTGTGTGTGTGTGTGTGTGTGTGTGTGTGTGTGTGTGTGTGAACTATTGTTTTGTTTGATCCATGGACAACTCTGAGACAGACTAAATTATACCCATTTTATAGCTGAGGAAACTGAGGTTGCCACTTTTTTTTAGATACTCAGAGATCCACCTGCCTCTGCCTCCGGAGTGCTGGGATTAAAGGCATGTGCCATCATGCCTGGCTTCAAAATAACTTTTTTGAAGTAGCACAACTAGTAATTGTCAGAGTATAGTTGCAGCCCCATCCTTGTTGGCTACAAAAGTCCATGGAGAATATCTGAGGACATTTAAAATGCATTTTTAGGGCTGGAGAGATGGCTCAGTGGCTAAGAACACTGGCTGCTCTTCTAGATGACCTGGGTTGAATTCCCAGCACCTACATGGCAGCTCATGACCATTCTGTCACTTCACTTTCAGGGGATTTAGCACTCTCATACAGACATACATGCCAACAAAACCACCAATGTACCTAAAATAAAAAAAGTAATAAAATCATTTAAAAATTGCATGACCTGATGGTTCTAGGAGTTTTTCATCTTACAGACACAATCAAATAAATGCTCAGAAATACAAATATAAGGACATTAATTTTAGTGCTGATTGTTACAGGAGTAAACTGAACTCTGTGTAAGCATTCCTTATAAACTGGTTAAATAAATAGAAACCTTGGCAAAGATACACACACACACACACACACACACACACACACACACACACACACACACACACATCCCTAATACAGAAAGCTGTTCAGGATATATTGTGAATTGGAGAAAAGAAAGATATAGAACAATATACATTCTTAAATTTATCTTTAAAAAACTATATGTAAATCATATGCAGGTTTATATCTATACCAAAACTTCTGTAGAGTCAGGCATGCATGTCCTGGGGCTTTGGGAGTCTGGTGGTTTGAGAGAGAATGGTCTCCCTAGACTCATATGCTTGATAGAATTGTTTGGGAAGGATTAGGAGGTGTGGCTTTGCTGGAGGTCACTGGGGGTGGGCTTTGAGGTTTCAATGCCATTCCTGATAGACCTCTGCCTTAGCCACTATTCTATTGCTGTGAAAAGACATCATGACCAGTGTGACTATTATAAGAGAACACATTTAACTGGGGCTTGCTTTCAGCTTCAGAGGTTTTGCTCATTATCATCATGGCAGAAATTATGGTGGCATGCAAACAGTCTCTGATTCAGTAACTGAGAACTACATTCTAGTCTGTAGGTTGAGAAGGAGACTCTAGGCTTGGCATAGGCTTTTGAAATCTCAAAGCCCAGTTCCTCTGATGCACTTCTTCCAACAAGGCCATTTCTCCTATATCCTTCTAATCCTTTCAAATAGTGCTTCTTCCCTGGTGACTAAGCATTCAAGTACATGAGTCTATGGGGCTCATTTTTCAGACCATTGAGGGCCAGGTGCTTTGTAACACCCCCCCACACACACACTTATGCTTGTGGATCAGATATAAATCTCAGCTACTGCTCCAGTGCCATGCCTACTTGTTTCTACCATGTTCCCTGTCATGGTGGTCATGGGCTGTATAACCTCTGAAACTGTAAGCAAGTCCCCTTTCTTTTCTAAGTTGTGTTGGTCCTGGAGTCTTTTCACAGTAGTAGAAAGGTAACTAAGGCAGGGAGGCTGAGGCAGAAGAATCACCACAAGTTCAAAGCTAGCCTAGACAATTCTAGGCCAGCCTGGGCTACAGAATGGGATACTATCTCAAAAACAAAACAAAATACACACACACACACACACACACACACACACACACACACACACACACAATTTGAAGTCTACTTTCAGACAATTCATAAAGTAAATAAGTGAAAAGAAAGAGAATTTTTCCTTGCCCTCTGAATCAGAGGCGTCTCCCCAGGACTGAGCTGGTAAAAGTGGAATCTAGTTTTCCAGAAGTTTTGTTGTTGTTATTCATATCTGGAACATGATAGCAGGCCTTTGTACTTGAGGGTGACTTCTTTTCCTTCCGATGATGTCTTTCAAATTCTGGGATTACAGATATGTACTGCCCTGCCTGGTTTATTAACACATGTGTGCATGTGTGTGCTTGCAGACACACATGTCTATGCAGAGGCACATGGAGGCCTTAAGTGTTTTCCTCTTTTCTTCCTTCTTCCTTTCTTTCTTCCTTTCTTTCTTTTTGAGACAGGCTCTCTCACTGATTGGCTAGACTGACTGTTTTGAGAGCCCCCGAGGTGCTCCCGTCTCTGCCTCTGCAGGCTAGGGCTACAGGTGGACTTCACAAAGTCCAACCTTTTTGCATAGGTACTGGGGATCCGACCTCAGGTACTCATGCGTGCACAGAAAGTGCTTCTCCCACCGAGCCACCTCCGCAGCCGCCACCAAAATACATTTTAAAATAATAGATATTTATTACTTTGTAACAAAAGCGAACATAGTGATTTAATTACAAAAAATAAATTCCGGAGTATCATAATACATTATGATACATTTGATGAGAGCTGTAAGGGACAAGGAAAGTTTGAAGCAAAGAAATGGGGTGAGGGGGTGGGGAGAGCAAGAGCCAGGCACTGTGGCATCCTGCCTGTAATCGCAGCACTTAGGTGGTTGAGGCAGGAGGATCAGAAGTTCCAGACCGTCCTTCTTGGTTCCTTGTCTCCCCACCACACATACTCAAGGTAGGGCAAGAGGCAAGAGGACCAAGAAAAGCGTGAGCGGTGGTGTGAATGAAAGTCTTGGGTTTTACTTGGTGTGGGGCTTGAACAATAGAAATGTACTGGTCTTGTGATTCTGAAGACTTCAATTCCAAGATGTCAGCAGGCTTGACTTTCTTCTCCAGCCTGTGAGAAGAGTATGCTCTGTTCTTCCCCATTGGCTCCTGAGAGTCTGTAGGTAACTCTCTGGTGTTCCTTGCTCTGTAGATCTCTGACTTTGTGTCACATGATATCTTCCTAGGTAGTTAAATCCAAATACCACCTTTTATAAGGACATGAGTCATACTGAATTGGAGACTGTCTGTTACCATCTGACCTCCTTTTAATTAATTATATTTGCAACATCTCTGTTTCCAAAATGTCACATTCTAAAATGGGGGTCAGAATTTCTACATAGGAATCTCATATAAATAATCTCATAAAAATTCGCTTGTGAACTATGTCCCAAGCAAGGTTTTTAATGTCAAGAATTTTGGTTGGTTCATTTGGATACAATTAAAAAAATTATAAATTCAATAGACTAATTTCTGGCCTTGGTTAAACTCATAACTTATATAAAGGAAGCTGGGCGGTGGTGGCGCATGCCTTTAATCCCAGCACTCGGGAGGCAGAGGTAGGCGGATTTCTGAGTTCGAGGCCAGCCTGGTCTACAGAGTGAATTCCAGGACAGCCAGGACTACACAGAGAAACCCTGTCTCGAAAAACCAAAAGAAAAAAAAAAAAACTTATACAAAGGAATTCTGGTAATATTTTAAAATATTTATATAAAGTTAATGATATTTAAAGGACTCAGGAAGCTATCTTTTTTTCACCTTTATTTTATATATATGTGTGTTTTGCCTGCACATATGTCTGTGTACCATGTGTCAGATCCCCTGGGACTGGAGTTACAGATGGTTCTTACAATCAAACCTGGGTCCTCTGGAAGAACAGTCAGTGCTGTTACTCACCAAATCTCTTCAGCTTCTAGAACAGCTCTCTTTATCTGATGGGGGAGGTCAATGTGGCCCCAGACGAAACCGGAAGAGCTGGGTTTGGTTGTTTTATCATTCACTGTCATTGTACATTTTAAATTGTTATTTTAACTTTTGTTCCGTTTTGTTGCGACAGAGTTTCTCTGTGTATCCCTGGCTGTCCTGGAAGTCTTTCTGTAAAACAGACTGGCCTCGAACTCACAGAGATTCACCTGTCTCTCCCTCCCGAGTGCTGGGATTAAAGGAATGTGCCACCGCCGCCTGTTTTACTTACGTTACTTTAAGCTCATGCTTACAGCACACTTCACGTCCTGAGGTGTCTATGGTGAACCTTCGTGACTACGGCTAGTAATGAGACTAAGGGGACGTGTTAATCAAAGGAAAGCAGGGTGTACAACAGTGTTTTAGGGTTACATGTAAATCACTTAAAAGAGTTGAACGGGCTGGGCTATAGCTTTGTGGTAGAGTGTTTGCCTAGCATGTATGAGGCCCTGGGTTAAATTCTTAATACTGCAAAAATAATAAATAAGTCATTGCACATATGCTTGTAAAAACCATATAAGACTTAGTGTCTATGTATTTGTTCTTATTTCTTAAAAATTAAATAATAATTACCATTGGGCATAGTGGCACATACAGCACTGGGGGGGGGAGGGGCAGAGGCAGGCACAGGATTTTCCCTGTCCAATTACATTAGGGCAAAAGGAGCCCTGTGATTGGACAGGGAACAGGGAGGCGGAGCTAAGAGTTGCAGAGACAGGATCCTCTCCGGAGAGAGGAGAAAGAAAGATAGAGGGAGACGTGAACTGGCATAGCACCACAGGTAGTCTTGATATTATTAAACGTTAAAATATTGGGATAATTTGTCTAATCTAGGTGGGCAGCTTTTACCATTATCAATTGGTTCTGAAATTATTTGTGTTGGCATCTTTTTTTTTTTTTTTTGGTTTTTTTCAGACAGGTTTTCTCTGTGTAGCCCTGGCTGTCCTGGAACTCACTGTGTAGACCAGGCTGGCCTCGAACTCAGAAATCCACCTGCCTCTGCCTCCCAAGTGCTGGGATTAAAGACGTGCGCCACCACTGCCCAGCTATTGTGTTGACATCTTGTGTATTAAGATTTTATTGATATATGAAAATCTGACTTGGTTAACTATAAGCAATTGAGAGTCTTGCTTATACTAGGTAAATGGGTGTTATGATGGCTGACTATGGGTATGTGGGGCATTGCGTGGTAGGGAGAGGATCTCGCCCCCCCCCCCCCAGAGTTGGCAGGCAGAGAGACCACACGAATGAGATCACCCGGCATCGGTTCTCTTATTTAATATTGCCCGCAACACATCTCTGTGAGTTTGAGGCTAAACTGGTCTACATACTGAGTTCCTGGACAGCCAAAGCTAATGGTGAGATGCTGTCTTGAAGCAACAACAACAACAACAACAACAACAATTACCAGTTGAGCTGGAGAGATGGATCAGAGGCTAAGAACACATGCTGCACATTCATGAGGACAGAGGTTCAATTCCCAGGCACTACACAAGCCGGGCATCCCCCAAACGCCTGCTACTCCAGCTATAAGGGATCTGACACTCTTTACTGGCCTCTGTGTGCACACAGACCCATGCAAACACACACACACACACACATACACATGCACACTTACAGAGACACACACATACACATGCACACTTACAGAGACACACACATACACATGCACACTTACAGAGACACACATATATACATGCACACTTACAGAGACACACACATACACATGCACACTTACACACACACACACACATAAATGAAACAAATCTTTTCTAAAAATTACCTATGATAATATATACATACTATAAAATCTATCGCCATAGATCTTTCTAGATGTGTAATTCAGTATTATCAATTATATTCATGCTTTTCTTCTCATGAAACCAAAACTTTACACCTTTTAGCAGCTCTCATTGCACCTCTGCCATCCCTTGCTGACCGTCATCCTGCCTTCTGTTTCTATGAATCTGACTACTTGAGTGATCTCGTTAACTGGAATTACCCAGCATTTGTCTTTTGGTTGGAGACTCAGTTTACTTAGCTTAATACCTTCGAGGTCCACTCTACTGGAGACTGTGTGCTCCACTCTCTATGTTTTTTCTTTCTATATTTGCTACATTAAATTTATATTTTTGTTTGACGTGTGTGTTTGCCCGCATGCATGTATGCGCACCGCCTGCATGCATGTATGCGCACCGCCTGCGTGCCTATTGCCGGCAGACGCGAGAAGATGGCGTCAGATCCCCTGGAACCGGAGTTACTGACGACTGTGAGCTGACACGTGGTGCTGGAAGTCAGGTTCTCTGCAAGTGTTCTTAGGTGCTGAGCCATCTCTCTAGACCCCATTTGTTACATTTTTGTTGACATAGCCATTATTAGTCAACTATTAGATTTCTTCTTCCTCTTGGCTGTAGTAAATAATGCTGTTAATGGGTGTGCATGTGCCAATAGTTCTTCAAAGCCCTGCTTTCAACCCATTTAGGTAAGTCCCCAGAAGGGGAGTTGCTGAATCATAGGGTAGTTTTCGTATGGTTTCCACCTTTTGAAGTGCCTCAGAACTCTTCCAGGGCTTCTCAGTTGTGCTATCATGTTCAGTTAGAAAGACAGAAGGCAAGATACCCAGTACATAAACCCCAGGGAAGTAACCTTGCTGTTGGTATAATCAAGGGGTTTAACAGACTGTGTGACACCCAAAGCAAATGCAGGAATGGGCTTCGTCAGTTTTCCTGAGCAGAGGAGTAAGAAAATCAATTCCTAGCTGAACCACATTCTAAGGAACTAAGTGTTTTCTACTGGGAAATATTTATCTGTTTAGTTGCAAGTTGTGGGGAGAGTCCTCATTAGAAAACAGTTGCCAGTTCCAGGAGAACTTGGAAGAATCGCCATGGTGATGGGGAGTGACCCATTTTTAAAGTGTAAGGCCTATTGTGAATGGAACTTTAAAAGATTCTTCTAGCAGAGCTTTGCTTTCATTTTTGTCTTGGACATCAGATATGAAATAAAACAGCATTGTTGTTATATCTGCTCTCCTCCCTAGGAAGCCCGAGGTACTAGGGAGGACCCTAAGTTGCCTTCAGAGTCCACTCCTGGCTTGAAGCCTTCCTAGCCATGTGACTGAAGAGGCACTTAACCCCGTCAGGCTCAGAGGAGACTCAGAGTCTCCAAGCCTTCTTCATTTGTGGATGACTTTTCTATGATTATTTTGGCCACTTTTTGTTTAGCGTTCGTTTTCTCTGAAACTTGGCTATCCAGCAAGCTCACCTAATAGGACCCACTGGAGAACTGGCCAAGAGGTGCCAATGGGCATTAGCAAGGTCATGTGACCACGGAGCACAAGGCAGTGAGCTGACCCCACTCTCTGTCTGAGCATCTGTCTGTCATTGGCAGATTGATTTCTCTCTCTGTTTATTTTTACTTCGTCATTTTTTTCCTCCTTCACCTCTCACCCCATTTCCAGTGGTTCCACTTGATAATGTTGAGTCTCCACTTGACACACGGGGAAACTGAGGTTTAGAAAGGGTAAAGGGTTGATGTAGAGTTCAAACTCAATTACATACGGAATCTACACTCTGAAATAGGATGCCCACATTAAGAAAACTTATCTGTGAGGCTTGGTGACATTGACCTGCAATCCTCAATGTTGGGGGGAGGAAGGGGGTGTTGAGGCAGGAGGATTGCAAGTTCCAGGCCAGCCTAGGAAACTTAGTGAGACACTGTCTCAAAATAAAAAGTAAAAAGAAGGCTAATGGGCTAGAGAGATGGCTCAGTGGGCAAGAGCACTGGCTGCTCTTCCAGAGGTCCTGAGTTCAAGTCCCAGCACCTTCTTCTGGCGTGTAGGTATACATGCAGACGAAGCACTCCTACATTAAAAAGAAAATAAAAATAAATGAGGAAAAACAAAGAAGGCTAAGGCTAGAACTCAATAGCAGGGGGCTTGCTTAGCATGAGAAGGGCCCTGGGTTCGATCCCTGATACTGCAAAAAAAAAAAAAGTTTTTAAAGATACAACTGGTCGCCATATTTATAATAGCCAGAAGCTGGAAACAACCCAGATGTCCCTCAGCAGAGGAATGGATACAGAAAATGTGGTACATCTACACAATGGAGTACTACTCAGCTATTAAAAACAATGACTTAATGAAATTTGCAGGCAAATGGATGGAACTTGAAAATATCATCCTGAGTGAGGTAACTCAATCACAAAAGAACGAACATGGTATGTACTCACTGATAAGCGGATATTAGCCCAAAAGTTCAGAACGCCCAAGTTTCACTTAAGAGTAACCGCTGAACTGAGAGTGAGGTCCCAGATGGAGGAGTTGGAGGAAGGTCTGAAGGAGCTGAGGGAATTTGCAGCCCCATGGAGGGAGCAAGAGAGTCAATGGGCCTGACCCCCACCCCCGGTCCTCCTGGAGTTTGGACCACCAACCAAAGAATACACATTGATGGACTTATGGTTTGGACCACATATGTGGCAAAGGATGACCTCGACGGCCATCAGGGAGAGACGAAAGGCCCTTGGGCCTGAGGATGTTAGAGGCCTGGAATGTCAAGGTGGGAATATGGGGATGGGTGGACGGGGGGTGGGGTGGGTGGGAGGTGGAATTCCCTCCTAGAGGCGGGTTGGGGAGGGGATGGGGGGTATCCAAAGAGGAGACTCAGAAAAGGGGAAACATTGGAAATGTACATAAAGTATCAAAAATAAAAAAGGAGGAAAAAAAAAAAAGATACAACTGGTCTGTAAGATGTTCTGAATTGTCTATAAAACACCTCCCTTCACATCCATTTCTGAGGCACTTCCCTCTATCTGTTTATCCTTCGCAGGACTGGAATCCATTTTGAAAAACTGGGATCTTTGGGTTTTCCTTCCCTCGGCTACACCTCTCCCGCCAAACAGAGCTGTAATTGTCAGCTTTTGCCTCGACTCTCCTGCTTGATGGTGACATAACTGGAAGGATGTTAGACAGCGATTCCTCTCCACAGACAGAACACCTTTCTGTTCACAGTTGTTCTTTCTGCCTCTCATTTCCAAGCAGAAGACTGTCAATGGATAGAGTGTGCTCCTGACATCTCGTTTCTGCCCTGAATGGATGGATAGTTCAGGGATTTAGAATGCAATAGTGAGGGGTTGGGTTAAGGGAAATCCATACAAACCGACCGCCGGCTAAAGCGACGGCTGCTCCTGGTGCCTCAGCACAACTCTAATGGGAAGAGGACATTGTTAGTCTTAGCTGTATATTTTTTGTGAATCCTGGTGGGAGGGGCGAGTAACCCTTCAGCAAGATGCAGATAGAAGAAGCTAAGAGCTTGGTCATCTAAGGTTTTTTCCACAGGTCCTGAGGATGAGTGTACATTAGGAGGGTCATAATCATAATGAGAAGAATCAAAATGAAAATTAATGATCATGGTGATCATTACACTAATGCTAATAATATGAAGAATGTCCATTGGATGGGAAGATGATTCAACTGGTAATTGCTATGCAAGCCTTAGGCTGTAAGTTCAAATCCCCAGTGCCCACATTGAAAGCCAGGTGTAGTTGTGCACCTACAACCCCAGAGCTTTGGGGAGATGGAGGCAGAGGATCTCTGGGGCTTGCTATCTGCCAGCCTCGATCTAGGTTTGTTGAGAAACTCTATCCCAAGGGAAAAAGATGGAGAATGATAGAACACCTGATGTCCTCCTGTGGTCTCCATGCATAGGCTCATACGTCTGCATACAAACATGGCTCCACACATACACCATACCCCGGCATGTGTGTGCGCGCGCACACACACACACACACACACACACACACACACACACACACACACACAATGTTGGTCTGTACTGAGGGTTTGTGCATATGCCAGACTCTTAATTACTTTATGTATATTATCTTATTTAATCGCAGCAACTTCACATAAGTACTATCATGGTACTATTTCTATGTTATTGTCGACGTTTAGATAGATAATTTCCATCAATAGATTATAATCATCTGTAACTATAGGTAATAATTTAGTCAATATATTTTCATTGATAGTTTATAGTGAGGGGAAATTGAGACCCAGATGTCAAGGAACTTACTTGTATATACGTAATCAGCAATGATTTCTTATATTTGATTAATTAATTTTTTGTTATCCTGGGAATTGAACTCAGGGCCTTATGTATGCAAGACAATGTTCTACCACTGAGCTACATTCCTACCTCTGGTCTATGCATTTAAAACATCAGTTAGGGTGCCTTGAGCCCAAGGAATAAAGCTCAGTTGGTAAAATGGATTTGAAGGAGTGCAGAGAGCAAAGGTCCCTCCCAGCTCTTGTGTAATGGTTCAGATCTTAAGCCAAGCAAACAAAGAAAAAGAGTGTACTAGGGTGGCCCCGTGGATAAAGCCCAGCACAGGAGATAGGAGTAAAAGGGCCTAAAAAGTCCTATGATGGTCACACCCTGTCCTTGGCGGCTCCTCGTGATCTTCCTAATTTTAAGGCAAAGATATTGCATAATTTGCGTAGAACAGCCAGAGATAATTTTCTCCTTAAAACAATCACTCATATTTTAGATTGGATCCATTTGGCAGAGTAAACGTCTTCTCTCAAGTGAGCGATTTGCTCTTTTAGTGCAAAGACGTCCTTGCGTGTAATGGATCAAATATTTTTCCAAAGATAGGGACCCCTAGCCCTACCTGGTCTTGCTCCAAAATCACGCACCCTTAGCACAAAGTTCACCCAGAGCTCCACTGCACTGCACCAGTGCAATTTTTATGAGGTGACTTTTATTTTGTACTTTGTTACTCTGCAATAAATGAGTCATCGATTTTCAAAAAATTTTAAACGCGTCCAGAACATTTTTCTTTTCTTTTTGTTATTTGCTTTGAACAGCCACTCAAAAGCCAAAAGCCAGTAAGAGCTAACTAAGCTCGTAGCCTTTCTCTGTTAAGTTCCCTGCTGTTCCTCCGAAGAGCCCGAGCCACTGGAACAGCCAAGGTGCTGACCCACCAGCAAGGTATCAGTTACCAGTCTTTCCAAAACACTGCCCAGCAATTATTTTTGAAGACATTCTGGGAAGGCTTGAGAACGATAATGACAGAGGAACTTTAGGGACAATCCAGTTCTCTTTGTAATTTATGAGATGCTTTGGGGACCTTTCCATGTGATTTTAAGCAAGGAAACTTACTGGAGCCTCCATAAAACCCTGGTTGGTTCCACTACCCCCTTCCCCCACCCCCTCCCCGACGTCTAGTTAAACACAGGGTCTGTCACTCGATGCCAAACTGTTTCCTGACGTCCAGGAGTGGCCAAAGAGACCAAGGGTAAGAGTTACGAGAATTCATCAGGATTTTCACAGAAGCAGTCCAATAAACTAAAAGAACAAACAACCTGTGTAAGACCAGGAAGAAACAACGGGGTGGAGGTGGGGTGGGATTGCAGTGCTGGTTGGTTAGAGCGCCCCCATGTGTCTTGACACCTCCGTATCACATCATGAGTTCACCGGCAAAGATCACTTCCTTTTTCTGAACACCCATCCAATACTACTTAGTAGCCTGCTCCTCCTCCGCCTTAACATTTAATTTTAGAAGCACACACGAAGCTCCTTCTATCTATCTATCTATCTATCTATCTATCTATCTATCTATCTATCTATCTATCTATCTATCTATCATCTATCTATTATGTATAAGTGTGTGTGTGTACCTGTGGAGTCCCCAGGACAAGCTTGCAGGAGTTGGTTCTCTCCTTCCACCATGCTGGCCTCAGGGACTGACCTTCAGGCTTGGCCACAAATGCCTTTTCTTTCTGAACCATCACATCAGCCCAAGTTCTGTCCGTCCGTGGCTGTTTGAACTTCGGGAGTGATCATGTTTTATAAGAAGCTGAAAACATAAAAAAATTTCATTTTCTAGACTCTCTTGGTAGGCAGGCTCAACAAATGCTGGCTTATTGAAATTTCAGTGTCGTGCTCAAATTGGAATTAGCTCAAATGCCTCCTACTAATCAATGAATTAATAAACAGATCATTGCTAACCAATGGCTCAGGGCCAAGGGGAACAAGACTGACTCCATAGGAAGCCTTCCAAGGACCTACAAGAGTTCTGTATCTTACCTGATGCCCAGTACCTGACTATAGTACTCAAAACTCATAAAACCAGTACGATAATAAGTAAAACCCTCTTTGAAAACTCATAGAGGGGCTAGAGGCTCAGTGGTTAAGAGTATTGACTGTGGGGCTGGTGAGATGGCTCAGCAGTTAAGAGCTCCAACTGTTCTTCCGAAGGTCATGAGTTCAAATCCCAGCAACCACATGATGGCTCACAACCATCTGTAATGAGAGGTGTCTGAAGACAGCTACAGTGTACTTACATAAAATAAATAAATAAATCTTAAAAAAAAAAAAGAGTATTGGCTGCTTTTGTGGAGGACATGGGTTTGATTCCCACATTACGGTTCACAATCATCCATAACTCTAGTTTAATGGTATCCAACCCCCTCTTATAGCCTCCCTGAACACAATGAATACATGTGATACGAGACACGCATACAAGCAAAATATTCATATAAATATAAAAAACAAATCATTTAAAAATTATGGAATTGTATATTTTTAAAAGGTGAGGTTTATATATAAACCTATATTACAATAAGCTTTGTAAGACATTTTCAAGCTCGTGAAGACATAACCCTTTCGGGTTATCTTCTTGGCCTCCCATTCACATCCCATCTGAAACAGACACCCAGTGAACTCTGGGAGAGTCTGCAAGATCAGCTCAATACAAAGCCCCAGGGGAAAGGGGGTGGCCAACTGCATTCCAAACAGCCTGCTCCTCCTCTGCCCTTCTGGGACAGGACACAGAGCCTCTGTGGTATTTGGACAGTGAAAAAGAACAACATCAAAGTTCCAAGCCAGTACTAGCCCTTCCTCTTGTCAGCATGAGTCGGGCAATGGGATCTGGACCCTGCAAAGTCATGCTGTCTGTGTGCAAGACAGCAGCTCTCCTGAGTAGAACCTGTACTTTCTACAGCCAGCCCATTTAGGAACTTATGGACTGATTCTCTGCCCCGGGCCTGAACCTGAGGATGGATTCTGACAAACAACTTTAGTTCCCATGGCTCTTAACATGTTCTTTGTTCTTAATGCTAGTGACCTACAAACAACGATCCGGGTCAGTGGTTCTTAGACTTCCAGGGCTCAAGAGTCACCTGAGGAGTGTATTTCTAAATGTCTGTCCCCAGTGCCCACTTGTACCTTGAGATTCTAGAAGGAATGGTCTAGGAACACTCAGGTACACACTTTAAGAAATGATGACCTGGGCTAGGAAGATAACTTAGTGAAGTACTCGCCATTGCAAGTATAAAGACTTGAGTTCAGATCCTATACCCATGTAAAAAGCCAGGTGTATGTATATACTATCTGGAATGAGCACTTGGTATTGGATAACCCACTGGTATGCTCTTCTCTGGAAGACCATTAGCTGCCTGTAGTTTTTTGTGTAGATAAAGCCTCCTGAGCTGCCCCCATCCCAGTTAGCACGTCTGATGGTGGTGTCCTTATTCAGCTCAGGTTTAGGCAGTCGGAGCAGACTGTAGGTTTAAAGTTAGGAATAAATAGGAACACACACACACACACACACACACACACACACACACACACACACGTGCGGCACCACCAACAATCAGTGACTAGAAAGGCTATGAGTGTGAGAGAGAGCAAGGAGGGATATCTGTGAGGGTTTGGATTGGAAGGAGTAAAGGGAAGGACAAAATAATGTAATTATAGTCTCAAAGCCAGAAGAGGTTATTTAAAAAAAAAAAAAAAAAAAAAAAGGTGTAGTGGGGTGTGGCAGTACCACCACTTTGGAGGCAGAGGCTGGAGGATCTCTGTGAGTTCTTGTCCAACCTGATCCACATAGTAAGTTCCAGTCAGACCCTGTCTGTCTGAAACAAACAAACAACAAAGAAACAAACACCAGGTATGGCATAGGACCCTGGGGACTTACTGGCCAGCCATTCTGGCAGAATCAGTCAGGTTTAGTGAGACATCCTGTCTCAGATGGAAAAAATGGTTGAGGAAGACACCTGGCATCAAACCCTGGCCTCCACGAGTGTGCATACACATCACAGACAGAATAAACAAGCTAAGGACAATTGTCAGTCTGTTCATCAGAAGCACCCGACTCACCAGGTCATTGAGTGGCTAAGAGTGGGGCTCCCAGGTTCAAAGCTCACCTCCACCTCTTCTCCTGGAGTCTTAGACAGCCCACGGAACCTCTCCACAGTGCATTTATTCCAGGAAGTAAGATCAAATGAACTAACCCTTACAGAGCTCTTACAGTAAGTGCCCGTGAGCATTAGATAAATATCGTTATCATTCTGTCTGGATCAATAAAGACTGGAGGGACTACTGCAAGCCACGAACTTCAAAGGGCTTTTCATTTAAAGCCTAGACATCTCTAAAGACGTGAAATGGTGAAGGGAAATAGAACTGCTTTATGCATGCCAGCCTCTCTGCATTCCAAGTAGCTTCGTTCTATTTACATGTTAAGATAAAGCCAAATATATATAGATATATAGATAAGCTTGGCTAAACTGTACCCCATTTTGAATGATTAATGAGCCTATGACGACTCACATATATAAGTCAGATCATCTTTATAAGCTATCCTTAATCTCTGGTGATTCTTAAACAAAACTGCAAACCAGAATCACATGTACGGCCTTTGGAAAGCACACACTGGCTTGGTAAGAGATTAGGGTGAGGCCAGAGGATCTAAATTTGTTTGAAGTTCCCTCTGTGCTTTGGCTGTGCCTCATAGGAAGAGAAGTGCCCCTTCAGATAAAAGCTAGTATCACTTACCTGTTTAAATGATGCGTAAAACTAGCCGGGCATAGTGCATGGTTGTGGTCCCGGCTATTTAGGGGGCTGAGGTAGAGAAGCTGGCTTAGTAGAGTAGTTTTGAGCCCAGCCTGTGAAACATATTGAAACTGTATCTTCAAAACAAAACACCCCCCACACACACACACACACACACAAAACTCTTAAGAATCAGGGACCAGACATGTTAAATAATTTGGCCAAATTCATTTAGCAAATCATTTGCAGAGGCAGGAGTTGGGATTTTTATTGATACACTTAGAAAAAGAAAAGAAAAAAACAGTCCCCAAAAGCAACCAAATTGGTTTCTGCACAGAACACACACAGATTTCTTGTCGCCATTCCTTAAATGATACAGTATGCTCAGCTGATTCTATTGTATTAGGTATAATAGGCAATCCAAAGATGATTTAAAATGTAAGGAAGATGTGTGTAGTTCATATGCAAACACTACACAGTTGTATACACAGGGCGCGAGTACCTGCAGACTTTGGTACCGGAGAGCACCCCTTGCCGATAGCCAGGGACAACCGTGTCTGCAAGGGCAATAACCTTTCCATTACAGTGTATATAGTGTAAATTACTTGTACAAACCAAGATAAATAGTGTGGATTTCTTCCTCCTTATTTGTTTATGAAATAATAGTGTGATTGAGTAGCTAGGAACGTTAGATTGGAGCTACTAGTTTGGGATTCTGAAGTCTTCTCAGAGTCTACCCCTCTATCTTTCTGTCCACATATCGCTGTTGATTGGGTATTGCCATCAAGTCCCTGGGAAGAAGGAGGTTCTTCTGTGGAGCCTGGATCAGACCCCTGTGGGGTCATGTATTTGATGAAGACTTGTCCTCTATTCTGAGAGCAAAAGAACCTTTAAGGACCGTAGTTTCATCACAAACAAATCTAAGATAAACTGGCATAGGCATCTGGGAAAATGAGACTCCCATTAGACCGTGGATCTATGAATATTATCCTGTAAGTCAGCTCACAAATGACTGAGACATGCATAAGATGAATAAGGCCATTCTAGAAGCTCTAAGGCAGTGACATTTAGATAACCTGTGGGCTGGAATTCTTGTGGATTCCTTTTTAATCCTAAAATATATGTAACCTATAAAGTCCCTTAGGAGCCATTTTCCTTAACGTAGTATCGGAGAAGAAAATCTGTCAAATTAAAGTCCACCACGGTTGGATGGGGAGGGACAGTGCCTAGGGCTCACAAGATTATTCTGCTGAACTTGAGCCAGGGAGGCAAATTAGGGCAGTATCATGTCACAGGCAAAATGACCTGGTAGGCTGGAATCCCTGCCCAAGGGCCCTCACACGCCACTGGCCTTCTGTTCAAAAAGCAGACCCCGTTATTTAGTTACTGCGTGGCACCCACTGGCTGCTCCCCTTTCAGATTTCCTGCTGGTCATTTTCCCAATATCTCACCTTTGCATTCTCCTCTGGGTTCTGCAAAAATACTGCTTCTTTTTCTGTTTAAAGCTCCCTTTTAATCAGATAGCTCCTGCTGGCGTGAGATGTCTGAGGTATTCCTTTCAGCAGATGCCAGCCTATGCTGCATTACCTTGGCAACAAGATTTAGAGGCAGAGCCCTGGCCTTGAGCTTGTCAAAGCCTCCAACGAGGAGGGCTCAGCACATCTCACTCTCCAGCACATCAAGTTGTCATGCCAACCATTAACAATGAAAGCCCATATCTCTCTTCTAGGGTTTTAATTTAATAACTTTCCAAATTGGTTCCTTCTGTAATTCAATTGGTTTCAAAATGTAAGATGCGAGTATATGTGCATGTGTGTGTGTTTTTAACCAGTTGTTAATGGCCTTACACTAAATAACAGAACACTGGAAAAGCAATTTGGGTCAAAAGTTCATCAAAAAGTAAAAAAATAATAATAAATAATAAATAAAAATAAAAATTAATAAAGTAAAACTCAGTGTGACAAAAGGAGCCTGAAATTTTGGAAATCTTGGCCAACTGATAACTAAACAAACACTGTAAAGGTGAACTTTGCCCTCAGATATACGTGCGTGACTTCTGTTGGCACAGCTGCACCGTGGACTTGATCCTGGAGTAGCTGGGCTCCTCTGCGTATTTAGAAATCTTTTAGCAGTTTCGAATATACAACTGATTTCAAGTTCTTAAAAGCACGTCTATGTTCAAATTTACATTTAATTCCCTTCATCATCAGAAAACTCTGGAGGAATTCACGGTCTTAGAGAATCTCTTGTCCCCAGTGACATTCAAACAGGGACTGTGAGGGGTCCAGGAGCTAGAGACACCAAGAGATAGGCTTCTCAAATGCACTTGTTTGAGGTATTTTTGTTCTTATGGGTTGTACCAGCGTTTGCTTATGTCTCTTCTTTAATCAACATATTTCAGCTTATATTGTGTCTGACACTCTGCCCTTCTGGATCTTCTGCCACTGGGATGTGTTTTCAGCAACCGGTAGATATATGAGCACTGGTAACGTACAAGCGGGCAGTAACCATCAGAAACACTTGAGTAACCCAGCGACCACTGGAGGCAGGTCATTGTTTTTATTATCTCAGTTTCTCTGAGGAAGAGGCAGCAGACACATGGGCTCGGCAGTCTGCCCAGTACTTGGACTGATTCGAGACTGTAACGATTTCTTTGTTCTCTTCCCCCCCCCCCTCCCGTGTGTGTGTGTGTGTGTGTGTGTGTGTGTGTGTGTGTGTGTGTGTGTGTATTTGAGACAGAGTCTCCTGGACCCCAGACTGGACTCTAGTTCCCTATATAGTCAAGGATGATGGTGAGCTTTTGATCCTTCTGCCCCCACCTTCCAAGTGCTGGAGTTACAGGTGTGCATCACCACATCTGGTTTTATGTGATACTGGGCATTGAACCCAGGGCTCTGTGCATTCTAGGCAGCCATTTTACCAACTGGGCTATGGTCTCTGCCCCCAAATTTTTCAGTCCTAATCAGCTTCTAGGTAGATATGTATTCCACGGGCAGCACTTGCAGCAACAGTGATCTAGTAGATAGCTGGTGTCTGTTACCTAACACGTGCTCCAAGGAGAATAAATGGTTACCTAATGACTTACTATGGTGCTACACTCAGTACATGTGGAGAAGGACATATCTGTGCTGTGTTAAGTTAACCCCCAGGTCCATCAGGGCCGATGTAGACCCACATGGTCGTGCCAGGAAGCTCTTGGTAAGCTAGACCTTCTTACCAGTCTCTTTCTCATTGGCACAGTGGCCCTGTGATTCTCATCATTTGTGGTTAATAGTTTTGTTTTTTGTTTTTTTTAATTAAAAACAGTAACTGCTGCAGCTTCCCAGAAATTGAATTTGTACATATGAATATTTCTTTTTTTTTCTTCAGAGATGAGAGTAAAACATTTATTTTCGACATCACAATCAATCTCCCTCGCATGGATAAGCCTGGCCATATGAAAGACAGCAGTGAAATGCGTGGCTTGCCGAACAGTAAATCTTATTTGCTCAGATTCTGTCTAGTCTTGTACAAACAGGTTCTGTGTGTGGAGGCATAGCTAAGCCCTGAAAAGAGACCATTCAAAACAAGGCCAACTCCGTGGGAAACGCCGCTGCGTGTAAGCAGATGGAGCCACGAGAGGACATGAAGGCACTTTTACATTCAGCTGAGCAATGCACACTTTTTGTGTACCTACTATGTGTCAGACACTGTGTCGCTTGGGAGGAGATTACTCAAAGTCAAATCACATTACTCTCATTTTTCATTACTGTATTTGTTACTTTTCTGTTGCCGGGATAAAATATCATGACCAAAAGCAACTTAAGATAGAAAAGCTTCATTTTAGCTTATGATTCCAGAGGGATAGAATCTTTCTTCATGGTGGGGCGGGCATAGCATGGTAGCAGGACAGGAAGGAGAGAGGTGGGGTGCAATTATACATTTCAAAGCCCGACCTCAGTCTACACTTTCTCCAGCAAAGCTCACATCTTAAAGGTCCCATAACCTTCCCAAGCAGCACCAATGGGAGGCCAAGGGATCAAATATATAAGCCTATGGGAGGGACATTTATCATTCAAACCGCCACAATTACATCTATCTATCAATCTACCATCTATGTATCTATGTATCTATGTATCTATGTATCTATGTATCTATGTATCTATCTATCTATCTATCTATCTATCTATCTATCTATCTATCTATCTATATTATCTATATCTATTGTTTATGTGTGTGTCTGTGTGTGTGTGTGTGTGTGTGTGTGTGTGTGCACTTGTGTGCTGTCGTGCATCTGTTATGTCACATGTGCGGCAGTCAGAGAGGACTTGTGGGAGTTGCTTTTTGTGAGACCGTGAAAGGCAGCCTGGTTTCTGGTTGAGCTAAGGTTTTAAACCCCTGTGGACCCAGTAGGAAATAACCCAATAAGGGACAGCAGGCATTTGGCCGTTCTCCTGGAAAGCCAGGCTCCTGACACCAGACCGCAGCTTTCCATAGGTCTGTGACTACCGGTCATGTAGCCTGAAGCCCCTCCACAGGTAGAGGTGTGGTCATGTAACCTCAAGACATCCCCATGTTAATGAGGCACCTAGAAGCTTAGCCACTCCCCCTCCTAGCCACTCCTCCCTGCAAAGGTATTTCAATCTCATGCCTGCCCTGAGATTGGGGTACGGTTTCACTCATGCCACTCTACGCCATGACAATAAATGCCCTGAAACCCTGGACTGTCTCTCTTCATTGGGATCCACTGTGGGGAACAATGGAACAGACCTTCATCTAAAGAGCTGTGTCTAGTCTCCGCAGAAGGCCTCTCAGCAGCCACCAAACCAAACCAAGTGAGCTAGCCAGCAAGCTGCCAACCGTGGTCCCCTCTGGATCCAGTGTGCTCCTCCCTGCCTCTCCCCCTTGACCAGGGCTAGGTTCGGCCTGTGGCCCCCACTTCATTCTCAGCTCTTCCAGGGCATCCAGTGGTGTCTGGGATGCCCAAGAGCGTGGGAACCCGACAGAGCCCGCTTCTCTGCGATCCCGGGGACCCCTGGCTGTACTCCTCCAGCTCTGGGCAGTGTCCCTATGGGGGCTTCTCACAGCCCAACACCCGCCCAGCGTTGCTGTGGGGGAGCATGGTCAAACTGCCCGAGTCCCACCTCTCTGAGAGCCTGGG
Organism: Uromys caudimaculatus; assembly: GCA_028551405.1. Classification (NCBI taxonomy): domain Eukaryota; kingdom Metazoa; phylum Chordata; class Mammalia; order Rodentia; family Muridae; genus Uromys; species Uromys caudimaculatus. The sequence goes on from CM052703.1 coordinate 7,859,666, forward strand.
GCTGGGGCGGAACCCTGCCAGTAAATCTTACAGTTTCTCCCCTCCCACCTTGTGGGATTTGGGAATAGCACTCTGGAGTGGTAGCAAGTGTTTTAATCTGCTAAGCCATTTTGCTGGGCCAAAGCTGAATAAATGAATGCCTTGATAATTCAAGCAGACAATGGCTGGTATCTATTTCATTAGCTATGTAAGAAGGAATGGTTATGCCAATTAAGAAACCAGCACTTTTCTTAAAAATTTCATTTAATTTTTTTTTTTTTCCTTTCGAGACAGGGTTTCTCTGTGTAGCCCTGGCTGTCCTGGAACTCACTCTGTAGACCAGACTGGCCTTGAACTCAGAAATCCACCTGCCTCTGCCTCCCAAGTGCTGGGATTAAAGGCATGCACCACCACTGCCCGGCCTCATTTAATTTTTTGTTTTCATGGCCCATGGAGGTCAAAAGAGGGCATAAGATTCCCTGGAACTGGAGTTAAGGATGGTTGTGAGCCACCATATGGGTACTGGAACTGGACCTGGGTCCTCTATAAGAGCAACGAGAATTCTAACTGCTGAGCCATCTCTCCAGTACTGTGTGTGTGTGTGTGTGTGTGTGTGTGTGTGTGCGTGTGTGTGTGTGTGTGTGTGTGTATAATTTTTTAAAAGCTCTTTAAGAGAATAAATGATTTTCAGGAACTCTCAAGTGTTTCTGAAAGGTATGTGAGGATCTTGTCAACAGACACACTAATTGATTAGTGATGTTGATTGCTGTGTTAACTTAAAAAATTCTTTTATATGTAATATGATCATTTAGATTGCATCCTGAATAAAATGAGTTTAGTCAATGGTAATGTACCAAGGTTGGCTTTTTGTTATGACAGATGAACCATGCTAATGTTAAGATGTCGACATTTAAAAAAAGGGGGGGGGGGCATATGGGGAATTCTACATTACCTTTGTAACTTTCTGTAGATTAAAATCATTCCAAAATGAAAAAAGCTTACTGAAATAATTCTTACACCTTCCTAAGGTCCAATTCTCTAAGAACCCCTAGTGACAATAGAAGCTGTTTATTGACTGATACTCCTGCTGGCACAATGCCCTAGATGTGTGTTGACAATAGGTTATAAAGTAGGTATGGTTACTATCTTCATAATCATTATCTTCAGTTTCCACTGGGGCTCACTGTAATGAAGCAGCCCATCCACAGAGGCACTGATGATAGCTGACAGAGTCAGGACTTGACAGGGACTGTCCCACCTCAGAGCCTAGGCTTTCAGTGACTCCACAGCCACCACTGTCTGCCTTGCTTCTCTGAGCCTGCATTTCTTTTTGTGGGAAGCTTCACTTGCTCAGATTGACACCTGACTTTCAGTGGGACTGACAAGACATGGAACCCAGACAATTTGCATGGGCTGGAGAGATGGCTCAGTGGTTGGGAGCACTGGCTGCTCTCGTAGAGACCTGAGTTTGATTCCTAGCACTTAACTCCAGCTGCAGAGGATCTGATTCTTGCCTCTATAGGCACCTGAACTCATGTGTACACACCCAACATAAACACATAACTCAAGCTAAAGATGAATCTTGAAGAGGAAGGGGAGAAGGAGACAGAGGGCAGAGAGAGTTCTCCCTTCCAAGGAGAGTAGAATAATTTAAGCTCTCAGCCACAGGCCATTTCCCCTTGGCTCCTGTCCTCTTTACCCACCATGTGCTCATGTTCACTTTGGGTCTGATGACCAATCTTGCTTAGCACTGTCCACTGGGCTTTCTCCCCGAATAGCTTACTCAGAAATGAGTAGCATACTGCATCATGGGGCAAGTATGGTACATTGGCTCAGAACCCAGAAAGCCACCTATCTGCGAGGGAATTATGTATCAGTTATGGGAATTCTGTATCAGTGCACTTGGAGGATTTGAAGACAAACTAAATGCTAGTGGTAATTATTAGATATTTTTAATGACCCAAAGAGCATACACACACACACACACACACACACAAATACACACATATTTGGTAGCTGCAAACCATAGCACCAAAAGGATCTAAATTTTTCCCAGTCTATGAAATCTAAATGATACATTCCTCTAAAACTAATAATCAGCAATAATTTAATAAGCATATGTTAAATAATGATACATGTTATATAATAAACAATATAGTCTATATATTATACAAAATGTTATATAATATATGAAAGTAGCATTGAGTATCAATTCTGGGTTTGAATCCTAGCTCCATTATGAGATAAGATACTGCTTTCTCTGAGCCAGTTTCCCTTGGCTAAAGTGAGGCTGGAGAGGAACAGACACTTGCCCGCTGCAGGCTGCAGCCGTGAATGGCGGCAGAGAAAAGATCCAGAGCTCAGCCACTGAAGATAAGGACAGCAGGGTTCCTTGCCTGGAGGGGCTAAGAAGGACTCCACCATGGAGCCCAGAGGTATGTTGTAGGTAAAACTAGAGCCAGGGGGCAGATGCCTGGCCAACAGTGAGAAAGTTGTACCTATTGTTTTATGTGTATGTATGTGTTCCTGCATATGCATGCTGCAGTGTACCAGGCGGAGGGGGCTGCCTACAGAGGCCAGAAGTAGGCACTGGATCTCCTGGAGTTACAGCTGGTTGTGACCCATCTGATGAAGATGCTGGGAACCAAACCCATATCTTAGAAGAGCAGCAAGTTCATTTTTTCCCCCAAGACAGGTCTTACTCTATAGCCCTAGATATCTTGTCACTATGTGGACAGATCAGACTGCTCTTGAACTTACAGAGATCCTCTTTCTACCTCCTGAGTGTCACCATGCTCAGCTCCGGCAAATGCTACTAGTCCGTGAGTGATCTCTCTAGTTCCTCCTCTTCTTTTAACTTTTTTTTTTTTTTTTTTTTTTGAGATAGTGTCTCTGTCCTGGCTAGGATTTCTGTCACTGTGATGAAACACCATGACCAAAAAGCAAGTTGAAGAGGAAAGGGTTTATTTGTCTTACACGTCTGTATCATTGTTGATCACTGAAAAAGTCAGGAGCTCAAACAGGGCAGAAAACCTGGATACAGGAGCTGATGCAGAGGACACGGAGGGATTCTGCTTACTGGCTTGCTCCCCATGGTTTGCTCAGCCTGCTTTCTTATAGAAACCAGGATCACCTGGCTGGGGATGGCACCACCCACAGTGGGCTGGGTCCTCTCACTTCAATCACTAATTAAGAAAATGCCAGTTGAGGTTTCTTCCTCCTAGATAACTCTAGCTTGTGTCAAATTGACATAAAACCAGCCACCACAGTCTTGCATAGCCTAGGATGGCCCCAAACTCTTTTCTTTATAGCCAATTATGGTCTTGGACTTCTAACCCTTCTGCCCCTACCTCCCAAATATTGTGATTACAGGCATGTGCCACCATGCTTCATCCATGTCGTGCTGGAGAGTCAAATGGAGAAACCAGGATTGTTAAGCACACAGGCCTATTTTCTTCATGAAGGACATGAATGATGTCCGGTTACCTGGAAAGCCAAGTCAAAGTGGTCAAACACCCAGTGATCCTGTACTATTCTATTAAGAGCTAACCTCCACCAGAATTTCCTCCAAATCCGGAGAATTGTTTAGGCCTAATCCTGGGCTTTGTTTTCACTGAACAGAACTCATCCCTATAAAAGAGGCCCAATGTGCGTTCATCCTCCAGCAACAGAACCTATCCTTTTGCTTGTCACGCATCCTTTCTCTAGACCCTGAGCTCTGTTGATCAGTCAATAGAATTCATTCTTTTTTTTTTTTTTTTTTTTTTTTTTTTTTGGTTTTTCGAGACAGGGTTTCTCTGTGTAGCCTTGACTGTCCTAGAACTCACTCTGTAGACCAGGCTGGCCTCAAACTCAGAAATCCACCTGCCTCTGCCTCTAGAGTGCTGGGATTAAAGTGCGCCACCACTGCCCAGCTTAGAATTCATTCTTATTGCAAAGCTCACAGGTGCTTTGCTCCTCTGCTAGGGAGTTTCTATGTGGCTATTCCCAAAACTTTGTGGTGAGAATTATCAAGTGGAAAAGGGTTCTCCAAGTTTTATGGTGTTTAAATGTGTAAGAAGAATAAATCATGATATCGGACTCTCTAGAAGTTTTGGTCTAGTCTGACTGACCAAATCTGGCTGGAGCGAGTTTTCATTCTCATCTCTCTGTGGTTTGTTCTCTGCTGGTGGTGACCCCTGGAGGGCCCCCACAACAAAACCAGGGCCTCATGCATGCTAAATGAATACTCTACCACCCAGCTACATTCAAGGCCTTGAAGCTTTCTTTAAGCGGGGTAATATGCGCTCCAATATCAAAAGAAGCAGAGGTTCTTAGTGACAAAAGCTGCTCAGCAAGCAAAAGAGGAGGAGGAAGAAGAGGGGGAAGAAGAGAAGGAGGAGGGAGACGAAGGAGAGGAAGAGGGGGGAAGAGGAGGAAGAGGAGGAGGAGGAGGAGGAGGAGGAGGAGGAGGAGGAGGAGGAGGAGGAGGAGGAGGAGGAGATCTTCTGGAGCTAAAGCAATGGCTCAGCAGTTAAGAGCATTTGCTGTTCTTGCAAGGACCCATGTTCAATTCCCAACACTCATATAGCAGCTCACAACCACCTGTAACTCCAGTTTCAGGGACTCTGACACCCTCTTCTGACCTAGATGGGGCCACACATGCATACATATAGGCAAAACACTCACAAAATAAAAATAAATCTTCTTCTCCTCCTCATCCTTCTTTTAAAAAATGTCTTAGGACAGACTTAGCTGACTCCATGGTGGAAGTATCATTCAGGCTGTGAAACTCAGCACGTAGACAGCACCGCCTGCCAAAACAAAAACAAAGGCCTAGTCCATCAAAGTCTATAGTTACAGGAAAGTCTCTAAATGGACTAACCTTGCTTTTTTGGCTTCTGAGTTCTGCTTCTGGCTAACTGTTCTTGTTAACTGAAGTATGTCAACCCAGGGTCAGTGTACAGGCATTCAGCTGGCCTGCCCTCAGGGACCTAGCAGTTGCTTAAGACATGACCTGTGTGTACTGCATATAAAAGGACCTGTCTGCCACCCAGCAGCTCTGTCTGTCTGTCTGTCTGTCCTCCCTGACCCTTCCCTTTGACCCCACTGCCCCTGCACTTCTCTGTGTGCCCTCATGGCTCTGCTCCCATCTGTCTGCCTGTCTACATCTCCACTTGTTTGCCTCTATATCCCTTCCCCCAATAACCCCAATATTACACCAGATCTGTTGCACGGCATAATATTTTAGTGGCACGCCTTGGCATGGGCCTGCTAAGGATACCCCCTGGCCGCACTATACTTCATAACAATCATGACATGGTTTTTGTGCTTAAAAGTTTACCCTGAGAAAGGGTCAGTGCTACGCTGGGACACCAAACACTCAGGGAAGTTGCCCGCTGTCTAATAAAGACTTTCTATTGGCTTAAACCCGTGTTCAAGAAGTCTTCTCTGGTGAATGCCCCACAACAAAAGTTGTGTGAAAGATTGCTTTGAATCTTCTGTCTGTAATTTCTGAACGCTATCAAGAAATAGCTCAGCTATTTCTCTTAAACTCCACTTCTTTCTCATAAACAGGAGTAGCCCAAGACTTGTAGCAGATGTCTGAAGCGAGGGACGCTACTTGGCCCTGTAGACATGGTTTTCCTGCACATACAGAGCTCCACTAACGTTACCATCATCTAGCATGCACAAGAGAGTTTCAATAGAACTACCACTAACAGATGAGCTGTGCTGCAATGATCGTTCTCTTGAATATTCTCTTTCTCTCCCTCCATGATATGAATGCAGCATGCAGTATGGATTATGCTGGACAAGACTCTACCCTAGCCCTCAGAATGGCAGGTTAAAGCTTTGTCTATGCTCGTGATGCTGTTCCTGTGATTCTCACTGAAGCTCCTCCCTCATCTTCAAAACACCCTTTCTCACAAGCCAATACATTTCTCTCTTTCTTCTCTTTTGACTCTGTCTCAAGTAAACCCAAAGAAGCCCGGCTTGGTGGCACACATCTTTAATGCCTGCATTCTGGGGGTAGAAGCAGGAGGATATCTGTGAGTTCCAGGCCAGCCTGGTCTACACAGGAAGTTCAAGTAGGAATCTTGCACTGTAGAGCTTCTATGAATGAATGAATGAATGAATGAATGAATGAATGAATGAATGAATGAATGAATGAAAGAAAACTGCAGCTAGGCCTCAGAGACCCAAGCAGGTGCTGTAAAGATATGAACACAGAAGTTGACTGATAAAGATTACACTATTTGTAACATGAATTGGCCTACCACAGGTACCTTCTAGCCAAACAGGCCAAAATAAAATGTTCTAAAGTGAAATGCTACCTCCCATATAGTGAATTTTTAATTCATTTGCCTGTACACTTACAGAGGTTTCTTTTGTTTAAAGACTGAGATATCAGTAACAGAAGTTAGAGATAAGAACTGTTGGTTAGGTGGGAAAGACTTTCCACATAGCCAGTGAGGGAGTTATTGTATATCTTGAATTTTGTACAGGGAGTATTACATATTCTAAAATAAATACATTGGACAATAAATCTCTAACAGACAACACATGATACCTTTAGAAAGATGTAACCATGACAAATGTGGACTTTAATCCTAGTTCTTGGGAGGCAGGGTGACAATTGGAGGCCATCCTGGACTACAGAGTGAGTTCTAGGGCAGCCAGGGTTATACAGAGAAATTCTGTCTTGAAAACCAGGGGTGCAGGGGAGAAGAAGAAAGAAAGAAAGAGAAAGAAAGAAAAAGAAAACATTTCTCCAGCAGTAGATCATAAACAGGGGATCCTGGTCTGCCTGGGACTGGTAGAAAGAGGAAGATCTGGGGCTGAGCCGTTCTCACCCCGATGGATGCTCCCTAGTTTGGCTGCAGTTCAGAATTATCTGGGTAGTTCATTAGGCTAGCATCTTCTGAGGACTGTGCCAAAATCTGAGTTTTGAACAAATGTCCTGGGGGTTCCGTGGCCCCAGGAACGACTCTTTGTGAAACATGAATAGCTTGCCCCGCGTATCCTTCCAGAATGATAGTGATGACTAAGTTTTAAGAATCATGTGAGCTTTGCCTGAAAAAGAAGAAAAAGGGCCTCAGATCAGTGACATCAAGTCAAACAGAACAGTCCCCTCCCCGGACACACCAGGGGTCAAACAGGATGTGTCTCAGATGGAGTCTGCTAATGCAAACAAGATCTGGGGAGAAATGGCAACTTTTCCTTTTCATTCTGAACCTCAGTCAGCCGAGTTCCGGAAACAGTCCTGATTAGAGCAGAATTGATTTGGGCCCAGAAAGCAGAGCAGCCAGGCCCACACCCCGCCTTCCCGCTCTGAGCAAGCTGTGCTGCATCATCCGACTCTTCAGGCATTAAAAACAGGCGACATTACACGTGCTAACAGTGTGCAACCTAAGGGAAGTTGTGTAGTGACAATCAGATCGTGCCAACTGCATGCACAGTAGAGAGATGGTCGGGCATTTCTACCCAGCCCCCAACGAGAGCGAACGCCCGCCAGGCTTTTTGTTGTTGTTACGTAAACACAGACTTTGGTCACACAGGATCTGGGGTCTTTTGCCGGTCAGAAAATGATGGTTATGTATTACTTTCAAAGCTCAATCGCTTATTCTAGTTTAAACAAGGATTTCTAAACACTTTGCACACACCATAGAGTGACTTTAACTCAAATTTATCAGGGATTGAGAAGACAAACCAAATAAACAAGCAAACCCCAGTCTTCCCAGAAAGCGGAAAAGAAATGAATGAAGTCAGTGAGGACTGGCAGCAGAGGCTTCTGGGACAGCGAGCTGGACGCTTCAGTCATGTTGTGTCGGCTGAGTCGATACTTCCCTGACTAGCAAGGGGGTCATCAGCCAACCGGTACTAACTGGTTTGCTGAAACAGCTTTTAGATTCACAGCATTAGTTCTCTCACGCAGCTAATGTTTGCTGAGCTCAGGTCTCACGATCTAGTTATCCAGAGAAGTGAGAGAACCATACCAATTCTATTACCCACATCTATCACGTGTGAGTTTACAGGAAAACATTAATATCTTGTCATGAAATGCTCAGCTGTGAAGTTATTGCTTGGCTCCAACTGGTTTTGTTTCACGCGTTTTCTGTCTCAGTGTTCTTTGCAGACCTGGAACTAGTATCTCTCATGCCTTAAAAAGTAATTAAGGGGTTGGTGGGATGGCTTGGTGGGTAGAAATGGGTTGCTGGACAAGGCTGGTGTTCAGTCTCTGTGTACCAGATTTGTGTCAACTTGACCCAAGCTAGAGCCATTTTGGAAGAACCTCAGTTGAGATAAAGTCCTGTGAGCAAGCTTCTGAGACTGGGGAGACAAGGACTCACAGTGTAGTCTTGGCTAGATTAGAACTCACTATGTAGACCTAGCTATATTGAACTCATAGCATCAACATGCCTGTGCCTCCCAAGAGCCGGGATTAAAGGCTTGTGCCACCATGCCTGCTTCATGGTGCATTTTCTTGACTGACACTGATGTGGACGGGTTCATCCCACAGTGGGTGGTGCTACCTCCAGATAGCTGGTCCTGGATGGTATAAGAAACCAGGCTGAGCAAGGAACATACCAGGAAGCAACAGTCTTTCATGGCCTGTACACCAGATCCTGCCTCCAGGTTCCTAGCCTCCTGGAGTTCTTGCTCCGGCTTCCCTGCAAGATAGACTGTGACGTGGAAGCGTAGGAGAAACTCTTTCTTCTCTGAGTTCTTATGGTCATGGTATTTTATAACGGCAATAGAAAACCCAAAACAGAAATTGGTACCAGAAGGTGGAGTATTGCTGTGACAGATTCAGCCATGTTTGGGGAGGACTGTGGCACGTGTTTGGGGAGGACTGTGGCACGTGTTTGGGGAGGACTGTGGCACGTGTTTGGGGAGGACTGTGGAAGAACTGTGAACTGGGAAAGCCATTGAGTTTTCAGAGTTTAATGGAGTATGAAAGTCCTTAACTTGGGTTTTGTTTGTTTTATTTTATCTTTTATTTTTTACAAGAACCTACAGATGAGACCTTGGGTATTTTAGAGAGACTTTGGATTTTGTTTCTGTTTTAGATTTTTTGAGACATGGTCTAACTATGTAGTCTTTGCTGGCCTGGAATTTGCTATGTAGACCTGGCTGTCCTCAAACTAATAGAGATCGTCCTGCTTCTGCCTCCTCAGCCAGGAATAAAGGTGTTCACCAGCATAGCTGCCAGTACTTTGGGATTTTAGCCACATATTTCTAACATATTGGTAAAGCATAGTTCAGTGGGAATGGGCATTATGAATAATTACTAATCATCCAAACACCATGCTTACTATTGTGACTGTTAGTTTTATCTATGTAGATTCCATTCCAGAAGCTGAAATATGGATCAGAGCAATTAGGCATACCTGAGCCTGGATCCCAGCACACACATCAGGTGACTCAGAAGTATCTATGGCTCCACTTCCAGAGGATCTGACACATACCCCCCCCATTTGATTTAAAATAAAACAAATAAAGAAATAGAGTAGAGAGAATAATGCACTTTAAGCTTAGATATTTATGCAGTATGGTCCAACCATAGCCCCCAGTTCATCACCACCGTTTCCCTCTGTGAGCAGCCCATCCGTAGCTCTGACATAAGTGAGTTTTAAAAAGCATAAACACCCGACTACTATCATACATACAATTAAAATGACTTTTTCAGTGTAAACCTGCTTGCTGTCATTTGTGAAGTTTTCATCATACAGAAAGTTCTGATGGCAAAACCTAACGTTCTCTGTAGTGTTCCAAGGGCTATGTGCCCCTCGTCCCTCCTGAGCTCCCCCTTAAAGGCAAGGGGCTCAGAATCAGATTCACCCAAGTTCTTTCAAGTACTTGGGGCTGAACTCATGTGTCAAAACCTCTCTGGGTTTGGAGATGGGGTTGGCTTCTCCATCACTGTTGACTTTGGTCTGAATGTTTACCCATTCATTTTTCAGACCTCCAGTCGATTGTTTATCTTGGCCATCCCTTCCAGCCTGGGACTTCCCACACCCTGCCATCTGGCACCCTCTCTGGTTTCATTCCCACAGTCCTAGCTCGGAGCAGAAACCTCAGCAGAAACTCAGATGTAGCAAAAAGCCCCCAAGGATCCTGCTCCTGGTTCAGTGCCCCATCCTTCAGGGGGAGAAAAGGAAGTGGGAGGAACTTTTGGAGAGGATCCTCACAGTTTTAATATTAAAATTTTATTCGATGGATAGACCGATTCTCAGTATCTCAGTGCCCTGATAAATGTATCTTGTGGTGAGTTTGAAATTAATATGCCACTGCAGATAACAAATGCCAGAATACACCCAGTATCCTCTTTCTGTTTTTTCTTTTTGTCTTTCAATTCAATCGCTGAAATTTCAGCTTGCATCTTTAGACCTGAAATTGCTTTAGTCAAGATTACAACAACAACAACAACAACAACAACAACAACAACAACAAAAACCAACCAATCAACCAAACATCCCAAAACCAAACTATGAGAACTGAAGGTTTTATTCTGAGGATGAAGATTTTGAGTTAATCCTGTGTAGACGGAAGCAACAAATCACAGTCTACTCACCTCATCTGAAGAATGCACTCTGCTTTCTTCTGTCCTAGCAATGTTCCGTGTGCTTGAATGTTAAATGTTCCCCATAGGCTCATGTTTGAACAGCTGGGCCCCAGCTGGTGGCACTCTTTTGGAAGCTTGTGAAGCCTTTAGGAAGTAGAACTCTGGAGAAAGCAGGTCACTGTGGAAGGCACGAAGGTTTTATGGCCTGGCTGCCTTCCTGTCTACTTTCTGCTTGGACTGTGGAGACAATGTTACTAACTGCCTTACATCTGCTGTGACGTTTTCCCTGCTGTGATGGACTGCACCCTGCAAAGTGTAAGACAAAATAAACCGTTCCCTCCTTGTATTGCCTCTTATCAGGTGTTTGGCCATAGCAACCACAAAAGTATCTAAGACATCCTCTGACTACCAAGCTCCTCAGCCTTTGACGGCTGTACTAACTACTCAAGCCAAAGAGGCTGTCTCGGTTCTCACTAGAGCATCACCCTCTGCACTGCCATCACCATTGTTACCATTGCCTGAGGGCTTAGTGTTTGCTAAACACTACCACAGGTCCTGAATATGCTCCCACATTTAATCTTTACCCATAATTTCATGAGGAAAGAGCTATTACCACCATCATGTTATAAATTAGGAGAGATCATATAAAACCCAATGTCTGGGCTAGAGAGATGGCTCAGTGGTTAAGAGTATATACTACCTTCCAGAGGGTCTGAGTTCAATTCCTAATGCCTATTTCAGATGTCTCTCAATTGTCTGTAACTCCAGTTCTGTGGGAATCCAATGTCTCTGCTTACACTCGTGTGCATAGCCACAAACAGACACCAAAGTCAAAACCAACCAACCGAACACCCCTCCCTCAATCAAAAAACCAAACAAACAAAAATCCCAACGTCACAGGGATAGTCAGTGACATTGCTGGCCAAATGTCTCAGAGTGCCTCACTCTGACCTTAAACTATATTACCTCACAAAAGAAAAGACCAGTATTCTAGTCCAGGAGAGATTTCTCAGTGGATAGGACCACTTGCTTTTCAGAGGACCCCAGTTCTGTTCCTAGCATCCACAACAGGTGGCTCAAAACCGCCTGTGATTATATTTCCAGGGACCCAGCACCCTTCTCTGATTTCTATGGTCATCTGCAAACATGTAATATATAATACACCCTCTTCTGGCCTCCCTGGGCACCTGCATACTTCTAATATGTACTTACACAGAGAAACACACATACACACAAATAGAATAAATCTTTAAAACCAGTTTTGTCCTGACTTGCTTCGCCAACAGCGTTTTCATGTTCATGGTACCTTTGCTTGTTTGAACTTTGACCTAATGGTGTGAAGCGTTTATCATGATAGCTGCTGCAGAAATCTCAGCCATTATTGTTGTTGCTGTGGTCAGTTTTCATTTATGGTATCGTTCAGAACTGACTTCATCTGAGTGCTGAGGATATCAGGTGCAGAAGTCTGGGTGGGAATCTGGCCTTCCTGTTGCAGATTTGTCAAATAAATGTGAGATGCAACTCTTGAGACTCCAATTTGATAGGTCACCTGTGCTCTATCCACAGCCTTAGTGTAGGGACTTAGCAACCAGGAGAGACGAGCTTAGCACAGTGGAGCAAGTCCAGCTAAGTCCTGTGGGAAGCCTTAGGGTAGCCATTATCAGCATAGCTGCAGTTCTGAGCAGGGAGGGCCCAGGGAACTGGGCAACCAGGGTCTCCTAGGGGCTAGGAGACATCTCTTACACGATGTACAAGGATGAATGGTCCTTTCAAAGGCGTCTCGGCAACTGCAAGGACTGATGGGAGCAGCGACAGAGCCAATGACTTCTACAGTGTCCTTAGAATGGAAACAATGCCACAAGACAGAGCTGAGACAAAGGACTGAAACCTCTTTAAGTCTGTGTGGAAGGGTAGGAAATCCATATGAACTGTTCGTAGCATTAACCCACATTGGCCCAATTCCTGAAGGGATTCTGTCCTCTCTGTCTCCAGGTAGAAGAATAAAAGCCAACTCTAACTTCCAGAAAAGTGGATAAGCTGTGTTGATACGGTGTGCGGAAAAATAAGAAATGACTGAGTTTTTGTTGTAGAAAAGAAAACAAGTCTATAGCCAGTCTCAAGAGAGGCTGCCTCAGGACGAGTGTGCTGCTTTTCCAATCTGCTGCCCCTGCGGCACCGAGCAGGGCGCCGACCGAGCCGAGCATCGCTCCATGCCTCTAGGTTTTAAGCACTGAGCATACCTGCCATATCTTAATTCTCACAGTGTTCGTAGTTTGCACGGCGATTCTAATCATACAAGAGAAAACAGCGTCTATTCTGGTCACTCACAGGAGGTTACCCAGCTGGCAAGCTGGAGGCTGGGATTCAGATCCAGGTCTGTGAGATTTCAAGTCTCACTCCATCTTTCTTCCACAACCCTGACCTGAGTTACTTTTCTGTCGGCCATGTTTTGTTTAGATTTTGAGACAGAGTTTCCATAGAGCTCTGACTATCCAGGGACTCCAAATGTAGACCAGGCAGGCCTCAAGCTTGCTGTGACTCTCCTGCCTCTGCCTTCCCAGTGCTGGGATTAAAGATACATGCTAGCACACCTGGCTCTGCTAGGCGACATTTTAAAAGGAAATGCTCCCGTTGTCCTCGGTTCAAGAGCTAGTGATGATCCCCGGCTCTCTCTTCTAGATTTCTTCTGGTCACTAGGCCTTTCTTCAAGTATGGGGGTGGGGGTGGGACCTGCTGTTGAGCGTTTATATTTCCCCACGCCACTCTAAGGTCCTTGGAAAGGCACCCCTCCCCCACGCACTAAGTATCTTTCCTTCTAGAGCCTTATAGCACCACACAGGTCTCTAAGATGCTCCATTCAGTCCGGGTTAGTGGCCTTTGAGGATCCATCTCTCCCTAGCAACGGGTGTCCCTATCAAAGAAAGGAGGAGGAAGAAAAACACATACAATTAAAAGAACTTTCCAGGTGCAGAGAACAAAATCCAGATGAGCTACCCTCGGGGAGCCCCCTGGCATTTGCAGAAGCTAGGAGTAGGAAGAGGGGAAGCTGCTCCCAACCACCAAGAGCTAAAGAGTGAAGTCAAAGGGCTGGGAAAACAACCCATTTAATTTATTGGGCTGTGTTTTTCCAGCAGCCTTGGGATGGAGCTGCGATTGCCTCCTGCAGGGATTTGTGACCTCATTCTTCCTCCCTCTCCCCCCCAGCACCAGTTACAGGGTTTTTCCCTTATGGCTGACATATGGTTTGCGGCAGGAAGTGCGAAATCCCAGGAATGAGTAGGGGTTCAGGTTTCAGACTCTGGGGAGACTCAGGTGAGCTACAAGGAATGGCCTTTGTTACTCATAAAAATAGAGTTGAAAACAGAGTGCAGGGACCGCTTGGTTTGGAATGAAGTGATTAGTTCTCCAGAAACTCCCATCAGTTTCCTGGGTAACAAAATCGATGTGCTGTTGATAGAAAAAGCAGGAATAAGAAATTGGCTAAAATTACACATTTTCTGCTTTTTTTTTTAGAGTTCCTTACCAACCCCAATATAAAACAAAACAATTCTAAGCAACACATTAAAACTGACTCTCCTTCTCCAGCCTCTGACTCACCTCGGCTTTACATTTTACTGCTGTGTAAATATTGTTACTCTTGAGAAGATAAGAAAAGAGAAAGGCGAGTCAACCCTGGGTGGTGGGTGTGACACACACACACCTGTGCTAGTGCTCAGAAGGCTGAAGCAAAAGGATGGAGAGTTGAGAGAATTCTGGACCGCTGAGGTGAGTTCAAGGCTAGCCTGACCTACGTAGTAAGACTGGTCAACAATAAACAAACAAAATAAAGAAATAAGTAAACCCCATTCCTAGTTGTACACAGTATAGGAATTTTTGAGGGCAGTTTTAGGCTAATAGCCTTACCCTGAGTGAGTTAATCATAGGGGTAAATGGGGCAGAATTTCTATAAGTAGTGGACTGGGAACCAGGAACCAGTGTAAAATCTTTGTTTACAAAAAGCAGTTAGGATTAAAAAGTAAAAGGCTCAGAAACTGCCTTAGGCTGTGTTAGCTCTACTGAATTTCTGCACTAACTGAATACAGCCCTGATTTTACATGTTTATTTTTACCTTACTGGACTTTGGGCTGAAAGTATGCCGGTGCCAAGTCAAAGGAAGATGGCTAGTATATTGCTCTATCCAGTGCCACCTGAGTCTCTTGAGCAGAGTCTGCAACCTGCAGCCAGGCCGGCAGCTAGAAAATTCCAGTAATCCTCCTGCCTCTGTGTACCACTGCTGGGATTACAGGTGACCATATAGCCACACCTGACTTTGTATGTGGGTTCTGGGGATTTGAACTTAGGTCCTTATGTTTGTTTATCAAGTGTTCTTACCCCTGAACCATCTATTCAGTTCAATAACAATTAATTGCAGAGGGAGGGAAGTTGTGGGGGCATCTTAAAAATCCTGTGTGGTGTGCTTTCTGATCTCTAAAATCAAAGCCTCTCTTCCCTACCCTTCTCACAAGGCAGATGGGAATTCCCTTGCATAGCCTGAGAATACAAAGTTCAGAGCCAGACTCCCTGGTCTTCCCTGGTCCCTTCCTTGTCATATATCAGGCCAGTGTAAGAGGCCATTGGCTATACGATGCTTCATTATCTTCAGCATCAATAAGAAAGACATAAAGCTGAGTGGTCAATTATGACATAATGGTAGTGTGCCATCAACTGTAGGACCACAATGTCAAAGACACTAAAATCTGCTGGGCATGGTGGCTCTAGCCTTTAGTTCCAGCAGAGGTAGACAGATCTCTGAGGTTAAGGACAGCCTGATCTACAAAGTGAGTTACAGGACAGCCAGGGATACACAGAGAAACCCTGTCTCAAAAAACAACCACAAAAAGATGTTAAAATCAGACAAGAAAGGTTTGTCTTCCCATGAGCGTACTATGGTATTTGTGTAGGGAACTGAATCTCTAGCTTAACTTCTCTTTGCTTCATTCTCTATTTAAAAACTGATAATAATCCTGGAACCTGCCTCATAAAGCCGGTGTGATGATTCCGTGAGTTAGTTCATGTAAAACACCCCAACATTCCCCACGCAGCATGTAAGTGTTCGGTCAGCTATTCACCACACACCAGTCAACTCCACAGACACTTGCTCAGTTGAGGACAGAGGTTTCCCTGGTTGTTATTCCGTCAGTGAGGAGAACTGTGCAGTAACCCCTACACATGGCAAAGCATGCTTTTAGATCAATGAGCACAGGTCGAATTGGGGGGTGGCATAGATTGTCTCTTTGTGCCGCCTTAGTCTCTGGTGATCTCTTCAGCTACACCCTGGCTTCCACTGAAAGGCACCAGACTGGTCTGGCAATTGCTCCCTTGTGGAAAGAGTTTTTGTGTTGATGATGCTCTTCTGGATTATTAATATTTTTGCCAAGTTTTGTGTTGCTCTAAGCATATCCTGGAACTACCCCAGCCATAGGGGAATTCTGACCTCAGAGGGATGGTAGGAGTTGAGGGTGGGGTCAAGAGAAACAACGCATCCTGTGCATGGCCAGATGGTTCTGCACAGCAAACGCTGTTATTATTTCATTCACAGAAAATCAGAAATAAGCTGAGTCCACGATTTTGGGCCCGAGGAATAGAAAAGTGAACAATCCTGTCTTGATATACAGCCCTGTCTTGATATACAGCCCTGTCTTGATATACAGCCCTGTCTTGGTGCCACCAGTGTTTTGAATAGATGAACAGAGGTACAACTGATAATTCCCAAAGCAATAGCCGGATGGATGGAGCCGGTTCAGAAATAACACAATAGGGCAAGGCTCTGGATCCACATCTGCTTCCCAGTCCATTGGAAACCTTTGAGTTTTGTTGCTGTGTTTAGCCCTCTGCTCTCCCTAATGTCCTCATGAGGCTATGGAAGAAATAAATATTGGGGTGATGAAAAATGTCACCTAGCTGGCACTCATTTAAAGGCACATGGGAGTTTTTACAGCCAACCAATCTGATAGAAAAAGAAACTGCATGGGGGCTGGCATATTAGAGTTTCCCAGGCCCAGATATAGAATTCAGAATTTGAAAAAACCTCAGAACTGGAGTTTAAAGACTAAAGTCTCTCTCTCTCTCTCTCTCTCTCTCTCTCTCTCTCTCTCTCTCTCTCTCTGTTTCTGTCTCTCTCTCTGTCTCTATCTCTCTCTGTCTCTCTCCTTCTCTCCCCCCTCTCGCTTCCCTCCCCCTCCCCCCTCAATGTTACACTGTTCAGTATTAGATTTCTCTTCTACCTTCTAGTTCCAAGTCTCTGTAAATCAGTAACTTAGTAATCATTTAAATGCCACACAGTAGATACTTAGTTTTCTGTCAGTCATCTGGGCTGGGCTGAATTGTGGTCACACTTGTTTAAATGCCTCTGTGAAGGCACTTTGTAGATAGTTTTGTTGACTTTAAATTTAGATTCATTGACTTTAAATAAAGCAGTTTGTTTTTGCTGGTGATACTTTAAATTTTAATTTAATTTGTGTTGTTGTTGTTGTTGTTGTTTTCACCTAGTTAGCTGAAGTCTTTTAGAGCAAAGACTAAGATTTCCTGGAGAGGAAGGAATTCTGTTTTAGCATTTGAGAAACTCCGCTGGAGTTAAAATCTGATTGGCTAGCTAACTCTATCAATTTCATACTGAAGCCAGAAATGCCAGCTTTTGCTTGAGTTTGCAGCTTGCTGACCTGCCTTGAATATTTCAGTTCTGCCAGTCCTATAGCCACAAAAAAACCGACCGACTCCTAGAGCCGTTTGCCTCATTCACGTTGTATATGAGTGTTCTGCCTGACCTTCGCAGCGTCTGACTTGTTTTTCTAAACTTGCCTCACCCCTCAGCTCAATTCAGCCTTATGTTTTTCTCATAGATGACCAAAACTTAAACTTTCTTTTTGCCTCTGGATGCTATTTATTTTCCCTAATAAAACGTCCTCTGATGTGCCTCTAACCTGAGACCCCACGGGTTGACCCAGCGAGGCTTTGATGGGTCTGATGAGCTTCAGACAAGTGTAAACACCCACACACTCAGGGCCTCTGCATTTTTGTACCCCAGTCTCTTAGAGCGTTCATGCCCTACATACCTTAGAAAAGAAACTCCATTCTTTACACAGTGTTCTCACGCTTCTACAAAGGGTTAAAAACAGCTGAACTCATAACTATCTCCTGGGGGTTAAATCTCTTCTTCATGTCTCAGGGGACATTTAATTACAGGTGGATATGTTTTTTAATTAAAAGGGAGTGTGTGTAATCTCCCTTTGCTTATTCAGAAGGCAATCTTTAAATGTAAGCATAGTCTCTCTCTCTCTCTCTCTCTCTCTCTCTCTCTCTCTCTCTCTCTGTGTGTGTGTGTGTGTGTGTGTGTGTGTGTGTGTGTGTGTGTGTGTACAGGGTAGGGGTGAAGTTATTTCTCAGAAAATGTTTGCTAAGCTCCTAGAGATTCATGCAGGAAGTTGCCTGGCTAATGCCAGGAGTTATTAGAAACACACGCATTACTATTGTTGGCCCTACTCGAAAAGGCTCTTACCATGGAAGAGTGTTTGCCTTCACAAGGAGCAGCTCATAGGATGTCTAGAGCACACAAGGGCTTCAATGCACAGTCTGTCGAATTCTAAAGGGTTCTATATATGGTCTCCCAGTCTGCCGTGTGTTTAAGCTATTTGGGTATTTTCCTCTCTCTCTTCACTCTAGTGGAATCAGGCTGAGCCTCTGTTATATAACACCACCAGCTCCTGCAGTAATGAGCAACTTCTAAGGAGGAGGCACCAGGGGAACAAAGGAACCTGGCCTCTGCCAGCCCTCCAGACCCTGCCAGTACACCTGCAGAGAGCTCCCAGGGCTTGGCCTAGAAGAGAGACTGCTTATTCTGTTTCATTGCGTGAGGTGACAGTGCCTTCCCAGGACAGGCTGGCTAAAAATCTCTGCCTTTGTTTCCCGGCCAAGTTGTATCCTGGGGCTTTGGGATCACCAAGCAGCTGCCTCTCTGAACCTGTGCCTCTTACTCTCGCCTCACCTGCTTTGGGAAATCTGATCGACTCAGACAGAGACGTGAAATATTTAGAGGTGGCTCTCAGCCACCCGTGTCTCAAAAAGCTTGCAGGCAAGTGTCACGTGTTGGTTGCATGTCTCCGTAGACTTGGCCACGGTTCATGTCAGACCCATTTTGGTATTAAATCAAACTGGATTCATCTCTATGTCTTAATCAGAAGGAGATTCTGTTTCTTACATCGCCTGCTGTTGCTAGGGGGGGGTTATCATGTAGAGCCCTTTGTGACGAGACAGAAAACCCCAGTTTAAATGGAGGACACATATTGGATCAACTAAATGAGAAGCTTCAGCTAGCTGGCTTCAGGGTCAAATGAGGTCACCAGGCTTCTCTTCAACTTTCCTCTCTGCCTTCTGTGAGGTTGGCTTTATTTTTAGTGTCCAGGTGGTGGGCCCTAGCATGGTACGGGACTGTCGCAGAAGTACCAGACTTCATAGAGAAGAGAAAGTACATGGTTGGCAGCTTTCTGTGAGGGTGACCTGTGATGAGTCAATTTTAAGGAGGAGAGGTTGCTTTTGGCTCATGGCTATAGTGGTTTCAATCCTTGGTCTCTTGGCTGTCATGGGGGACCGATGTAGCACAAGTCCGTCCCGGCGGGGACTCAGGATGGGAGAGCTGCCTATTTTACCCCTGTTAGGAAATGAAGGGGGAGGGCATGGATCTCAATATCTCCTCCAAGCCTCCCAGGGTAATGTCCTTATACTAGGCTCTATCTCCTAAGAGTGTCACTACCTCCCAAGAGCACCAGAGACTGGATTCTGTAGCGCACAGGCCTTTGGAGCACAGTCAAGTTCCAAACTACAGCCAAGAGGTTGACAATTTTTGTTTTGCGTAAAGGTGCCAAGTAGGAGATAGTTTAGGATTTGAGGATCATATGGCTTCTGTTGCAACTGCTCAGCTCCACTGTCATAGGGTAAAAGCAACCATAGATCATATGTAAATGAATGAGCATGGCTAAGTTTCAAGACATTTTTATTTACAAAAACCAGGCAGTGGGCCAGATACAGCCTGACCTCTGGAACTACAGAATTGTTGTTGGAAAAAGTGTGCTCAGTCAGGGACTAATTTCTTTTTGGCTTCTCTCATAATTGGGAGAGATCACGGTGACTGAGTTAATGTCAGTGGGACACCAGTGGAAGTTATATGGACATTCTGGGGGCCAGAAGTTGTAGTCAGCAAATATAGTCCTTTACATCCTCTTTACCTCCTGAAGGTGAGTAGACATGACAACGAACTTTCCTGAGGAAAGGAGTCTTACTGTGTGGAGCGTGGAGTTGAGCTGCCAAATGACCAAGAACACTTGCAGCACACTGTTAGGCAACTGGCCAATAGATTTTCATTGCGTCTGAGTCATTGCACAGCACAGATTAAGGCAGCTTATCTACCTTAAGTAATATAAAAATGTGTGTATGAAAGGGAGTGAGAATGTGTAAGATCCCCCAAAGAGTACTCAGTACTTGTACAATGGGAGAAGAAACAACCCCAGAGTAGGCTGTAAAAATGGTGCCTCGTGTTATTAGTTGCAAAATAGTTCTGAAAATTGTTGACTACCAAAATCTGAACAAACATTTACTGGGACTCTAGCTCTAGGAAAAGCCCTCTAAAAGAGACAAAACGTTTATGTGTGTTTGAGTTGAGTCCCTTGATGCTTATCGTAGACTACAAGAGAAACATGATCCTTAGAACTAAATGGGAAGATGAAAGGAGACAATCTCCCAGTTTGAAAAATCTTGTGGATTCTGGATCTCCAGTTGGTGCGCGCGCGCACACACACACACACACACACACACACACACACACACACAGAGAGAGAGAGAGAGAGAGAGAGAGAGAGAGAGAGAGAGAGAGAGAGAGAGAGAGAAAGATAGTGTGGTAGTTGAGCCCTGCAAAGATCACATTGAGGGTGGAGTCCTTCCCAAACCAATTGTTCTAATGGTCTCACAGTGCCTCTCATTAAGTCCAGAGGAAAATACTGAGACAAGGAGAGCAGATACTTGAGACTTCAGAAGTAGCTCTGGGAAAGGACTTTGGGTGTGGTCCCTGGCATTTGGAATGTACTGGAAGCAAAGAAATGAGAAGGTTGCTGTTAAGGGGATTGTATTACAGAGATCCCAAACTCAGATGAATAATCTCTGATTGGTCCAGCCCTTTTCTCTTGTCCTAAATTCGTCTGAGTGGGAAGTGATCTCTGCAGGCTGGACAGTCTTCATGAGTGTCACTCAAGAATTGACCCAGTGGATGACATACTCCTCATTCGGAAGACCAGCAGCACTGCACTGTTGCAGCTTTAACTGTGTGTGCAGGTGCAAGTGTGTGTACACGGGTGTACACATTTTGTGTGGAAGCCAGAGGACAACCTTCCGAGGCCACTCAGGTTCTGTCTACCTTTTTTTTTTTGAGACATGGTGGCCTGGAACTTCCTAGGTAGGCAAGGCTGGTTGAGCAAGTGGCCTTGAGCATGTGCCTATTTCCGCCTCCCTGGTGCTGGGATTACAGATGTACTCCGCAGGCTTGGCTTTTAAACTCTGTTTATGTGGGTCCTAGAATTGAACTCATGTTCTTGTCAGCAAGCATGCTACCAGTGTAGCCACCTCTGCAGGTCCCTGTACTAGTGTCTTTCATAAGGTCACGTGCCCAGTCTCTCTGATATGGTCCAGTAAGTTCATATATCTATGAAACTCTGGTTTAATTTGATAAGTCCACAGGTAATGTTTTATTAGCATTTATGGCATTATTCATCATTTTGTGCCCTATAACTGTTCAGTTCAGATAGTGGTTCTTCTCCATAATGTGTGTATCAAAGTCTGTTAGTTATTTACTTAAACAGACAGGGTCAAATGATTCTGTCTTAGCAAAATATTCAAAATAGAGAACCTCAGCAAATTGCTACTGTGTAGCGCTGAGTTACACATTGTTTCTCTCTATACTAAATGGGGGAACTCAGGATGAACAGTTTGCCTTTACCAGTTAGAAATGCTGTGTGAGTGAGCTTTAACCAAGAACACCTGAGCAACTATGATGGCAGACATTTTCAGGCCAAGAAGCTGGTGTAAATCTTCCCACTTGATCTAAATCTTCGGTTGGCCGGGCAGTGGTGGCGCACGCCTTTAATCCCAGCACTTGGGAGGCAGAGGCAGGTGGATTTCTGAGTTCGAGACCAGCCTGGTCTACAGAGTGAGTTCCAGGACAGTCAGGGCTACACAGAGAAACCCTGTCTCGAAACTCCCCACCCCCCAAATCTTCTGCTGGTGATCAATAAAGATCACACTCGGTCCTAGGGGACGGTCCAGCCCCAGCATGCAGCCCCTGGGCTCTGAGTCATTACTCAGAGGAAGATTGTCTTTTGACTGCTGTGGAAGTAAAACATAAACCACCTTGTTATGCTTTTTTCAAAACTTATTAATTCTTTAAGAATTTCAAACAATATATTACATCCTGTTCACCCTTCCTCCTCTGACTTTTCACAGATCCACCCCACTTCCCTACTCACCCAATTTTATGTCCTTTTCAATGGTTTAAAAATCATTTTAAAATGTAGTATATGTGTATGGGTGTTTTGCCTGCATTTATGTCTGGGCGCCACTTGTGTGCCTAGTGCCCTTGGAGACCAGAGGAAGCACCCATTGGATCCCCTAGAACTGGAGTTACAGATGGTTGTGAGCCACCATATGGGTGTTGGGAATTGAACTTGAGTCCTCTGGAAGAACAGCTAGTGTTCTTAACTGCTGAGCTAGCTCTCTATCCATTACCCCATCTCCTTTTAAACCCAGTAAGTCCAACCTCTGCTACCCAGGAGACAGGTTACACCCTCCCAGAGGGTATACCCGTAAAGAATGCTGACTCCCTCTCTCCCAACAGCCATGGATTTCTAATAGCTCCTCCGCTAGGGGTAAAACTTCCTGTCTGGCCTGAGCTTGCACAGGTCTTGTGCACGCTGTCACAACACAGTGAGTTGTACGAGAAACTACTCTGTTGTGTCTGGAAAGCTCTGTTATTTTGTATCACCCACCACCTCATAAACTCTTAGCTTTGAGCAGTTGTAACATTTTGTATACTTGTTGACATAGCAGAGTCTACTTAAGGCAACCACACTGCCAGCTGGTCTGTATTTCAGCCTCCTCACTTTTCCTTGTTAGGTTTTATATTTAAATCTCCAATCTGGGCTAGAGAGAGATGGCTCAGCAACTTAACAAATACTGCTCTTGCAAAGGACCTACGTTTGTTCCAAGCACCAACATAGGGCAGCACAGAACAGCCTGTAACTCCTGTTCCAGGGGATCTAGCACCCCCTTCTGGCCTCCACAGACACTGCACTCAATGTGCATAAACCTATACCTACATCAACACCCACACCTGTACCCACTCACATAGTTTTAAGAAACTGTGTTGATTTTTGGAACTGGAGAGGTATGGAGTCTGCCTTCATGTGTGTGTGTGTGTGTGTGTGTGTGTGTGTGTGTGTGTGTGTGTGTGTCCAATTTCCACAGCATCATATATTGAAGAGTGTACACGTTTTCTAATGTATTTTTAGCACTTTGTTGAAAGGCAGTTGGCCCCAGATGTGTGCATTTATTTCTAGGCTGAGTCCTGTTCCATTGGTCTAGGAGGGTCTGCTGAAGCTATTAATTTAAAACCAACTATTTGTTTTTATGCATCCATGTCCCACAGGGCTTATCTGCTCGCCGTGAGGTTTATTCAAGAATTCCCCACAAATATCTATTTCTTTGTCTGAGTTGTTTTGGAAAGCCAACATTTTCCATTTCCTTCACATTTCTAGTGGCATTTTCTGTTAGCCCCAATAGCTTTCACTCCTGTGTAAAGACTGATATTCCAGGTACAGAACTTTCAGCCTCACCTAAAACAGTGTCGTTCAAATAGTTTTCTCCCTGTTTCAGGGGAAAATTAAAAAACTTGAAAGTTTTCCCTTTGTCATAAGCAGAGTGACTTCCCCATTGCTGTTGTCATGGGATCAATGCATGTTTGCTTCTGAAAAACTCTCTGACTAGATCATCAATGTAATTTTCCATATAAAGAAAACTCCTTCCTTCACATGAATTCTGTTTCGAGCTGTTAACAGCATAACTTTATAAAATATGTATTATATAATATATACATATTTTTACAAGTACAGAATCAAATGTGGCCATTTTAGCCTTATAGCCCCAGCAGGGTTGTCAAATTCAGTTGTCTAAATGATGTGTTATGTGACTCTAGAAGTCATGTTTACATTATAGACTATGTATCTGGAAATCTGTAAAGTTCTATAGTCCCCAACCTACATGAACATATGTTCTAGGCCTTTCTAGGCTTTCCCCACCATCTCACTAATTATCTCTCACTGGCTCAATTCCACATTCCTAGGGGAAAACATTTGGTCATCTGTTTGGGGTCAGTTGTCCGATCAGATAAGCTCGAGTTGCAAACATCTTATTCTAGACACATGGATCCAGACTCTCACTTTTTTGGGGGAGCCCATTGGGGAGAGGGAAGCAGAGAGTAGTTCCCAGGGAGACTGAAGCACTTGGGCTGCTGTTTAAGGTGTCTGCTCTGTAATCTCTGCAGGAGTCGAGTATCTGTCTAAATTCTCAAAGGCAAGTTCTTCATTCTAGACAGCACCCCTTCTCTGTCGGACGCTGGTTAAGTGCCTCGAGTGTCTAATCATGAAGAAATGCAGGCTTGACTTCCAGGGTTCCCTCCCACATGCTCCCTGGTTTCCATGGAGATCACTTAAAACCTAGCTTAGGGAACAGCTTCCCATGCCCATAGGTCTACCTTCTTCTTCTTTCTGGGCATGGCTACTTTGGAGTCCCGGGCTCGTGGTCTCTGGCATCCTATCTAGTCTTTTGCATACATGACTATTTTGGTGTTCTCCGAATAGGTGGAAGGTGATAGCCCTCATTCCGTCCCCCTCCTTTGCACGAACCAGGCCTTGGGTGGATATCTAAAACTCATTCTAATACTCCCCCCCCCTTCTCTCCAAACAGGGTCTTACAGGCAAAAATGGGGATACTCAGTTTCAGAGGGACAGGAAAGGAGTCTTATTCCTGAATTACTGTGTGGAGCAGGCATAACTGCCTGCCCGTTATGCAAATGGGAAACCAATTTCTATTGTGTCTGAATCATTATATAGCGTGGATCTCTTTTTAACAGCAGATCGTCTATCCGAAGCAGTACAGAAACCAGTCTTTCGATGGGAACGAAAATGTGTGAAGATAAAAAAAATATGTGAAAAGCCCAAACAGGTGGTGACAACACGGGAGATGGAAAAAACTGCATAGGCTGGAAAAACGGGGTGCTGTAGTATGCTGTGGCAGGGGCAGCCTGTCCTAACCTGGCTATCTGCCATCACGGCTAAGTCTAACCAGGGGTCTGCGTTTCTAGAGGAAGCCCTTAGAAAGAGACAGAATCTCAGAATTTTCATGTGCTTGAGTTCAACCCCTTGCTGCTTGTGACAAGTTATTACTAAAACATGATTATCTTTGGCAGTAAGTTACTAGTACAAACTATAAAAGAAGAAAAATAGAGAACAAAAAGAGTCCCAAGATTTAGAAAAGCTTGTTGATTCTGGATCCCAAATTGGGATTAAAACAGGAAAATACACACACACACACACACACACACAGAGACACACACAGACACACACACAGACACACACACAGACACACAGACACAAACACACAGACAGACACACAGACACAAACACACAGACACACACACAGACACATACACAGACACACACACAGACATACACACACAGATACACACACAGATACACACACAGACAGACACACAGACAGACACACATACACAGAGACACACACAGACACAAGCACACAGACAGACACACAGACACACAGACACAGACATACACACACACACAGATACACACACAGATACACAGACAGACACACAGACAGACAGACAGACAGACAGACAGACAGACACACACACACACACACACACACACACACACACACGAGAGGAGAAAGACCATTAAGAATTAAATATTGCAGCTCAACCCTGCAGCAAAGTTCAAATTAAGGTCAGAGCCTCCAGCCAACCTGACTGTTCCGATGGTCTAAAGGTGGCTGCTGCTAGGTCCAAAGAAAGCTATTGAGACAAGAAAGCAAATAATTTAGACTTCAGAGCTAGCTCTAGGAAAAGACTCTGGGTGTGGTCCCTGGCATTTGGAATTTTGCTGGAAGCAAAGAAATGAGAAGGTTATTGTTACTGAGGGAATTGTATTACAAAGATTCCAAGCTCAGATGAATAATCTCTGATTGGTCAAACTCTTTCCTCTTGTCCTAAATTTGTCTGAGCAGAAAGTAGGTTCTGGAGGCTGAACAGTCTTACTTGTAAAACAGTGAGGAGGGATAGCTAAGAGAGTACAATCGGAGATGCTAAAGAAAACTAGACAAAGAAGCCCCACCAGAGAGAAGGACAGGGATAGCAAGGGGCCCAGCCAGCCGGAAGCTTCACACTGCTCACTGTTAAGTAAAAACTATTTCCTTTTTGGTTTTTCTTGGTGTAACAGGTGTTTTAATCCCGATTATCCAGTTTCTGGTCCACCCTTGGGTAGTGGGTCCAACAGAACAGAAGTTCTCATCCCGGGGGTCTCCATGCCTTTGTGGGTCAACTGACCTAAGACCATCAGAAACACAGATATTTATTTACGTTATGGTTCATAATAGTAGCACAGTTGCAATAAAGTATCTGACAAAAGTAATTGTATGGTTGGGGGTCGCTACAACACGAGGAACTGTATCAAAGTGTTGCAACTTTAGGAAGGTTGAGAATCGCTGGGATAGAGGGACAGATAACTGATTTTTAGCCAACATATTGCTGAATCATGAGGAGCTTACATGTAAAACTGAGCAGGCGTACTTCAGATTGTCTTCTGACAGAGGGAATGAATGTGGTGTCCTTCTGATAGAGGGAAAGGTGGTAATGGGCTATTGGTGTCCAGAAAAGGTATAATAGACCTACAACTGTTTATTAAGGACTCCATTTGCTAAAGATCCATTGTATCTTCTTTGGACACACAGCATCCTGAGCTTTAAAGGCAGTTAGTGTCATAAGCAAGCTACGCCATTGACAGAGACCAACATGTTTGAGTCTTCCCACAGATCAGAATTAGTTACATATCAGTAGAGCTATAAGCTAAGTCCATTTGATTCTAATTTCACTTGGTGGTTGCAATTATACAATCACACATTCTTTATTCCATTTTTCTCATTTTTGCCTTTGAGGTGTGTGTATGTGTTTCAGTGTGTCTCTGTGTATGCATTTGTGTGTGTGTGTGTGTCTCTCTGTGTATGTCTGTGTATCTCTCTGTGTATGTTTTTGTGTGTCTCAGTGTGTCTGTGTGTATGTGTTTCTGTATGTCTCTCTCTCTCTCTCTCTCTCTCTCTCTCCCCGTGTGTGTGTGTGTGTGTGTGTGTGTGTGTGTGTGTGTGTGTGTGAGCAGTTGGTGTTGGACATCTTCCTCAATTGCTTTCCACCTTATTTTTGAGACAGGTTTTTTTGTGAACACTAGCTCACTAGCTCGCTGATTGGCCAGACTGGGTACCCATAAAGTCCTGCATCTGCCTTCCGCTCCTCACGTGCTAAGGTTAGAGATGCAAACCACTGCTCATGGATTTTTTGTGCTGGGCACCTGAACTCAGGTCCTCACGCTTGTGTGGCAGGCACCTAATTGACTAAGTCATCTCCCAGCCCTCCATTTTTATCTTAATCAGTAACATCTGTAGTACTCAGACCATTTATCATACTTTCAATCACTGTATTTGGTAGCAGAGATTTAGAAAACAGGAGCGAGGCCATCTACCTAAGGTAGAGTCTGTGCTAGTGCCAGAGACTCCGCTGCTGAGCCAGACCCAGGTTATGTACTCACTGCAGGCTGTCAAGTTGAAAGGCCTGTATGTATGCAGTTTTGAAATGGGTGGCAGACTGGTGTCAAAACAAGGACTTCCATTCAATCTGACCGATTGGATCAGTTTAATCAGGATGAGCTGAAGTCCCCCTCATAAATTCCTTGACAATTACTGTGGCAAAGAGATCATGGAGGCTATTTGGAGGTGTCCACGGCAAGACGGTCAGTCGCCACTCACAGGCCACATCTTAACAGTCCCTTTTAGGTTTCAGGTGACGGATTACATCAATCTTTTTTTTTTTTGGTTTTTTGAGACGGGGTTTCTCTGTATAGCCCTGGCTGTCCTGGAACCCACTCTGTAGACCAGGCTGGCCTCGAACTCAGAAATCCGCCTGACTCTGCCTCCCAAGTGCTGGGATTAAAGGCGTGCGCCACCACTGCCCGGCTACATCAATCTTTTTAAAATTTTATTTTATATAAAAAATTGTTTATTGTATTGCTTTTATGCTTGCGGTGTGTGTGTGTGTGTGTGTGTGTGTGTGTGTGTGTGTGTGTGCAAGCACATGTGTGTTGCAGCACACCTGTGCCATAGCACTTCTGCAGAGGTCAGAGGATGACTTTCAGGAGGCTGTTCTCTTCTTCCTCCTTGTGGAGGCAGGCTGTCTCTGTTTCTGCCGCTCTGTGCACTCCTGGCTAGTCGGATGGTCCCGTCTCTGCCTCCCATCTGTCCATGATACTGCTGGGATTACAGATGTGTATCACTACAGCTGGTTTTTTTTTTTTTTTTTTTTTTTAAGAATGTGGGTTCTTGGGCTCTAACTCAGATCATCAGTCTGACGTGGCAAGTGGCTTTACCAGCTGAGTTGCCTGTCAAACACTGGCATTTGTTGAGCTCTGTTTTTCTAAATTCAAGAACCCAGGGTGTCATTCTAAGAACCCTTCATATAGCATGTCTGTTTTTAACAGGTCAATGTGGGGTACGCCATAAACTTAGATAAGCAGTAAATAATTTTGCATGACCCATGCACTATTTTGTCATGTCTTGCTGTTAGAACACTTTATGTGCTTTATCAGAATTCAGATTTAGGTGTTGGAGAGAAGGCTCAGTGGTTAAGAGCACTGGCTACTCTTCCAAAGAACCAGGGTTCAATTCCCAGCATCTACATGGCAGCACACAACTGCATGTAACTCACACATACCTGCACACAGACACACATGCAGGCAAAACACTAAGGCACATAAAATAAAATAACATTTTAAAAAAGAAATTCAGATTTAACTGAGGATCTTGAAATTTATCTGAAAACCCTCTTGTTCCTTGATGATATAATAGACTTAAGGGGCCATGCTGGGTGGTACATATTTATAATCCCAGCACATTTACAGTCATATATTTATTTATATATTATTTATATATTTATTTCATTTATAAATAATTTATATATTCATATGTATATATTTCATTTATATATTTATTATATTTATAACTCTAGGAGGCAGAGGCAAGAACATATTCACAAGTTTGACATCAGTCTGGTCTATGTAGAGAGTTCTAAGCCAGCCAAGGTTATGCAGAAAAACCCAATCTCGGGATGGGGGGGAGGAGAGGCTGAAGCATGGATTTAAGGCTTTACAACTTTTTGTTTTGTTTTTTTTTGTTGTTGTTTTTCGAGACAGGGTTTCTCTGTGTAGCCCTGGCTGTCATGGAACTCACTCTGTAGACCAGACTGGCCTCGAACTTAGAAATCCACCTGCCTCTGCCTCCCGAGTGCTGGGATTAAAGGCATGCGCCACCACCGCCTGCCCGGCAAGGCTTTACAATTTTAAGTAGTCAGTTTTGCATCCCTGGGGATGGAATACAGGGCTTCCCATAAGCTTGGAAAGCACTCTTCCACAGAGCTGCGGCCCAGGCCTATTAGGCTCACTTTTATGCACAGGTAGGGGTGGTCTTGCTCGACTCCATAGGACCATCTCCATCTCCATCTCCATCTCCAGAGTTATACCTGGGGAGCACTCAGATGAGCCCCTTAGCAGGCAGGACAGCTAGTACGCAGGTCAGCTCACAGGGAGCCTGGTGCAAAAGTTCTGCATCAACAGCCAACCATGATGAGGTCAACCAACCAGATGTTTTGTCTCAAGAATCCGAACCTGTCACATGAGAGAATTAGTCAGCGGACTAGAAGCCAAAAGACTCAGAGAGCAAGAGGCAGAAAGGTGAGCTCATGGCTCAGCAGAGGACCTGAAGAGTAGCTCTGATGGGGAGGAAAGTAATGAGAGCTGCTTAGTGGCAGCAGGGGCATCGTGGGGCAGGCAGGGGGAGGGGCTGAAATTGCTGAGTTCTGGCAACCACAGGACACCTGTGAGCCCTAGCTTCGGGAGTCCAGAGCTAGCCTGCCGCTGGAAATGATCCAGGGCAGTCCCGTTCCCAGACCAAGACCCAAGCTCTTTATAGCCCAGCTGGACCAGTCTGTTTGGTTTTTCCTTGGTTCACAGAGAGAGTTGCCTCCTTGGCTGACCTTCCTTGTCTCTGTTTCTGTGCTTTCAGTGAACCACCATCATTGCTGGGAACAAGGTAACTTCACTGAGAAAGACAGGCCTCCCCGTCTGCTTGTTCGGGTCAATTCCCACCAGGGAAGGGAATTTTCATGTCCCTCACATCCATATTTTAACATGAAGCAAAATTTCAAATGCTAACACATTCTGGTTCCAACTTGGAGCTTTGGACGCATGTCATGTGCCACTGCCTACCTTTGAAAGAAATATCGGTTATGACATCAAAGTAGTGCTCGGCACAGGGCCTGGTACATGCTTAGAGACCGGTGAATACTGCAGAAGTGCCCTCTGCCTATGTCAGGTTGGATGCCTGTGGTGTTGGTAGAAACCTCTGAGTTCTAATGCCAAAACCACCTGCTTAGAAACTGGGCAAGCAATTCCGTCTTCAAGGCTCCCATTTTCTCCCCTGTAAATGAGGGTGTGATAGTTATTCTCTGTTTGAGCTGTTGTGAGGTTTTAAATAGCAGATGTGTGAAAGGCTCTACATAAGAAGTCCTCTGAGATCTGAAGTGCACTGAGTAGGAGGAAACTGCACTTTCTGTGAGAGTTTCACACGTTAACCTCTTCCAACTAGAAATCAAATGCACGTCAGAATACAAGGTTCTTCCCGACAGAAGGGGCCGACGTTTAGGGCCTGGGGAAGTGGCTCAGTGGGTAACAGCACTTGTATAATCATGAGGACCTGAGTTCAGATCCCCAGGGCCACTCACATTTAAAAAATAAAACCAGCTGTGGCTGCCCTCGAGGGTAACTCTGGTGCTAGGGTGGACTGAGACAGGAGGGTTGCTGGGGATTGTTGGTCATCAGACTAACAAAAGCATAAAAATAAAAAATACATGCTCCTGACTTAGAGAGGGTGAGGAACCGTTTCAAGGGAGTAAGACGGAAGGGAGAAGAGAGGAGATGGATGCAGAGAACACCAGGTGTTCTCCTCTTCTGGCTTCTACATATACACATATGCATACATGTACACATACATGCATGCATAACATGCGTATACCATAGTCTCTTGAGTGAGAACACACACACATGTGCACACATGCACACACACACATACACACACGCAGACACACATATATACATGGCAGGCATTTATATTGGCCAGCTGGAGAGAAGCAAGCAGACTTTTTTGTTTGTTCGGCTTTCAGCTTACAATTTTCACAGATTTTGGAATTTAAAACTCAATAGAGTTAATTTGCATTGTTTTTAAGACCCTCAGAAAGGAATACTATTATTGTCACACTGACTTGTTTTAAACAAACCACAATCAAATTTTTACGAAACACCCCTTTAACGAACTCCATGTGTTGGCAGAGAAGAAAGAGAAAATGTAGTTCTTGTTGTGGAGTGGATGGCTTCTCTGTGGCCCTGCACAGCTGCAGAACGGAGCCCCGCTGTAACCTCTGCTTCTGCTCAGTACAGACTCTGGAATTTCCAAAATGTCATAACAGCATGCCTTCAAAATTGTCCGCCCAGCCCCTGCACCCCCAAGTGTGTAATATTGTCAGGATGTTTTATCTGCTGCCATAGGTTGCGTACATGATGAATCCATTTCCCCCAACAAACCATCACATATGTCCACACTGCCTGTAAATTTTGAATCCTGACAGCTCTACAATTATCCTCTGACGTTTGGATTGGCCCGGGTTGAATGTAATCGGAGGATGATGTTCTTCAAGAATAAGGAGATGTCATTCTTCTGTTCCTGATGGGTCCCTCCTGGAAACGGTGATGTTAGACACATGCAAGGCTTAACCTTGCTGGAGAAAGCCCCATACACTTCCGTCAGGGCAGGGAGATTGAACAGGACTGATGTGTAAGTATCCCGTCTCTGGAGGTGACAGCAAGGTCACCGTGTACTTAGGTTTGGCTTTGTAATGATACATCTGGCATCAATAGACTTTCTTTCCTTCCCAAGTAAGTACTTTCCTGTTTGTGATCCCGTTTTGCCCTCACAAGAGGAGGGTAGGGAGCTGGTTTCCCTGATCTGGTTCAGGGCAGACTTTCAAGTTTTGTAAAACAGGGCTGAAATCATCTCTGGCTGCTCAGGGTTGTGGGACTGTAAACAGGGCAGGGTGCTTTGGAAAACAGAGAGGTTATGAACAAGAACAGGCTGCGATGGGAACAGTCATTTACACACCCTCGAGGCTGCAAAGATAGAAGGGACATAGGTGACAGCACAGTAAAGAGATGTTCATAAAGACCAAGTGTGGTGGTCCACGCCTGCAATCCCCAACTGGGACGTAGGATCAGAAGTTCAGGCTCATTTTCTGCTATGTAGAGAGTTTGAGGCAAATCTTGGCTACATGAAACCCTGTCTCAGAAAAAAAAAATTAATCAATCTTTACTTTGTGAAGACATATGACTTATGGGGATGGACAAGACACAGGAGTAGGCTCAGCTTTTAGTTCCCCACTTCTAGAGATATGGAAATAGAGATCAAACCATTGCTAGTGTTGGCTCACTCTCCTCTCTCACTCACAAAAGTAGGTCACATGTAAGGGAGAAACGTGTTATGATGAGAGCAATTTTGCTTCCAACTTATTTTGCGCAAATTCAAACTTTGAATTTATATTTGTTCACGTGTGTAACAAAATGCTGACCGAAACTGACTTGAGGGTGATATCGATTTGTGGAATAAACGGGTAGGCAGCAGTGCAGGCTTCTGTCAAATGGATTCCTCGGGACTTAGACTCTCCATCCATCTCTAGCATCTGTTCTTTTGTCGTATTGACATTGACAAGTTGAGTCTCTCAGTGAGTGATAAATGGCTCCTGGCAGCCTTAGGCTTGTGTCTTCAAATCTTAGCACCTTCCATGAAAACAGTTTTCTTTCCTAAATGATTTCAACATAAGTCCCAGGACTAAGACTCCTTGGACAGACTTGGAATCCCTGCTGGAGAGACATTGTTTCCAGGCAATGGATTTTCGATTAGCTGCATCTTTTCTCTATTACACTAAGATAGGGATTAGGGTTTGAAGTGGGCTCTGCCTCATTTGAACCATGTGGATAGAGGCTGGGTGTGGATATTCCCTAAAGGAGAATGGGGAGAATGTCACGAGCAAATAGGGAGGCTGGAGAGATGGCTCAGCAGTTAAGAATGAAGAATGTGCTACTCTTGCAGAGAACCCAAGTTCATTTCTCAGCACCCATGCTGGTAGGCTGACACCCATGTATAAATAAAGCTCTTGGGAGGGCTGGTGCCTCTGGACACACAGGCACAGAACCCTCCACGCTCTTACACACAGATGATTAAAAAGAAGAATAAATCTTTCAAAGGAAAAGTGCAAGTAGAATGGAGTTGAAGATTTAATCCTTCTTTAATTTTCATATTCCTCGCTTATTTTATCCAGATTATCTTCCTTCTCTACGAGACCTGTCGTCTCCTCCCCTGGACTCTTTCTACTTCTGAGGCTTTCCTTTGAGTTTTCTAGTAGTGTTTGAGGGCTTTTCAATTCCATCTTCATTCAACTTGAGGCCTCTTCAGTGTTTCCTTCTCTTTACTGAATTCCATTTTTAAGCCTTGGATTGTTTTTTGCCATTTCCATCAGCCTGGTCCGTGTTTTCTTGAGCCTTAATGAGGCAGACGTCCCCCTTAAGACTTTTTTCCTTCATTTCCTTGAGCTGTTTCTTCATGTCATCTTCAAACTCCTTGAGCTCTTTGATGAAGTCTATGGTTGTTCCTTTCAATTCCGTTTCCTGGGGGATCCATCCAGGTAATTCTCATTGGCAAACATTTCTACAGGACTGGGAAGTTTTGGAGGGGTCATACTGGTTTGATCATGTGCACATACACGTACATGCGTGCGTTCGTGTGTGTGTGTGTGTGTGTGTGTGTGTGTGTGTGTGTGCGTGCGTGTTTCTGATGAGATCTGGATATGTGGACTTCTTTGGTTAGTTTTGAGTTGTATAAACAGAGCAGGTTGGGGCAGAAGAGAGGAAGTGTGTGTGTGGGGGGGTTGAGGCTAGAGGTCATAAATGGCTTAGGTACAAGGAAATCTGGTGGCCTGGGCTGGTGTACAGAATGTGAGCCCTGGTACAAGCCTGGAGTGTAGGTGTCGATTTTCCTGGGTGGAGAGGTTGGATGTGGTGTGGTAGGGGTCAGTGGGCTGCCAGTTAGACAGAGTGAGGCTTTGCAGAATCTTAGAGGTAGGTTGGGGTACAGATAGGGACGGCTAGATTAGGGTGTGTGGACACCTGTGAAAGTCAGAAGAGGGTGTTAGATTGCCTGGAGCTGGAGGTACAGGCAGTGACAGGCGATTGTGAATCTCCTAACGTTGGTGCTGGGAACCAAGCTCAGGTCTGAGGAGCAGCAGATATGTCTAAGTGCTCTGTGTAGTGGGTTGGCCTGATGTTACTTGTATGCGAATGCTAATATTGCCTCCCCCTACCCCAGACTGAGAAGAAAGAGGTCCCAAACAAGATGCTGAGTGACCCTGCTCCCAAGTTATTTCTGATTGGTAAATAAAGATGCTGACAGCTAATAGCTGGGCAGAGGAGACATAGGTGGGGTTTAGTTTCATGGGGGTAGGGTCAGAGGAGAACCATGGAGGGAAGAAGGTGCAGGAGGAGGAAGGAGAAACCGTCATGGGTTAGGTGCATCATGAAAAAAGAGGCCCTGAGGGCTGGCCAATTGGAGTTAAGAGCAGCCCAGATGAAACAAAGTGGTAGTGTTGACTCTTAGGCTACACACTTTTTAAAAATGCCTTGGCTACTCAAAGGCTGGCAGTTCTAATCCTCCCATGGCTAGCACACTTTCCCCTCTGGCACTCCTGACTCAGCACCTTCTAAATCTACCTTTAACTTTGCTGCCCTGTTACCTTTTGTAAACTGCCGGCCTTTGGGCGTCCTTCTGGGGCCACTTTCCCGTTTCTCCTGCTTTTCGGATGATCTTCCTGCTGCAGCTCTAAATCTCTTCTGTCTCCCACTGCATCATGGCGATCCCTGCCTCTCTTAGCCAGAGCAACTCTAAGGGTTCTGCCCTCACTCCCTTTGCCCAGCCATTGGCTGCTGGCATCTTTATTGATCGATCAAAAACCAGTTAGGACCTTTATGTAGCATGTGGACACACAGATTCCTGATCAAAGCATTAGAACCAGTATCCAACACATAGTAAGTAGTAAGTAATAATTCAGGATTATCGATAGGAAAATAGATTCTAATAGCATAGAGGCTAGGTATCTGCCCAGCTCTTGTGCTGTTTAAGGCTTATTGTAAATATAAAGGCTGTATGTGTTTTTTATCCAGGGACTAAATGCTCAAAGATGGGGTAGGAACCCCAGGTCAGGATTAAAAAACAGCTCTGGGCCATTTTCTAGCTCTAGTATGGAATCTAAGATGACAAAACTAATATAGTAATCCATTATAGTAAACCAGGTGCTTGGATGATGAGTGAGCACACACGAAACACATTCCCAATGGGCTGTGCTTTACCAGTGTTAGAACTATGTGGCTAAAAGTCGCCAATCCAATTCAACCTTCTCATTTTCAAGGTGTTACTGCTGTCTAATGAATTTGTTTTGGGAATAAAGAGTGGGAGTTTGACCTCTGGTTCTGACACCTCAATAGAGATTTTCTCAATGTTAAGAACCAACACAGAGGCTTCTCACAAGTTTCTCACGAGATGCTGCCCTTTGGAAGGCGAGGAGGCCTGCTTTGCAGAGGCACAGTGTATGCTTCTTGATGTGGAGAACTAACTCACGAAAAGTTGAATACTTTTTATGGCCAGTAACCAACAGGATGGGAGAAGGGAGTATGTTTTATCACCTAGATGTAGAGACAGGGAAATTGAAATAAAGACTCAGCTCATGTGTAAGCTGCAAAGCTAGATACTATCATGGTATATAAAATTTGAGGTGCTTCATGAGGCCTGCTATTCCTGCAGGCCTCTAAAATAGTCAGCCATGACATCGGGGAGTTTCATGAATAAATGTAGTTTAGCTAGACCACGGAGCTTCATTATCCAGAAGCTAAGGCAGAGCCAATGACCTTTGAGGGCTGAGTTCACTTCAACAGTTACTGAGGATCTAACAGTGAGTGTGTCACTGGGGGCGACTTTGGTTGCAAGTAATAGCTTCAATTCCTACCATATCAAAACCAAAAAAGGTTTATTCTTTTTTATTTACATATGTGTGTGTGTGTGTGTGTGTGTGTGTGTGTGTATAATTACTAGGAATCCAACCCAAGCTCTCATGTATACTAGGCATGTGGTCTACCATTAAACTAGGCCTCAACCCTCCCCCAAAGAATTTATTAACAACCCCAGTGGTCATGTCTGCCAGGCAAGGCTTGATGTAATAATAGTTCAACCAACGCTACCAAAGACCTAGCTTCTCTCTTGTTCGCAGATTTCCAGGGAGCCTACTTTATCTTATCTGCTGCCCATTGACCATAGAATGGCTTCTAGAGTGTTCCTTGATGGCTTCCAGAATTTTCTCCTCCTGTTTACACACAGAGCAATAAAGTAGCTTCCCCAGAGTTTATACAAGTAAAGCAATTCTTTCCCAGTGAGTGTCACCTCTCATGGGATGTGGCAGGGGTGGTGGGAGATGAATGTCTACCTACCATAAAACAAACTTCTTGGTCAAGGGGAGGGGCTGTGCTGATATCCATGCCTGGTACAGTTCTCCAGGGGCACATGGTGCGTGCGTGTGTGTGTGTGTGTGTGTGTGTGTGTGTGTGTGTGTGTAGAGAGATAGACACACAGATGAGAGAGATGTGGTTTTGTTTAGGAGTTGTGTTTTGTTAATGAGTAGACTGATACCAAATATTTGAAAATACAGCAAGAAAATGGCATTTCAAGTGGAGAGAAAAGAATTTGTGTTTTGGATCTATTGTATCGTATCGTATCGTATCGTATCGTATCGTATAACGCCTGCAGAATGTTTGGACAATGCTGTTGAGGTTTCAGGAACCAGTACTCAGAAAATCAGACTTGGGTTGAAGATATCGATGTGGAAGTTAAAAATGGTGGAGGTGAGTGGGTTCAAGGTGAGAAGGGAACCTGATCCCTACAAGGACAGGAGGAAGAAGAGGCAACTCAGAATTGCCCAAGAGTGTCCCAGGAAAGCTTCATGAGAAAAGAAGTCCCCGAAAGAGAGAGGAACGTCACAGAAATGGACCCGTAGTTGGTTCAGTGCCGTTCGGCGTCTAAGGATCGCTAGGGTGTAGAGCAATTGATGAAGTGGAGGAGTCAGTGGGGATCCGTGGGGAGCCACGTGCTCGAGGCGGAGCCTGGAGGTGAAGGAGAAAGAGAGCAGAAGGAGGGAGGATCAGTCCTGCCTGTCTCCTGAAAGGGCTTTATATAGAGATGGCGAGTGTCTCTTTTATTTATCAGAACATTTCACCTCCTGTCTTTGGCTAGGTTGGGGGGGGTAGGCAGATGTGGGGTCTACTTCACATGCTAGATGCGGCATAAGAACCCCAGACACTTCCTCCTCCTCGAGCAGGAAGGACTGATACCATGTCAGGGTGGCTTCTGTAACGTACTCAGGAGCCAACTAAGTTCCTGCTTATGCTGTTCTCACTGATCCAGCCTCGGGACATCTTCCAAGAGCAGATGGGATATCCTTCGTGATAGAGGCTATCCCTCTTTATCTTCATCTCTCACCTTACCCTAAAGAAAGGGGCCAGAGCCTCTCCATACCCTATACAAGTACTTCCCGGACTGCCTAAAGTATAGACAGAGCACTGAGGCATGGTGCCCGGACCCCTCAATCTCTAGTTCACTCCTGTCTTTGTCTTGCAACATTACTGTCATCTGCCTAAAACTCATCATTAGATTTGGGATTTAAAAGGAAACCTATCTTTAATACTCTTCTTAGCCCTTTACTGCTGTGTCTTCTTGTCAAAGGGGCCCCTACAGCCTCTTTTGTCTGTTGTTGATAGTGCCCCAGTTGGCACTGCCCTATCCCAATGCCGTCTCACAGAAACTCTGTACAGGCCCTAAGGGACAAGGTGATAGAGCCCATGTCAGAGGTGTCCCCAGCTCAGCTTCTGCTCTTTCACCTTCTGCTAGTCTGTTATCTTTTTAGAGGAAGTCTCAGCCACTGAGCTGCCTACCTAAGGGAAAGCTGAGTTTGAGGCCCTCAGGAATGCCATATTCAATGCCTTTAGTTAGTGCCCCAGGCATTGCCGTTTCCTCTGATTGGTGGAATATGTCACCTCTCCAGATTCCGGTTGGGACCTGCACTGTGGAATGTTGAGCCACCACAGAGCTGCAGGAGGATTATAGGGAATGACAGAGAGGCCTCAGAGGGCTCTGAATACTTGGCCATGACTAATGTCTGCTCTCATCTGGATCCTAAGTGAGGACTTGTGCCACAATAAAGCTATTAACTTCTTCCTGGAATCCACTTTCTACCTGGACCTTGAAACCGGAACATCTGCTACTTAGGGTTCCAAGTGCCCCCGGCTGTGTTTTCTCCTTCTGTTATTTTGAACTAGAAACTGTTGTGAATAGGAATTTGTTTGTGATGATTCTCTTCTGGGCTCAGCGCTGACTGATCCGTTGGGCCACACAAGTAGACTTTCCTTGTTTTTAATTCTTTTCTTATGCTAATGGATCACATCCAAAGACAAGACTCATAGAAGTCAAATAGAAAACCAATCAACCGCTGTACTCTGCTCTAGAAGAAATCTAATCAAAACAGTGTCAGCGTAGCCTAGAGTTATACTGTCCCATGTGGTAGCTGCTAGCCACAGGCAGAGGCTTTTCGTCATGCGTATCACTGCAGGTGTAAAATAGTCATCTGTGACTCAGTGGTCACCACATTGGACAGGGCAAAATGAACAGTCGCTCTAGGGAAAATTTCACAGGACAGCCTAGAGAAGACACACTACCTTCTGGGGTACGATCCACCTTGGACCTAATTAAAGAGAAAGGAAAGGGTCCTTAGGAAGGAGGAGCTGTGCTCAGGGGTTGGAATGGCCTAGCTGTTGGGCCGCCTCCCAGAGACCAGGACCACTCAGAGTGCAGAAGAGCTTTTGTAAAGCTAAGGACACTGCCAGTAGGACAAATCAGCAGCCTGCAGAATGAACCAAAAAAAGAGTTTTACCAATTCCACATCTGATCGAGAGCTAATATCCAAAGTGTATGTTTAAAAAGCTGGATATCAAGAAAACAAATAACCCAATTTCAAAATGGGGCATAGGTTTAAACAGAGAATTCACAGCAGAGGAATCTCAAATGTCCGAGAAGCACTTAAAGATATGTTCGACATCCTTAGTCATCTGGGAAATTCGAATCAGAACTACTTTGAGATTTCATCTTACACAGACCAGAATGTCCGAGATCAATAAAAGAAATGCAGCTCATACTGGCAAGGATGTAGAGGAAGGGTACACGTATCCATGGCTGGTGGGAGTGCAAAGTTATACAGTCACTATGGCAGTCAATGTGGTGGTCCCCAGGAAGATGAGCCTCTAACTATTGCAAGTTCCAGCTATACTACTCTTGAGCACGTATCCAAAGGATGCTTCACAGTCATGTTCATTGCTGCACTATTCATAGCAGTCAGAATTGGAAACAACCTAGATGTCCATCAGTGAATGAATGGATCAAAAAGTGGTACATTTACTCAGTGGAGTATTACTAAGCTGTTAAAAACACGAAGTCGTGAAATTAGCAGCTGAACAGATGGAACCAGAAAACATCATCCTGAGGCCGTAGCCTCAACTCAGAATGACAAATATGGAATGTATTACCCTATCAGTGGGTGTTAGCTGCTAAATCATTGATAAACAAGCCGCGATCTGTATTACCACAGAGGTTAGGTAGAAAGTAAGGGATGGGGTGGGCAGGGGATGGATCTCCCTAGGAAGGGGAATAGGATAGATAATTATGAATGGATGATGGATTGGGGACTGGGGTGGGAGGTTAGGTGGGGAGGAGAAGTGACGAGAAGGTTGAGGGAGGGAATACGGGAGGAAGGACAGCTAAAACTAATGGCCATTTGAGTGTTGTGTGGAAATCTTGCACAGTATATGTATACGTATACGTATATGTATATGTAATCAAAGGGATCTAAATGAAATGCCAAATAACTGAGACAGAGCCTCAACTGGTACTCTTGCTGCCAAATGAAGCTTCCAGGACTGGGAATGGATTACATATAATTGAGTTGTTGGCCAAAGGGGTCCCATGGGAACCCCCAAACAGCCTAGGCTATTACCAGGCTCCCTATAAACTGACAGTGGGGCTCTATTGGTGAAGAGAACACTATACAATTCATTGGACACAGAGAAGTCATGGTGGTGTCTATGTAGAGCTTTCATCCCTGCTAGTGCTCTTGATCCTGGAAAGGGCTCTGCCTGTCACCCAAGAAAAAAGAGTAGCCACCAACTCAGCTATAAATCCTTTGATTTACAAGAGAGACCTGCAGCCGGGCAGTGGTGGCGCACGCCTTTAATCCCAGCACTTGGGAGGCAGAGGCAGGCGGATTTCTGAGTTCGAGTCTACAGAGTGAGTTCCAGGACACCCAGGGCTACACAGAGAAACCCTGTCTCGAAAAAACAAAAACAAAAAAGAGAGAGAGAGAGAGATCTACTTGCAAGATATGCTGGTGCAGTCATGACACAGAGTTTATGGGAGTAACTAACCATTATCTGATTTGAGTTAAGGTCGACTCCATGAGATGGAACCCATACTCAGCACTGCTTGAGAGGCACAGAACCTGAGACTAGATAGGCCAGGGACATAGGGTTAAACCAAATACTACTGCTCTGCTAAAGGCACATAACAATAATATGACTTCTAACAGCAGGATGCTATACTCATAGATCTGTGCTTTGCTTAGCCATCGTCAGAGAAACCTCCTGCAGCAGAGGGGAACAGATACAGAGATCCACTCCAGACATGATGCAGAATAAGAGAACTTGGAAGATTCAGCCTTGAGAGGGATATCTCCACCAAATCTCTCCTCAGGGCTCAGGGAACTCTGCAAACGAGAAGGCAGAAAGTATAGGACCTAGAGAGGACAGAAGACACTAAGGAATCAAGGCCTTCTAGACACAATAAGTATGGCGTATATACAAACTCAGAGTGACCGAGGCAGCATTCACAGGAGCTGCGTGAGTCGGTGTCGGATGACATCCTAGAGCTGAAAGGAGAAGTGGACACATGCCCCACTCTCTAACCTAGACGCTGTCACCAGTTCATAGCCATGGCAAAGGGAAAGTTAGTTTTCTCCAAAGAGAGTTTCACTGGGGACACAAACCATTCTTAAGGGTAGTCCTCATGGTAGATGGCCAACACAACAACATCTTTGGCCGTTCTTTGTCTCATAATGTTAAGTCAGGGCATTAAAAAAGTATATATATATATACACACACACACACACACACACACACACATATATATATATACACATATATATGTGTATATATATATATGTCAGATCCTTTGCATGTATATTATAGCTTTGTTTTTGTTATTTCTGCATCTCTGTGTGCACATGTATGTGTCTCTGTGTGCATATGTGCTTCTTGTGCTTTTTTTCTTTGGCTCTGTTTCTTGTTTGCTTGTTTTTGTCATATTCCAATTTGTTTTTTACTTATATTATCGTATATTATTATTTAGATGTTTGTTTTCTAGCGAGAGACTGGAAGGGTGTGGATCCATATGGTAGGGGTGGGTGGGAAGAACTGGGAGGAGTAGGGGGAGGAGAAACGTAATCGGTGGGGGGGGGAGGGAGAGAGAGAGAGAGAGAGAGAGAGAGAGAGAGAGAGAGAGAGAGAGAGAATGACTCAGGAGCCCTGGCTCTCTTTCCTCCCAGGGTCTATCTCTCAGACTCATTCACTCACCGTGTCCAGAAGTGAGGATGTGTACGTGTGTTTTCTCATTCGTAAGGATTTCTGTTTCTCAGCCCTGTGGATCCACAACTGTGCATTTATCCAGTCTACAGTCAAAGTTTGAACATTGACATTTCTGCCTCAAGCCTGTGGGTTGAAGCCTAGCTCTCTGGTTTGTGGCACTATTTTGGGACATTCTGAAAACTTCTGGAGCTAGCTAGGGCTCTGGGTAGAAGTAGGTCACTGGGGTGTATTCTTAGGTGTATCTTGTCCTACTTCTCTATTTCCTGGCCCACCACAAGGTGAAGATACTTCTTGGCCGTCTGATTGCACTGCCATGTTGCTCTGCTTCACCACCAAGAATCACAGAGCCAAGCGTTCATAAACCGAGCCTTCCAAAACACCAGCTGAAAGGAATCCTTCTCCATTAAAATCATTTTTGCCAGGCATTTTGGATGCTATGCAAAGGCAAGTAACCTATACCTTTTAGGGGCCATCGGGTAGGTTTTCACTTCTTTGGCCATAGGAGCAGAGCAGGAATAGGAATGCATGGGCAGGTGTTTCTGTTGAATGTGCTCTTTCATCTGTAAATAAGCTCACACCCACGCTTGTGCAAGCAGCCCTGATGAAACCAGGTGGGCCACAAAAACCTCCAAACGAATGGCTTGGATGATTTCACCGGGAAGTGCTGCCCTCATGGAGCCCCAAATGCACGGGGTTAGCTTTCTGTCTAAACTCCACCCCACAGTTACCTGGCAACAGCCAGGTATGCTCCGCCCCACAGTTGCCTGGCAACAGCCAGGTGGGCCTGGCCCACTATAAAAGGGGCTGCTAGCCCCTCCTCTCTCTCTTATCTCTTTCTCTTGCCTCTCTCATACATCTCTTCTCTCTTACCTCTCCCCATTCCCCCCCCCCCAACGTGGTCAGGGCCAGCCTCTACCTCTCTACTTCTCTACTCTCTTCCTCTCTCTGCCTTTCTCTGCCTCTACTACCCTCTTAACTCCCCTCCCCATGCCATAAATAAACTCTATTTCTATACTATATCTTCGTGTGTGTCTGGGCCTTCTGGGGGAAGGGATGTTTCGGCAGGGGCCTCCTGAGGCACACCCTTCCCCCACACCTTCCTCCCCTACACCCACATAACACATATCTTATTATATTTTTATAAACACATCACACGAGGGCATCCAATTTTGAACTTGAACCTCTGAGGCCAGAGCCAAAGTAATCTGCCTTTTATTTCCTGAATAGCCTGTAGCAAGTAGCTCACAACCATCTGTAATGGGATCCGATGTCCACTTCTGGTGTGTTTGAAGAGAGTGACAGTGTACTTACATACATTAAATCAATTCAAAAAGAAGTCTACCTTAAAGAAGAAGACTAAATGGCATGACACTATTATATGTACATAGTGCCACAATTTTTTTTTAATTTTATTTTTCTATTTGCCAGTATGTCCTGAGCTTAGTTCTAAAGCTTAAGCCCATTTTCAGCTGCCAGGTATATGAGACAATATTTTTTCCATGTGTTTGTGTGCATGGACGTATGTTTGTTCACGTGTGGCAGAGGGAGCTAACACGGAGTCTTGCACGGTCACTCTATCTTGCTTATTGAGTCAGGGACTCTCATTTGGACCCAGAACACATCTATAGGACAGGTCTGGCTGGCCAGCTTGCTCCAGAGATCCCTTGTCTCTGTGTAGGTGTGTCACCATGCCTATCTGGCTGTTAGGTGGGTCTTGGCGATCTGAACTTTGGTCTTCAGGCTTTCATTAGCAAATGCTTTATCCACTGAGCCATCTACCTACCCCAAGAAAAATCTTCAGAGTTTTTTTTTTTATCTGTTATTTCCCCCCAATAATTTACACCCACATGATCCCTCTCCCACTGAACTTCAAAGGAAGGAGGGTGACCTCCTTGTGCTGAGGTCACACAACAGCAGCTGTTTGTTTAGCTCTCTCTGTTTAGGCTGGGGCCTCTTTGTGACAGAGCTGGGACAGGTTGTTTTCACAGCTGTGCTGCACTCTAACCCCTGAGCTGTCCTCCCTCTCCGGGTACACTCGGCTTGCTGGTGAAGAGAGGGAGTCTAGAGTGTAGATCTTGCGCTCCTAAGCGTTTTCTGAGCTCGCGTCCCTCCCACACTCACCCAGGGGCCTCTGAAGCTGGTTTGAATATCGAGCCAACAATCCAGGAAAGGTGACTGTTTAGCATAACAGCAAGGCCTCCCGCCCCTGGGGTGAGGGGCAAACGGACTCTGGTGTGTGCAGGTGTGCCTTACTTCCTACAATGAGGGCATTGATAGAACCTTAGACTGATGGGACCACATGCTGGTCGGGGCCATCACCTCACGTCTTGGGAGAGCAAACTGCTTGTCTCATAAGTTCGATCAAATAGATGGTCTCCAAAGATGACTCCTGCTGTGACAGCGTATGATTTACCAAGATGTAGAGACTTGAGGGATTTTGTTTTGTTTTGTTTTTTGTTTTGTTTTTGTTTTTTCCTCATGGGAACAGAGTTCTTTCTATACATCAGACAGTAAAATGTGCTTTTCTGGTTCCTTTTCTTTGATCTTTTGAACAGCCTCCGGAGTTGGGCATTTCTTCCCTCACACCACTGAGAGAGGAAACGCAAGTTCCCAAAGCATCCAAGACTAGTAAGAATCAACCAGGCATCTGGCGTTCAGAACTCCTCTCGGCGCCTGTGACGCTACTGAAAGCGGAGTTCTGGTCACTTCCCAGGATCAAAAGAAAGCTGAGGATGGGCCGTATTCTTTCACACTCCCTCTGTGAGTGTGAGGGACCAGATGTGCAGCGCAGCCTATCCTTTGAGAGCTGCCGCACTGCGCAGGATCGGGAGCCCACAGGAGTTGTGGGGCTGCCAGGCCTGGACTCCCCTCCCTTAGTAATGGCGAGGAGGGTTGATGTGCAGCACCTCAGAGCACTTTCTGGAAACATGGCCAGCTTCTCGCAAGAGAGGAGG
The DNA here is from genome assembly GCA_028551405.1 of Uromys caudimaculatus. Classification (NCBI taxonomy): domain Eukaryota; kingdom Metazoa; phylum Chordata; class Mammalia; order Rodentia; family Muridae; genus Uromys; species Uromys caudimaculatus. Next base: position 7,904,437 of record CM052703.1, read on the forward strand.
TGAAGGGTTTCCGTTCAAAGAATGCACGCTGTTCCCAGACCTTCCCTTGAGGGAACTTGGGCAACATGCTTTCTTTCTCTGCAGAGCTCTTGCTGGGTCTGCTGCTCCTTTTGTGAATGTAGGCCAAAGGGAGGGCCCACAGCGCCCGCCCTTAAGCCGGTTTCTCTGACAGGCCTGCAAGCAGGCAAAGATTTGTTGCCTGTGGTGTTCATTTGTCTGATATCTCTTCTCTAAGGCTCCCTCTCTCCCACTTTCTCTCCTCTTCATCTCCCCAGAGCTCTGTATGAGAAGTCAACCGATGCACCAACACCTCACCTAAGTCCCATTATCTGGGGACGTGTCCTAAATTCAGAACGGTCCAGGAAATAGGTGGGCGTGTAGGACAACACACAAGCCTCCTGGGCCAACCCTGGGCTGTAGAACTCTGCTCTAGATGGTTTTATTGTAATTTTAAAAGTTTGTTTGTTTTGTTTTTGAAACAGTCTTAAGTAGCCCAGATTAGCCTCAGATTCACTGTGTAGCTGAGGATGACCTTGAAGTGCTGATCCTTCTGCCTCCAGCCTCTAAGTGAGTACAGAAATGCACCATCACATCTGGATGATGTACAATTTAAACAGTGGCCGTAGGCCTGATGTCAATGAATATTTTGAATACCCATTTGACATAAGGTTCATGAAATCTCTTTGTTTTGTGAATTGGCAAGCTGTATTAGTCAAATTTCCATTCTTATAATAAAACACAAGAGACTGTGTTTTTTTAAAAAAGACTTTTTTTTTTTTTTTTTTTTATAATTACAGTCATGCAGGCCTTTGCTCAGCTGTCTTGAAGGCCTGTAGGTAGATGTATCACGTCGACAGGACAGTGTGCCAGTCACGATCTCGTGGTGAGACAGGAAGCAAGAAAGCCGGGAGAGTCAGGTTCTCTTTTATAGCAACTGGTTCTTTTTTTTTTTTTTTTTTTTTTTTTTTTTTTTTTGGTTTTTCGAGACGGGGTTTCTCTGTGTAGCCCTGGCTGTCCTGGAACTCGCTCTGTAGACCAGGCTGGCCTCGAACTCAGAAATCCGCCTGCCTCTGCCTCCCAAGTGCTGGGATTAAGGGCGTGCGCCACCACTGCCCGGCGGATTAAGGGTTCTGAGACCCAAGGAAGTTCTTGTAAGAACCAGTTGCTGCCGGGC
>CM052703.1:7905710-8022434 GCA_028551405.1 Uromys caudimaculatus
AGAGCGAGTTCCAGGACAGCCAGGGCTACACAGAGAAACCCTGTCTCGAAAAACCAAAAAAAACAAAAAACCAGACTCCAGAACCCTTAATCCCTACCAACATTGTTGTACAAAATGATTTACTGAATTTCTATTAGGTTCTCCTTCTTAGAGGTCACACGATTTCTTAGCATGTATAAACCTCTAGGCGAACAAATCATACCCCAAACCGTAGCAACAACTATCTAAGCAAAATTCTTTTAAGGATTGATTTTTAAATTTCGTCCATGGATGTATCTGTAGCTGCATGTGACTGCAGTACTGAAGGAGGCCAGAAGAGGGCGATGGTTCCCCAGGAGCCGATGTTATAGACTTATTTGCAGACACATGGGTGTTGCAAATTGAACTTAGGTCCTCTACAAGAATGGTAAGTGCTACTAAAAGCAGAACCAGCTCTCTATCCCCTAAGCGCAGAAAAAAAAAAAAAATTAAAGTAACACACTTTCAATACACAAATGTCTAGAATCAGCTACCAGCTTTCCATTTCAGTTTTAGAATGCATTATACCCAAAAGTTTCTGAATTTTCTTGTGCGCGTGTGTATATGTTGCCCTTGCTCTGGAAGTGATTACTGCTCCTGTGTTTTCTGAGCAGAGCTGTCTGGGACTTCAGTGTGGACTGATAAGATCAGCTTTCAGTCTTGGTCTGTAATAAATAGCTGTGCAGTCTTGCTTACGCGAGTCTCTTGGTTTGATTTAAAAACCTATGAAATGAAGCTGATGAGGAATGAATCCTTGGACTTCTTCTACTTCCAAAATTCCATGTGCGTGGTTTGAATTTAGCTCTATTTTGTTTGCATTTGATGTATCCAGACTGGGTTCTTAGATTGCAGGCTTACTCTGTCCTGTGGAAACTTAATGGGTTGCAAACTATAAGGAAATCTCTGGAGGCTGTTCCCCCCCCCCCCCCAATAGGTTTCCTAGAAGGAGAGGCTAAATAAGGGTCACCCTAAAATAAAATGCCACTGTGATTTCCCAGTGACAAATACCACCAGGAATTTCATCTGAAATCTGGGGAGAGTGGACAGAAAGACAGGATTTATACCAACAAGGAATGACCCCTCAGCCACTGGCTGCTAGGAATGCAAACTCTCCCAGTCACTTTAGAAAAGTATGCCAGTTTCTCAGAATGTTAAACAGAATTATGACATGATTCAGCAATTCCATTCCTAGTGAAATATGTGATTTTAAAATGTGTTATGCCCAAATAGCACTGTTCATAGTGGCCCCAAAGTAGAAATATCTGCAAGATCTGTTTGAATGAATAGATACAATGTGGCTGCATGGGCGGCTTCGTTTCTATAATCCCAACACATGGGAGGCAGGATTGTGAATCTGAGGTCAGTCTGAGCTATTCAGTGAGTCTGACGCTAGCCTCAGCTACATAGCAAGACCTGTTTCAAAAAATACAAAACGAAGACTGTGGAGATGGCTCAGTGGGCAAAGTCCTTGGGCACATGCTGATAGTTCAGTGGGTAAAGCCCTTGCAGTGGAGATAGGAGGCTCAGTGAGTAAAGCCTTTGTGGCACATGTCTGAAGACCTAAGTTCAATACCCAGAACCCACCTTAGAAGGAGAAAGCTGACTTCAAAAGTTGTCCTCTAAGATTCTGTACACATATTCTGGCATATACACTCCGGTGTGTGCACACCTGCACACACAACAAAAACAATAATAAACACAAAGAAATGGAATAAGCCCCACAAAGAGGCGTGGCCTGTCAATGGATTATTCTGCAACAAAAGTAGCCCTGGCCCATGCTGCTCTAAGACTCTAACGAGTCTTAGCTACCAGGGACCCTCTCGATGCAAAAGCAAGAGGAATTTATTGTTCCAGCACACTGAGGTTGTCCTACACTTGAAGGAGAGGCAGTAACCCCAGGCAGCCTGGTCAGCCAGTTTTTATACAGTTTTTTTGGGTAGAATAGAGCAACAGCCACTAGGCACAATGTGATTGGCAGAACAGTGTGACTTTTAATCTGATTGGTACTTAGGGAATGAGGTAGCAAGGGGCTTCCCATATCTGCAGGCAGCCAATGGTCGATCTGCCCTGAGGTTTTTCTGAGGAATGTAATCAGTCTCTCCCTTCTGGCCTACTTGCTCCACCGACCTCTTCCTTCTGGGAGGGAAGGGTCTTCATGTTCTGGGACCCAGTGGAATTTTCCAGCAGTCTTTAGTTAGCTGACGTCTTCACTATGATGCAGATGCGTCTATCCTGAAGCACTGTGCTAAGTGAAAGAAGCTAGTCACAGAGAGACATTGAATGATTCTGTTCGTATGGCGTGGTCAAGGCAGCAACAAAAAGAGAGAAAGCAGAATGTGAGATGCTCAAGGCTAGGAAGGGTGAAGAAAATGAGGAGTTATGCTAGAGGATATAAATGTTTTTATGGTGGTAAAAATCTCCCAGATGGACTGTGGTGACAATTGTGCAGTTCTGCAAACACACAAACCCCACCAAATTGTATTTATACAGTGGCTGCACTGTACAGTATCCTACCCATATCCCAGTAAAGCTGTCTAAAAGAAATACAAGGATGAAAAGGAATATCTAAGAGAAGCAAGAGATATATGTTTGGGAAATATTAAACGAACCGGCATGCTCCTGCGCTACTGCCATCAACTCTCTACCCTGGTGGGCGGGCCAGCCATGTACTGGCAGGAAATGGCTAACCTGTTTTATCTCGTGGAGACTCTATTACTCAGACCTCCAAAATCTCTCCACCCAGCTCACTAAGTTTCCACTGGCTGGTCGCTAACATGCCAGCCCCATGCTTCAAAATCCCCACGACCTTTGTGGTGCACATCAGACAAACCCACGCTTTGCCACCATACCTTTCTCTCTGGAACCCAGACGAGCCACAACACAAACTTAGCCCAGAAACAACGGTAACTCAATCTCTGGGCACAACAACTAAAACCTAACCTTGTAAGCCTTATTAAAATCTGATTCGTCTGGTGGTGAATCCTTGTGGATCCGCCATGATACCAGAAGACTCTAGCAGCTACATCTTACCTTTATGCTGTCCCCATTCCAAAAGGCCCTCTCTTTCGCCTCCTTCTCTCTTCCCCTCTCTAACCTGGAAGTCCCTCCTACTCGCCCAGTGATTGGCTCCTTTATTCATTAGGGGATTTGTTCACCAGAAGTCACATGAGTACTCACTTCTTGTCTGAAGCCCCTCCCAGGAGAGCAGAATTAGCATCAAAATATGAACAACCCCAGGGCTATCTACAACAGACACATAAAAAGATACAGGCTAGTAAGAAAGGGGAATGAGTGTTACAGATAAAGAGTGTGCACATAGGTCAGGGATGAGCTTGCAGTTCAAATCCCCAATGCCCACAGAAGGAGGCAGGCATGGCTGCACACCCACTGTAACTCCAACAGTGTGGGCAGCGGAGACAACAGGATCATCTAGGTTTGCTAGCAACCAGGTTAGCTCTGGGTTCAGTGAGATTCTCTCAAGAGTGGAGAGAGGTAGAACAGGACACTCAGAATCCTCTTCCGGCTTCCATGTGTATGTGTGGGTGTAACCCCCCAATGTGCTCACCCCCCATGTGCTCACCTCCATGTGTGCTCACATACCACCCACACTCATGACTATTTCACTAATATATACTAATATATATTTTAGGAGCATCCAGTTTATTTCAAGAGGGGACTTTTATCAGGCAAACTGTGATCAGGGCAAGCGATGGTTAATAATGAGAGATGGTGAGTTTTACTCTTGGATGTGGGCCTAAGCACTAAGCTGTTTTATTTTTCTGAGTATTTTAATGCAGTGTTTTGAAGCTCAAGCAGCCCGTTGGTCTGTTTTTCAGCTCCATTTGTTTGTTTGGCTGGTTTGAGTTAGCAATGAGATTGCATATGGCAAGGGACACCCATGACATCAGTACTAACAGTCCTGCCAAAGTTCTGCCAAGTCCCAGTGACTTGCCCCAGGACTTGAAAACCCCAAATTGCAAAATAGCAAGAGTGGGGGACTTGCTAGTTGGTGTTAAGTTGGGAGGAAGTTTGTTCAAGCACCAACGTTGACAGCATTGTGAAGAAGTTGTTTAATTCGACTGCAAGGACAGTTTCAGTAGAGTTGAAATCCAGGGCATGTTTTGTTAGAGTCTCCCCAGGGGGGTGGGGGGGAGAGTCACAAATCAGATGTTGGGCAAAATGTGGGCAGGTAAAGAATAGCAGCCCACTTAGCAGCCAGAGGGCTGTCTGCCTCATCTTTGGGGGAGGGACTGCTCCTTGTGTGCTGCCTGTTACTGAGCAGAGGAAGGGCACTGTCATCAAACCAACCTGAGTTTTCAAAACAAGCTGAACATAGTCAGTTTTAGATACTGAAATCTTCCTCTTAAAGTGTTGTTGCTTAATCAGAATTTAAAGATTTTTATTAATTTTATTTTTGTGTGTGTGTGTGTGTGTGTGTGTGTGTGTGTGTGTGTGTGCTTCATGTGCATGCTGGTGTCTGTGTAGCCAGAAGGAGGCACTAGATCCCCTGGAACTGGAGTCACAGGTAGATGTGAGCCACCTCAGGTGGGTGCTAGGGCCAAACCCAGGTTCTCTTCAAGAGTAGCAAGTTCTCTTACCCACTGAGTCATCTCTAGCCCCTTCAAAATTTGAAATGCAATGACCTTCAACAATTTATGGGAGCACATTATTTGCAAATCATATACTTGATAAGAGATTTCCATCTAGAATATGTAAAGAATGCTTTGTGTGAATTCAAGAGTTCTGACAATAAGAGACGGTAACACCGGCGAGCAGGCTGACTTTGAATTGGGAAAGAGTTGGAACAGACACATCTTGCTGTGGAGACACACATGTGATCGATAAGTTTATGAAGAAATGCTACATATCATTAGTGTTACCAAAATAGAAATCAAAACCACAGTGAGATACTACTTCATACCCATGCGGATGGCTGGAAAGAAAGACAATGACGAGTGTTGGAGAGGACACAGACTGGAGCGCTCGGGTGGTGCTGGGGATGTGAAGTGACCTAGCCATCCTTGAAAACAGAGTATCATTTCCTCAAAGAGTTAAGCGGCATGGCCACACGATTGACATTTTACCTCCCGCTATCTACTTAAAACGATCAAAATATATGTGCAAATAAAAAGCTGTAAATGAATTTTAATACCAGCTGTGTTACTCTTCTATTGCTATGATAAAGTGCCATGACCAAGGCAATGATAGAAGGAAGGGCTTCTTTAGGCTGAGGGTATCAGATGGATCGGAGTCTGTCACAGCAGGGTCACAGCGGGCATGGTGGCCGGCAAGGTAGTAAGCTGAGAGCTCCCATCTTGACCTGCAAGCAGGAATCAGAGTGTCGGCACTGGGAATGGTGTGAGGTTTTGAAATCCTAAAGCCTTTCCCCCATCATGACCCCACCTCCTAAACCTAACCACTGGGTAGCGAATCATTCAGACATCTGAGCTTATGGTGGACATGCTCACTCAAATCGTTCGTTGCATTTATATATCCCAGACTGGGAACTTCTAAAACATTTACGCACTGGTGAAAGATAATTCCCTATTATATGGGATATTGTTTAGCACATTTGAAAGTAAAAAGAATCAACTGGTATGTATTGCAACATGGGTAAACTTAAAATTGCCATGTTAGGGTGTTCACAATCACCTGAAAGTCCAGCTCCAGGAGAACTGATGCCCTCTTCTGGCCTTTAAAAGATTTTTCCACTAACAAATACATACCCCAACACAGACACTCACAATACAAGTAATGAAAAAAACAAAAAACCCAAAAAACCCAAAATCTTAAAAATGACATATTAAACGAAAAGGGCCAGTTAAAAACTCTCATGTTAGTTCCAGGACAGCCAGGGCTACACAGAGAAACCCTGTCTCGAAAAAACCAAAAATAACAACAACAACAAAAAAAACCTCTCATGTTGCCAGGCAGTGGTGGCGCACGCCTTTAATCCCAGCACTTGGGAGGCAGAGGCAGGTGGATTTCTGAGTTCGAGGCCAGCCTGGTCTACAGATTGAGTTCCAGGACAGCCAGGGCTACACGGAGAAACCCTGTCTCGAAAAAAACCAAACCAAAACAAAACAAAAAAAAATCCACATAAAAAACAAGAACAAAAACAAACAAACAAAAAGAAAGAAACCAAAAACTCTCATGTTATCCAGTATCATTTATATCCAATGCACAGATGAGGCAAACTTTATAGAAAGATTAGTAGTTACCTAGGGTGCGGAAGACGAGGGCGGGATGGGAAGTGAATGCAAAAGGGTACGAATTATGAAGAAGACTGCCTAAAAATGACTGCGGTGATGGCTGTGAAGATCGAAAACCCACTGAGTTGCACAATATAGAGTAATTGTATGGTATGTGACTCTTTCCTTAATAAAGCTGTTACAAAAGAATCCAGTGAAGGCCACACAGAACTTAGCTCCCAACTTTGGATTCTCTGCATAGGTCTTGACAGCTGCACAAAAGGTCTCTAAGGGTTCAAAGAGTAGACCCCTTAGGGTAGCAGGGAAGAGAAGATCTGTTGCCTGCTTTAAAGCTATCTTTCCATTTAGTTGCTGAACAAGGGCTGGAGATGATCTCCTGACCTCCTCCTCTTGGCATATCACCTCTGTCCACAGCCATGTGTTCAAATGTAACCAGGAAGGGACGTGAAAGTCGCTATCATGAACAGCTGGATGTGCTCTCTTCTCATGTTTGGCAAAGGTCCTCCCTCCCTCCACTCAGGGCTTCTTGAGAAGAGGATAAAGTATTGTAAAGAAAGTTACTGCCCAGAGGAAGAGACAATACACTCACCACCCACAGCAGCATGGGAGGGTTGCATTTCACCAGAACACACTTAATCTGTGTGTTTGGGATTCACTCACACTTAGCTCATCAATATGCTGTTTACTCAACCATCTGATGTCCAAGTAACCCCGTGGGCCTCATAAGGTTTAATTTTTTTTTAATTCGAACCAGAGGACTGAACTCTGCCAAGAGCAAATGGAACTGAGATATCAAAAGGTCTGAGTTCAGTTTGCACTGAAGACAAAGGGTGAGGAGATTGTGAACTGAGCCAAACGCCCAGTTTCTCCCACCCTTAATTTACAGTACATTGTTTTGGCAGACTCTACAATTCTGAAAGTTGGCTTTCTTCTCCCATTCCTCTCTAGGGTGTAACCATAAGCTGATCTTTTAGTTACGTTTACAAAGAGAAAAGATCATATTATATTAATTTGTGAGGCCCTCACCCATCATTGCTCCTATAACCATCAATTTTATTAGAAAACGTAGAAACCTGTGGAAAACTTGAAAGAAATCCTCAGAAGCTGTATTTTAATTTGTCTTACTGCAAATATTTCAGTTTCAAAATCTCTTCATGTGGGAGTTTATTGAAGGAATTTTGCCATAGCCCCCATCTCAGTACATGGGCAGGATATTAACCTGTTATCAACTCGAATCCTGAGGAATCACTATTTATTGGAATGCTTAGATTGGGAAGATGCAAAATTCTCCCATTCTGCCTCCCAAAGAGAAAGGCAGAGTGAGGGGCACTTACGTTTTTGTTTTTATTTTGGCACCCATGGGAATTGAACTCAGGGCCTTGTGCATGCAAGGCAAAGACTCTACCACTGAGCTAAATTCCCAGTCCTTTACTTACAAAATTATGTGTGAGCATGTGCATGTGTCACTGGGTGTGTGTGGAGGTCAAAGAACAACTTAGAAGAGCTCATTTTCTCCTTTTATCAAGTTGGTCCCGGGGATTAAACTCAGGTTGTCTGGCTTTGCGGCACATGTCTTTGTGAACTATCTCTCTAGCCAGACCTACCTGTCTGCCTGCCTATGGAACTCACTCTGTAGACCAGGCTGGTCTGAACTTAGAGATCTGCCTACCTCTGCCTCCTGAGAGCTGGGATTAAAGACGTGCCCTATCGCTGCCTGATTTTTCTTGGGTTTTATTTCCTTAACCCCAGCATAGGAAAAAAAGAAAAAAAAAGAAAAAGAAAAAAAAAAAAAGGAAACAAAAGAAACAACATCAAGACAACAACAAAAAGAAAGAAACAAATAAACAAAAAGAAAAGAAAACGAGGGAAAATAGAAACCGGTTTCAGTATCTGCCAGCCCAAGAGAATCACTCCAAGACACTATGTAGAGCATTTTGCTTTTATTCTGAAAAAGCGTTTACACGGTAACAGTTTGTATCTAAATCTATGGCCATGCTATTGTGAAAATGGGAGATTATGTTGTTTTATATATTTTTTTCATTTATTACTTCAAAATTACTAATAAAGCTGTAATGACTTATACATAACATTCAACTGTGCTTACTTAAATGATTCAGAAGGAACACTTTTGATTGCAAGTGACAGAAAAACCCATGTCAAAATGATTTAAGAGCCAAAGGAAAAATTTGGCTGACATCTGAAAAGTGTAATGGGCGATGTCCAAGGCCCAGCAGGCTCAGGGCTCGGGTGCTGTCAAGAGCTCCATTTCGCTTTTACCCTTGCTTTCTTCTGCTGCCTTGGTACCACTGGAAGGTTGCATGCAGAGCTCAGGAGCATTGCCTCTGCTGTTGCCTGGCAGATGAGAGCAAGGTCCCATTCCTACCTTAGCATGCAAGCCTTACTGTGTTGTACCAGTTTCTTAGCAATCTCTGCACCCATTATTGTGGTTTTGTGTCTGGGCCACACAGTCCTCTTTGGGATTCAAATATCACCTGGACCACACAGACTGAAAATGGAGGAGCGGGGGCAGGAGTGACATTGAGCTCCGTGGGTAGCTTGTTATCAGAATAAATAAATGGTGAGTGTTCACAACAATGGGCTACAAAGCACACACTTTCAGAACTTGCTTTGTGTTAGTTTTCTAGAACTTTCATAGCAAACTGACACAAGCTGGTGGCTAAAACCCCTGAAAGTTACTGTCCCAAAGTTTTGGAGTCTGGACTTGTAAGATCAAGGTGTCTATGAGGTCTTTTTTTTTTTTTTTTTCCTTGAGGGGTATTTGCTCATACTTCTCTCTCTTGGCTCTGTGTGGCTTGCTGGCAGCTGTTGTGCTTGACTTGCAGGTGCATGGTTCTGATCTCTCCTTTCATGTTCACATGGCATTCTGTTTGCACCATGTGTCCAGATTCCATTAGTCATTACTCTGATCAGAGTAGGAGCCTGTCTGTTCTGATATAATGCCATTTTAATTAATCGTATACTCAGGAAGTGGAAAGCCAACTGCCCAAAGTCATTGAGCTCATACATGAAGAAAATCATCGAAGAAGCAGGAATTCCAGCTGATGCTGGGCATGACCTTATCAGGGGAGAGAGAAAGCTTAACAAGGCTACCAGGCTACCTGACCTTGGGGTAGGGAGTAAGGGGAGGCAAAGGGAGGGCACAGGTCTACCCTGGGCCTGTGGGTCCTAGGGCAGGAGGGGAGCAATCCTGTCAATCTCAGAATCTCAGTACAAGACTGGCCCCTCCCCAGTCCCATGGTTCCTCAGCCACAGGCAATGAGCTTGACTGCTGAAAACCCGTCTTTGCAACCAGTAAAAAGAGCGCAAACAGTTGCTTGGTTCATTGAGTTGTTGTGGCCTAGAGAGATTGGGTTCAGTTCGTGTCAGTGTGTCTACCTATATGAGGTCTCCAGAACCAGAAAAAATCACACTTAACCCTTCCTGTTCTCACCCTCTGCAATGTTTTTAGAGTCTCCTTCCTGGGACTTCCTGAAAGAACTTGAAGACCATGAAGGTGGCTTTGCTGTCTTGCAAACAGAAACTCAAGTCTAGTTCAGGGACTACCCAGTGCTTCTTTCTCTCACCTCTAAAACCAGTGACATACATTCGGACGCAGCTCCTTTCTCCTTGGCAGTTACGACTATGGTTGATCCCACTTATAACTCTGCCGGTGCTACCAGATTTCTCTCTTGTTATTCTTTTGGGCGTGGGCAGGAGCCAGTCCCTTTGTTTACAGTCTCTTTTTGGCTCTATAAGCTTGAGGAAATGGACAGACATGCTGTATCACACGAGTTCTTTTCTGGCTTGTCTAGGTGCTAATCTAATACTACCTGGGACTTTTAATCCTCCAGGACAAGCAGAACCCATTTGACACAAGTGTCCTAGGACTTCCCCAAGGTCGACGTGGGACGGGACACAGATTGGCTTTTAAAACAGGTGCTCACTTTCATTTAGTGCCAGGTGTTGTTCTAAGCACTAGGGACATAACAATGAACAAGAGAGCCACTGTGCCTGAGAAGTGTGCAATCTGGGGACATTTATTTCTGCAGCAAACACGTGAGGATGACTGTCAGCTACTGCCCATTTTTAAGCCACAGAAACGCCTGCGATGCCGGCTATAGTATGTGTGTAGGGTAGGGAGAAAGCGGGCAGACTATCCTCAGAAGATGAACTCATGTAAACAACAGTAGAAACTGTGGGAAAAGAGCAGGCTCAGGGGGCCCGGATGTGTCCAAGGGGTTTACAGCTTTAAGCAGGTTTCATCGAGGAGGTGACACTTGGACAGCCAGCTTAGGTGGAGGGAAGTGACCTGTGAGCTGTGACTAAGAAGAGTTTCACCCTGAATGAAATGGGGACTGTCTTAGTTTCTTTTCCCGTTGTTGTGATAAAACATTCTGACAAAAGGAATTGAGGGGTAAAGGGTTTCTTTGGCTTACAGTTCCAGGTTATAGTTCATTGAGGCAGGGGATCAGCCCTACATCAGCAGTCAAGAGGAGAGAGTAACGTATTCATGCTAGGCCTCCCCTCATTTCTACTTATTTTATACAGTCTAGGGTCCTCTGCCTAGGGAGTGGTTCTGCCCATATTAAATAACACAATCAAGACTATCCTCCAGCCCGGCCTAGAGGCTTTTCTCCTAGGCGATTCTAGAGTGGTCAAACTGACATCAGTAAACACTACAGGACACCTCAGGATAGGTTCGGTCTGGCTTCTAAGCAGGCGTCACAGGCGAGGTGGAAGTGATGCACATCAGTCAGATAGGTGACGGGTGGAAGTGGGTGGGGCTACAGATCTACTTTGAAGCCAGACCAAGAGGATCTTAGGCAGATAGGACATGGACTGGGAAAAAGGTCGAGATTACATCAAGATTTTCGCCCTTAAAACATGGAATAGCTACAGATTGAGATGAGAAAGCCCTATGTGAAGAATGTTTTTGTTTGTACATGGGGTTAGGAGCTAGGTTTGGACGCTTTAACGCCCGGTCATTACCCAAGCGAAGTGAGCAGCAGGTTTTGAAGCTGTTTGGAAAAACCATTTGGGGGACATCTCTAAGGTCTCAGCAAGTTATATCCCGATCAGTCAGTGTCTCCAGGACCCTAAAATACATTCTTGCAGAGCTGGCACCTACTCTTGTCTTAGCTGACCTAAAAGCTGGAACAAACAGGAGAAGCATGCAGCTTCCTTAGCTGGCAAAAGTCCTCTCCTTCCTCTTAAATGGGGGAGGAAGAGAAGTGCTGACTGACCGGCGCCTCTCCCGGCTGGTTGCACGGAACTCCACCCTCTCCAAGCAACAGTCCAAAGGTTTGGGATTCTGACACTCGGCCACGCCCCCTCCGGTGACAGGGCGGGGCTTACAACGGGGCGGAGTCTCTGCGTGAGCACGCCACAGAGAAGGGCGTGGCCTTCCCGGTGCGCGCGCCTGGCCGTGGGTGATCAGCTGGTCTGCGCTCCCCTGACGTGGGCTGGGGGACGTCACCGCCGAATGGCAGCCTCCAGAAAGCCGCCGCGAGTAAGGTGAGGGGACTGTGCCGGCTGGCCGCGGCCGGCGCCAGGCGCGTGATCTGCACACCCGGGAGGGTAGGGAAGAGAGGGCGAGGAGCGACGGGCCCGCGGCCATCCGGGGATGGCCATGGCTAGCGGGAGCTGCCCGAGCGGGAACCGGGGACCGATCTGTGCAGCCCGGCAGGACTCAGCTCGCTTCCGGCGGGGCCGCGGGCACCTCCGGGCGGCCGGAGCCCGTCCAGGGACCAGTGTGACCGAGGAACTGCCTCGCCCGGCCGGGGCAGGCGGCGATCCTTATCATCCCTGACCCTGAGGGCAGGCCCTGCTGTTGCAGGAAGTTGGTCCCTCTTGGATCCACCCCGGGTACCCAGAAGTGGTTATGCCTCTGTCCTCACCCTTCCTCCACGGCGGCAATCTAAAGTTACAACCCTGATCATTCTGAAGACTGCATCTTACCTCTTGATTCAACACCTCCCATCCCCCAAGACAGGCAGCCATGGAGTCCTCCCCACCCAAATAGTCTCAGGGGCTGTATCAGGAAACAGATCGGCATAACCTTCCGGAAAATCCACCAGGAGCCTGCTCTGGGTTCTAATTGGACACAGGAAGTGAGAAGATATTTCTCAGACTCACGTTGAACATGTTTTAGTTTATCCCTCCCCACTCAAGCCAGGCACACTTAAGTTATTTTAAGTGGGAGATGATAAGTACACAAAACCAGAATTAAAACTCTGAGGTGATGCACAGAGGCTTACCCATCCTCTCAGAACAGTTGAGTCTTGAATGAACACACGAGGTACCGCAGCCGGACTTGTAAAATTCCGACCATATTATGCTTGTTTTTGTGAATGGACAAATCACAAGCCTACCTTGACCTAGACCTGGTCTTGTGACAGCGTGTTAAGTGCAACCAGGAAGTTTATGCACTGTGGAGGGTGGTGTGGGTAATTGCCCATGTGGATAGGTTTTCCTGGACGTTTTCTGCTGGAAAAAGGTCAGGCAAGTGGATAATGATGTAATAATGTCAAAGGTTAGGCGGAAGCTTGACCATACCACAGTCGTTGCTGGATCCGTAGTCACAGTGTTGGGAGTGGTCTGTGAGAGAGAGAGGGTGCCTTCGGGAAGTGGTAGAATTTCAGTACAGATGACTCCTTTCAGTTTAGAAGGTCAAACTGAGCTTGTTGAAGGAGGCAAATGGAGTCAGTTGGGTGTTCGTGAAGCCAAAGATAGAAGAACCAATAGTGGGCACCAGACTTGTCTTCCCTCTTTCACTTCTAGCTCCAGTGTGTTCAGTTTTTGCTTGGGCAGACGTTTTCCTTTTTGCCATGTGGTGAGAGTTCCAGGCTGACAGTCATTAGAGACAGCCTTATGGCATGGCTGGAGCGTTGTTCTTAGATCTCCTTCTCACTGAACAGACTTGATTGTTAATGCTCTCTGAACTTGTTAGGACCAGGGGAGTGTATTTACCAAGCCATGGGTCCATATGCTGCAGCAGTGATAGATACTCATGCCAATCCCTTGGACCGAAATGGAAATGGGGATTCTCAGAGTGAACACCGTGGTAGTGGTCGTCACATCAAGAGTGGTGGGTTCTAGGTAGTGGACGACAATGTTGCATACTTTCCCACCCTAAGAATTTGTCCCATTTATCTCAACTCACTGAATACAATTTTTTTTTTTTTTTTTTTTTCCGAGACAGGGTTTCTCTGTGTAGCCCTGGATGTCCTGGAACTCACTCTGTAGACCAGGCTGGCCTTGAACTCAGAAATCCGCCTGCCTCTGCCTCCCAAGTGCTGGGATTAAAGGCGTGTGCCACCACTGCCCGGCCACTGGATACAATTTAGCACTTGGTTCTCACTTAGCCTCAGTTTGAGCACTAGAGATACGTGATTCTTATCGAGTACTGGGACTAGAGTTTGGATGCACACCTAGAATTCTGTTGTGGTTTCTTTTTTAAAAAAAGAGAGAAAGGGAGGCAGATGTGTAGTTTAAAGCAGTTCTGGCCATAACCACTTTATACAAAGATGGAGCAGGGAGTGCTCTGCACAACCCATTCCCACTTAGGTACCTTTTGGCTTCCCATGATCTGGAGGTCTAGGCTTCAGAAGTTCTAGGAAGGGTAGAACTCTGGGTGGGAGAACTGAGAGCTGGACTCTCCATTCTCTACTCCTTTGTTAACTGAATCCTTGAGAGGCTTTAATAGTCACTGAGGTGTATATAACTGTCACTGATGCTTAGGGCATTTTTATCCCCAAAATCTTTTTTAAATTATCATTTGTGTATGGGTATGCTTGCACGAGGTTTATGTGCACCACACGTGTGTAGGAGCCCTTGGAGGCCAGAAGAGGGCTTTGGGTCCGCTGGAACGGAAGTTACAGCTAGTTGTCAGGATGCTGAAAACCAATCCAGGTCCTCTGCAAAGAGCAGCAAGCTCGTTTGACCACTGAGCCAGGTGTCCCCCGCCCCCTCCCACTTTAATCTAGTCCTCATCAGTACTTAGTCTTCATTTCCCCCAATTCCGCATTCCCTTCAGTCCACTCCCTTCAGCCCTCCGCAGCTAAAAAAGTTACTTTGTCTCTATAGGCTCTCATTCTGGTCATTCATATAAATAGAATCTGACGCTATGTAGTTGTTGTTGCTGTTGGTGTGTGTGTGTGTGTGTGTGTGTGTGTGTGTGTGTGTGTGTGTGTGAGACATTTTTTCCCTTAGCATGATTTTGTCATTTTCTTTTTACGGTACTGGAGATTGACTCCATTGCGTCATGCATACTGCATGCTAGGCAAGACCCCGAGCTACACTGGCAGTTTTTTTTTTTTTTTTAAATGAGGCTGTGTTTTCAGTTTTCTTGAGTGTATACCTAGGAGTGAAACTGCACTGGTTAGATAACTATATTTACTCTTTTTTTTTTTTTTTGGTTTTTCAAGACAGGGTTTCTCTGTGTAGCCCTGGCTGTCCTGGAACTCACTCTGTAGACCAGGCTGGCCTCGAACTCAGAGATCCACCTGCCTCTGCCTCCCAAGTGCTGGGATTAAAGGCGCACCACCACTGCCCGGCTATATTTACATTTTTAAAGGAACTGTCACATTGTTTCCCAAAGCACAACACTGGTTTACAGGTCACCCACTAGCAATGCCTGACAGTTCTAACTTTCTGCATTCACACCCACACTGGTTATAGTCTGTGGTTTCAGTTGCCTTTTTTTTTTTTTTTTTTAAAGGTTAGATGTGGTAGCCCAGGCCTTTAATCCCAGAACTCAGAATATAGAGACAGGTGGATCTCTGTGAGTTCAAGATCAGACTAGTCTGCATAGGGAGTTTCAGGCCAGTCAGCCACATAGTGAAACACTATCTCAGACAGACAAACAAATTATATTTTATGTGTATGTGTGGGAGCCCACTGAGACCACAACAGGGTGTTGGATCCTCTGGAACTAACTGGAGTGATAGGCAGTTGTGAGTCTCCGTGTGGGTGCTGGGACTGAACCTGGTCCTCTGCAAGAGCAGTAAGTATTCTTCTTAACGGCTGAGGCTGAGTCATCTCCAGTCTCCGAGTATCAGTTTCTTAGTGGGTGACAAGCCACATCCTTGTATCCTTTTTCCTTTCTCTCTTCAGTGCTGGGGGAGGAAACCCAGGGCCTCAACTTGCTTGGGAGAGCCTCGTCTTGCTCGAGAGAGCCTCAGCTTCCTTGGGAGAGCCTCAGCTTGCTTGGGAGAGCCTCTTGCCTTTTCCTGAGCTATAGCTCCACCCTGTCATTGTTGTTCTGCAGATTAATGATGCTGAATGATATTGAACATCCTTTTCCTCCCCCTCTGCTCATTTTTGAGGTAGAATTGCACCCTTGAGTCTAGGCTGGACTCAAATTTGTGGTAGTCCCCCTGCCTCAGCCTCCTGAGTGTTGGTTCTGTATGTGTGAGCCATCACACTTAGCAATGTTCAGCTTCTTAAAGATCTTTGACCATTTGAAGAAATGTTTGTTTATATTCTTTTTCTATTTTCAAATTATGGTTATCTTTGTATGGGTGAGTCAAAATAATTGGAGCCTGTTTGGCTCATATTGGTCTCTTATATTATTATATTTTAGGGTCTTTTAGGATCTGCTTGTCAGTTTATGTATAGAAGCCAGCTGAGAGCCGGGCAGAGTTGGCGCATGCCTTTAATCCCAGCACTTGAGAGGCAGAGACAGGTGGATTTCCGAGTTCGAGGCCAACCTGGTCTACAGAGTGAGTTCCAGGACAGCCAGGGCTACAGAGAAACCCTGTCTCGAAAAAACAAAAAATAATAAAAAAAAGGAAGCCAGCTAAAATTTTGATAGAGAATGTTCTCTCTCTCTCTCTCCCTCTCTCTCTCTCTCTCTCTCTCTCTCTCTCTCTCTCTCTCTCTCTTTGTGTGTGGTGTGTGTGTATTTTTTTTTTTTTTCTTTTTTTGAGATAGGAATTCTCTGTGTAGCCTTGACTGCCCTGGAACTTGCTATATAGACAAGGCTGGTCTCTAACTCACAGAGATTGGAGGCCCCTGCCTCATGGTGCTGAGATTAAAGGTGTGCACCACCATACCTGGCAAGAATTATCTTAATAATAAATAAGTCTTCAAATCTGTGAACAGAGACTCTCATTCCATATATTCAGCTTCTATTTAATTCACATCACACGGTTTTTGTGTATTCTACAGTATACATTTTATACCACGTTTGTTAAATGTATTAAGTATTTTATTGTTTTTGATGTTATTAAACATGGCTTTTTCTTAATTTGATTTTTTGATGTTGAGAGCAAGGGTATGGAAGTATAATTTTTATATGCCATGTCTTTGGTGAGCTCAGTTACTCTAGTTTTTTCGTGAATTCTTAAGAGTTTTGGGTACTCAAAGCAGTGGCATTGCACCGAGGATTTTGCTTGTTTTCTGTCTGGATGCATTTGTTTCCCTGTTTTGCCTTGTTGCCCCAGATAGAACCACAGATGTAGCGCAGAGAGCGGCCGCTGCTCTCCTGCTCCTTGCCCACCATAGGGATTTCATTTCATAGCATCCACTTCTCACACATTTTGGAGTTCTACTTATTAGAATGGCAAGTTACAGAAGCTACATTTACCCGTCTCCAGGTGTGCGCATACCTCGTTTGGACGTCAGAGGACAGCCTGAGGGAGTCATTTCTGTCCTTCCACTCTGTTGACTCTGGGGCTTGAACTCATGGAGTCAGCCTTAGTCGTAGGCTCCTTTCACCTCTGAGCCATCTCTTCCCGAGATGAGTTCCTCTTTCTGATTTGCTGAGTACCCTCATCATCCATGGGTGTTGAATTTGTCAAATGATTTTTTTCCCACGTCTTGAGATGTTGATTTTGCTCCTTACTGTATTGAGCTGATATCTTACATTAATTTTCCCTATGTTGAACCAACCTGTGTTCTTGGGATAAAGTCTGTGTCTGCTCTTCTTGTGCTCATTTGTTGAGGTCATGTGCTCTAATCTGTGACATACATAGCTGGCACGTCTTGCTTTGGACAGCAACTCAAGGCCTCATTCTATCCTGTAGTCTGGTAGAGGCTTCATGGCCCTTGCATTTGCTATATTCCTATTCTGGAATGTTCTTCCTGTAGAACTGAACATGGCTAGCTTCTTCACTTTTTTAAAAAAAGATCTTTCTGTGCTCAGATGGCAAGTATTATCAGACAGACTCCCCTAGCTGTCTCACACGGAAGCAACCTTCCTCTTGTCTTCTGGACACACTCTCCCCCTTGCTCTCCCTTCCTTTTCCCCCTTTGTAGAGCTCTGTTGCTCTCTCTCCCTTGTCCCTGTCTCCCCTGCCCCGCCTTGTAAACCTGTCAGACGTCTCATCCACCGAAGTGTCCACACTAAGGAACTGGAAGGTTCTCAACTAATACTTGAGCGAGCTTGATAGAGCTTGCCTAGGATGCTGGTGAGCTTAGCTTGGGGAGGTATCAGATCCAGATGGAGACCTTCATACCTGGGATCCAGGGTTCTTACCCAGGGGACAAGAAACGTGTGCACACTTGCTTAAGAGGTTAATATGAAAACTGGCAAATGGTGACAATAATGCTGTAGGAGCCAGGACATAGCTTTTCATAGACAGTTTCTGGTCAAGACAGGCGAATCCCCTCTGCCCCCTGATCTCCTTTTGAGATATGTGCTCACTTTGTAGTGCAGGATGGGCCAAAACTCCCTTCCTGCTTCCTAGCTGCACCACATGCCTGGCTAATGATAAACTTCCATTCCTTGAGACACGCTCTCATGTATCCTGGACTGACCTTAAGCCAAGCAGTGAAGGATAACTTTGAACTTCAGACACTACCTCCCAAGTACTGGGATTCTGAGCATGTACTGAGCATGTGTCTGGTTTATGCAGTGGTGGGGATTGAACCTATGGTTTCCTCTGTGCTAGGCGAGGGTTCTATCAACTGAGCTACATCCCCAACCCATGAAGATAAACTCCCGATGAGCTACCAACAGGGAGAAGCAGCAGATCCAACAAACACAGGAGTTGCTATTCAGGTGCAGGGTCTGAAATAAGTGCCAAAAGGCTCATGCTGCTGGGGGTGGACCCTGAAACCAGAGCAAAAGCACAGGGCACCGCGAGAGTGAAACAGGGCTAAGCAGGACCTCAAGCAAGTGAAATAAATATCTCATCACTGAGAACATAGTTACTGAAAATAAATCAGTTTAGTAAGGGGGTTAGATGCCATTGAAGAGAATTCATGAATTAAGGGTAAACTGAGGAGGTCTGGCTGCTGTGGAGATGCTTGACAATGACAATCTAATGGGTCCCATGGGAAGTGCTCCCTGCTGTGGGGTGCACAGAGTGGAGGGTGGCTTATCTGAAACATGTAGCCATCAGGATACCAGGGTAAGAGTTGTGACTCACACAGGCCTGCTCAGTCAGGGTGACACCTTCCCTGACTAGCCTTGCCACATTTCCTGGGGCCGAAGTCTGCAGCACTCTGCTCTTTCTCTTCAAGGGCGAATCGCCAGGATTTTCAGCTGAGAAATTTAAGAATAATTGAACCTTACGAGGTGACACCCTCAGGAGACAGTGTGGAAACAGGTAACAGTAATTTTGCTTTTAAATTAGATGGAATGTCATAAGAGTTCCTGTCCCAACCTGAGATGGAAAGGAGGGCAAGAGATTTGTACTTGATGGTGGGTAAGATGAGGGTGGAAGAATCCTGGTATCCTCTGGGTGATCAGTTACCGTTTTTATACACTTACCACTTAAATTTATTGCAGTGTATTTGGTTATTGTGTATGTGTGTATGAGTGTACATGTCATGGCACATGTATGGAGGTCAGGGGACAACTTGGGGAAATTGGCTTTCTCCATCCACCACGTGGGTCCTGGGACTGGAACTCAGGTCAGGCTTGGTGGTAAGCACCTACCTGCTGGGCCATCTTGCTGGCCTCAGGGTTTTATTTTATTTATTTATTTATTTTGCAAGCCAGAAAATTACGTTTCCTTTTTTTTCCCATTTCTTGTTCTTACGGGGATGGATGGTGGTGGTGGTGGGTGCAGGAGACTGTCGTTAAAGTTTCTTCTGGTTCTTCTAGTATCAGCCTTTATCACTCATGTAGTCCCTGTTGATTATCTTAGAACTTAGCTTTCAACTCTGTCAGACTCTGAAATGAGAAAATATATTCCTGTGCTGGATCAATTGAGTATGCAACTAAGAAAAGTTTTTTTTTGTTTTGTTTTTTTTAAATTTCCCAGGCTCAGCCTTGTTTCTCAGACCTTGTTAGTTATTCATCCAGTGGTTGCTAGAAATATGACAGAACTTGGCTGCATTCCTGCTCTAAGGTAGCCTCGGTTTGCTGTGGCCACCCGAGGAGAGCTGTAGCGGGCCCTCCATCCGGAAGTGGCTGTGTACCCACTAAGTACCTGTGGGAAGACAATGGCCTTGTGTGTGATTTTACGTCTAGAAATACAGATTCTGCAGCTCATTCTGAGCTGACTTAGGAAGAAGAGAGAAAGGAAGTAGGAAAAAGAGGGAGAAGGGGATGAAGGGCTCAAATAATCAAATTCGGAGTTGGGAGAAACCCTGCAAGTGTATGACTCCCGGGAGCTAAGGCGGTAGACCAGCTGGAGGTGAGTCCAAGGACTGATTCTGCTGCTGGTAGGCCGCTTTACTCTCCTCAGTAGCTGGGAATGGAGCACAGACTAGAGAATTGCATAGACCTCAAGTTGTGGCTCATGATGGTTTAGCTGACTTGGGCACCTCCCTAACTCCTTTCAAGCCCTGTTCCTTTAAATGGGAAGAATGAAATCTTCCTTGGAAGAATCATCGTGAGAATTAAGTACTAATGCGTGTAAAGCCCTCGGCTGTCTCAGCCATGCAAGTAGAGACACGCGCTGTCGCTAGACCAGAGCATCTGCGCATGCTCTAGGATGCTGACATCGGAGAACATCAACCCTCTGTTCTTACAACAAGATGGTGGGAATCCCAGCTGGAGCTTCGGGTCCAGGTTCATGTATTTCTTGAGCTCCTGCATGCATGCCACGGTTGTCATGTTTAGTGCCGGCCACCGCAGTGAGGGCAGTGAGCTGTGCCTTCAGTGTGTGCAGGGAAAAACATTTGTGACAGTGGCTTCAGGTTTGAGAACTTATTTCATATGCGAGAGACTTTTAAATGAGTTATTCTCTTTAAGTCATGATTTAAAAATACCTGGCAGTATAGGATAATGTTATATCATGGGCCGGTCTATTGTTCTTGGCTTTCCACTTCTCTGTACACTGCTCAGCTCTTGGCTGCTGCTAGTGTTTCTCAAAAATAAAGGATGCAGGGTGAGGATTTTAATGTAGCATCTTCTAAGTTTCTACTTTTCATTTCACTGTTTTGGAGCTTTTTCTAAAAAGATCACAGACACAACATTGTGATAGTCAGCCATCTAAATGTTCATGAACACAGATAGAGAAACTGCATGGTCTCTGCTTTCGGGAGAAGCAGGAGACATATCTGTTACACCATTTAGCCCAATGCATTTCTTCTTAATTTATTCTGGGTCAGACTCTTTAATTGCAGATACTCATAAAAATGCAATGGGTATCCTCAGAATAATTAGTTTTCTTCCCTGCCCCTCCCACCCCGGTCCCGGGGTGCATAGTTTTGCTGGTTTTCACCTTGAGCTTCAAGTCCTCAGCCTTCATAGGCTGTTTCTCATGGCGGTGACTACTCAGCCATCCTTCCTCCTGTACTTACCTCAGTGGGCGTCTCTGGGTGAGCTGTTTCTGGTTCTAGAAGCCATTGTCTGATGTTGTGGTCCCCATATTTACCATTGCCACCACCACCCCTATCATTATCTGTTGGTTGTACTTTAGGGAGTTTTTTCATCCTGTTCCAGGATACAGATGACAAAGAACTTGCTACATTTTGCCTGAAGGATAAGCAGACAGGACGGGAAGGTTGAGAGAAGTGCTGGGGATAAATTCACCATTGTGAGAAGTTGGCGATGCTCACGGTTGTAAGAAGGCCCGACATGCCAATCAAAGAGAGGGATGCAGTGATGAGGCAGGAAATTTTGATGAAGGCCAGGTTGTGGCCTTGAGGAGACAATGAGGAGGAAGCTGAAGAGGACTTTGACCAAACCCACTTGGTCTTGACCATTTTCAGTTTGTAGCTGAGGTGTAGATGCTTGCTGTTGGCTATGTTAAATTTGTCCATGAGGTTAGCAACTGCCAATGTTGATGCATTTGATTCTGTTTTGTAAACACCCCATTGGTGCCAACAAAATCCTTCAGTTGGAATGTGCCTAAATTAGAAGCCAAAATCTGTCAGAAAATTAATGATCTTGAAAGAAAGTATGGTGGACTCTGTTAGCTATTTGCCTTTTGAAATTCATATGCCAGGCTGCACTTCGGACCAGACTAATTAAGTCCGAAGTTCCCCCATTGGAGTCAGCAGTCCAAAAGTGGTCTGCTATGAGAATGTTAATCTAGGCCTCCTGTATTCCTAGCTTAGGAAACTGTAGGAGGCGGAACTCTTAAGTTCAGGAGGGCTGGAATAGCATAGGTGAGAGGGGCCCTGACCACTGTGGGACGGGGTTTGATTTGCTCCAGAATGTAGTTTAGAAGTCTACAAATCTGTTGTGAAACTCAGGAAAGTGTCACAGTCAGGTTTTCAGGTGCTGGTGTTCTCCTGAGTTCGCCATGGGGTTTCCTTTGCGTCCACGGAGGTGTTAACACACGAATTGAGGAGTTTCCTGGGAGTGGGGCAGGGCTGCGGATTGAACCTAGTGCCTCGCGTTGCTAGGCAAGTGCTTAATCCCAAGCTATGCCCTCAGTTCTAAGACGAATTCATAGCAGTCCTAGTACTTTCTTGTTTGTATGTGTGAGGTACGAGGAGTGGATTCTAGAGCCTCGTACATACGGGGTAAGCACCCTACCTGAGCTGTATCCACAGCCTTCTTTTTCTTTTTACTTTGAAGTAGAGTATCACTGATTGTCCAAACTGGCCAGGAACCTGTGATTCCTTTGCTTTTTATTCCCTGAAGTAGTGGCTTTAGACCAGATACTTTGGCTCTTTCTCTTGAGACATGAGTGGATACAGGCTAAGTAGGCGAAGGGCAGGGAAGAATGCCCCTCTGAAGACAGGATTCAGAAGCAGATGCCCTGTAGGGAACATGGGCACGATTGGGTGACAGATGGGACAGTTGCTCGTGATTCTTACTCTGCCCTGAGACTTCTCAGATTTGTAAGTAAGTCCTGCTGGTGAGGTCGTCCTTTTGCTGAGGACACACTGGTGGGGTTTCAGTGAGTCCCATAACCAGTGTGAGGTACACTCCGGGGAAATCTATTGGTCATCCTGAGAACTGAGGTATGAAAACCCAGGTGCTGGCGGCTGAAGGCAGAGAAGCAGACACAAGGTCCAGCCGTGGGTAAGCTGCAGCAGTCAGCCTGTCAGTGTGTGAAGTCCTGATGGAGCTGCCTCCCTGGAACTTCCCGTTATGCACGTCTTTGTGCAACAGGTTGTTTCTGGATAAATGAGATCTTTCATTACTTGTTTAAAGTGAGTTGAAAAACCCCAAACACCGACAGTGTCTAATGCTGGCAAAGCTGTGGAGCCACAGGAACTTTTGTTCATTTGCTGCTGAGGCATGGCCTAGGCACTTTGGAAAGCAGTTTGACAGTTACTTACAGGCTAATAAATGCTCATCATATAATTGAGTGATCACGTTCCTTGGTCTTAACCCAGATGTGTTGAAATAGAATGTGCACACAAAAGCCATGCCTGCACATGACTGTTTATGGCAGCTTCATTCATCGCTACCCAGATGGAAGCAGCCTAGATGTCTCTCTGCAGGTGAAGGAATAGGTAAGCTTCAGTACAACTAGTTATTGAGTATCATTCAGGACTAAAGAGTTGAGGTATCACACCCTGAAAAGACATGGGGAACTCTTACCTTCATCTTGGTAAGTGAGAGAAGCCAGTCTGAAAAGGCTATGTATAATTCCGGCTGAATGACATTCTGGGAGAAGCTAACTATGGAGTTAGTAAGAAAAGCCAGAGATTGCCAGGGCCCGGGGGAGATTGAGGGTTGGGTGGTTGAACAAAGATGATTTTGGGGGTCAGCAAAAATACTGTATGCTCAGACATGGTGGTACATCCCTGTGATTGTGGGCTTGAGGCCAGCCTGACTTGTGGTAAGTTCTAGACCAGCCTGGGGCTGGGCGGGAGCCACGTTGTGAACCCGGAGCTGCTCCCAAAGGTAAAATGTCTATTAAAGAATGTATTGAAGGGCTGGCGAGATAGCTCGGTGGGTAAAGGTGCTCACCGCCAAGTGTGACGACTTCAATTGGATCCTTGGGACCCACGCTGTGGAAGGAGGACTGACCGCTGCAAGGTTCCCTGACTTCCACATGTACGTGCACATATGTGCACTCAAACAAGCAAATGAAAAGAACTGCTGTGAGCTGGGGACGGCGGTGCATGTGGTTTCCAGAACTGAGGAGGCCGAGTGTGTCGTCCAGCTGGAGACCCTGTCTCCAGGAACAACAGGAACAGAATTCCCCCAAACAAACAGCCCTTCTTTAAACAACTCCCTTGTCGGTCTACCTTGACCTCTAGCGTTCCAGCCATGTTTTATGGTAGTAACGCATGGGGCTGAGCACCGAGTGCTTGACCACAACTCAGTACTGGCTTTTTGTGAAGCTGTTGGTTAGGTTGCCATAGGACCGTGACTTAAAGGGTTATCTATTGGATAATGTCAGTATCTGTTGAGTAAAGGTCTTTTTGAAGAATCTACCTACCAGGGGATGGAGAGATGGTTTAATAGTTAAGAGCGTGGGCTACTCTTTCAGAGGACCTAGGTTTGATTTCCAGCACCCACATGGTGGTGCTCACAGCGGGCTCTAAGTCCAATTCCAGGAGATCTGATACCTTTGACCTCCAAGAGCACTAGGCATGCATGTATTGCATGCATACATACATACATGTAGGCAAAACATTCATATGCATATAAATAAATCTAAAAAACTGGCATTCTCATCCATTTATAAAATTTCAGTCCTTTTCAACCCGTCACTCTCTTCCCCCACTTTCTCGTTGAAGACTTTCTTCATTAAGTTACCCCCGCCTTTACATCTTCTTCCTCTGCGGTATATGTAATCCATTTAGGTTAAGAGTCGCTTGCACAAGTATGGGTGAGATACTATCTATAGAAGCGTAGGCAGCTATCAGTGGCTACATCACTGAGGAAAGTTACAGCCCCCTCCCAGAAACCAACTGCCAGTAGTCTCTCAGGAGGTGGGCAGGGCCTTATCCATGCTGACCTGCTGACAGGCCCAGTCTTGTGCAGGTCTTGTGAGGATAACCACGGCTGCAGTGATAGCGTGAGTGTCTGGCTATGCCGTGTTGCATCTTTCCATCTTCTGGCATTTAGATTCCATAGGCCCCTCCCTCTTCTGTGATGTTCCCTGAACTCTGGAGTGGGTGACTCAGATGGTCTATGTGGGCGTGAGGACTTAGAACTCTTCTTGGCACTTTGGCATCTCTGAGCAAGCCATGAGGAGCAAGCCAGTAAGCAGCATTCCTCCATGGCCTCTGCATGAGCTCCTGCCTCCAGGTTCCTGCCCTGCTTGAGTTCCTGCCCTGACCTCCTTCAGTGATGGACTGTGAGGTAGAACTCTTAAGCTGAAATAAACCTTCCCTACCCCAGGTTGCTTTTGGGCACGATGCTTATCACAGCAATAGAAACCCTAAGATTAAGTAAGATACCTCAAAGTAACCACTCCTAACACATGGGTTAGTGCAATTTTAGGAACTTTCTGCATGTGTACATTTTAAAATGCAACTTTAAAGTAAAATAATCTATATATGCCCTTTCAAAATATGTTTTTAATTACCCATCAAGCCTAGACATCTTTCCAGAATACAAGCACACACACACCTATGCAATATTTTCCTAGGTCCATTTTCCTAGGTAATTTTTAGTGGCTGCTTAGTGTTCTATGCATTATAGTTTTTTTTAACTAATGGTGTAACCCTTTATTTCTTCCACAGCTATAACCAAAGGTCGACACCTATATTTCTTTATAACTGTTTAATTTTCTCCTTCGAATAATGTCCTAGAAGTGAAAGATAATCAGGAAATGAATCTTAGTAGCAACATTTTTCTTGCCACCTAACGGTGTTTAGAAGTTGCATTTCAAAACCATAAGCACCAGAGTCTCTGGCTGCTTCGGGCTTGGTCTGGTGGTGGAGTGGTCAGTTTGAAGATGAGGCTGAGGAGGATGTGGGAGGTGCCCTTCCTTAGCTTGCTATGGACTACTAGTTGTTGAATTGCAGGGCCAGGCTGGTTTTCTAACAAACTCTCCTGTTGCAGACCACAGGATGGCTCCGAAGGTGACTTCAGAGCTGCTTCGGCAGCTGCGACAAGCTATGAGGAACTCGGAGTTTGTGGCAGAACCCATCCAGGCCTATATCATCCCGTCAGGAGATGCCCACCAGGTACCCAGTGGGGATGCTGAAGACGGACCCTCAGCCTCTTTCCTGTTGGTCTCCCTTGAGCTCCAACCCGTTTATAGAATTGGAGGTGAAAGCCCGTAAGAAAGCATGTCTTCTGGGGCTTGACATAGGAGCCGTATTTGATTAAGCCTCAGTGAATGCCAGTAGCGTTGACCTGGGCTTCCTTGTTCCCAGTGGGTTTAGCTAGCTTTCAGTAAATTGTGAAGAATCAGTGGGCAAAGTAAGGGCTTTAAGTTCTGGATCTTTCCCTTTCGGATGTGGTCTGTCACACTGTTTCTGCCATGCTCTGACCCCATCAGATCTGTCTCTCGCCTCTTTCTGCTCATGCCCCTGGCATTGCTAGAAGATAGTTAGAAAGCCATCACAGAGCTCCATCTTAGTGGTAATTTATAGATTCTAGGGCTTACTTGCTGTGGGCAAGGCAGCAGCTATGTGAGTGTCCACCCTGCGACATGCTGCTAAAGGGCTACAAAGATGAGTCTGGAAGGTCAGACTCCTGCCCTCACCATGGTTCTGGTTTAGTGAGAGAAGAAACAGTGTGCAAAGTGCTCCCCACCTCCCCATAGAGGCCTCAGAGTGCTCCCCACCTCCCCATAGAGGCCTCAGGGTACTCCCCACCTCCCCATAGAGGCCTCAGAGTGCTCCCCACCTCCCCATAGAGGCCTCAGGGTACTCTCCACCTCCCCATAGAGGCCTCAGAGTGCTCCCCACCTCCCCATAGAGGCATTATAGTGCTCTCCACCTCCCCATGGAGGCATTACAGTGCTCCCCACCTCCCCATAGAGGCATCTGTAAGTTTATTTTTCCAGCCTTTGCTTATGTGCAGAGCACTACTTCAGTGGTTGTGTCTAATGACAACAGAATTGGATTCTGCCTTAGGAACCAAACAGTGGGGTTTAAGATGTCTGTGGTGCTGGACAGATGATGGCTCAGTGGGTAAGAACTGCTGCTGATCTTCCAGCAGTTTTGAGTTTGATTCTTAGCACTCATGTTGGGCGGCTCCCAGCAGCCTGTAATTGTAGCTCTAGGTCATCTGATGCCTCCTCTTGCCTCTGCAGGTGCCCTCATGCATGTACGAATATCATCCACAGACATGCAGAGGTTTAAAAAGGTGTGCACACATGTATCTGTCAGAAGGGGAGACCGTGGTAACTGCCGTGAAGACAACTTGACAGGGCTGTGGAAGTCGCAGGCTGGGAGGGGATGAGGATGGGAATTGTGAGGCAGGAACACTTGAAAGTGTGGGGAGTGGAAATTGGGGGTGGAGAAGGGACGGGGCTCCAAGTAGGAGGGTTGAAACCAGAGGGGACAAAGCCAGAGAAGCAGAAAGCCTCTTAGAACTGGGATGGCCAGTTTCCTTGCAGCAGTCTCAGGGAACTAGAGACCATTCGTGGGAGATAGGCTGGGTTTTAGGGGTCCTCAATTGCAGGTGACAGAAACTGCCTGGAGGCGCCGTGTACAATAAAAAAATTTTTGAGAGTTTAATGCAAGTGGTTTTCAACCTGGGAATCGAATGACCCTTTCCAAGTGGTCGCCTAAGACCATCTGCAAACACAGATTACATTATGATCTATAACAGTAGAAAAATTATGGTTATAAAGCAGCAACAAAAGTAACTTTATGGCTGGGGTCACCACACATGAGGATCTGTATTCAGGGGACACAGCAGTCGGAAGGTTGAGAAACACGGGGTTAGAGGCAGAGAGGCTGTGGTGGCAGTGCTGGGCTCTCTTGCTTTTGCAGTTCTGCTGGAGAGAAATGTTGGCTCTGGAGAAGGGGGGGAGGGGGAGAGGGGAGGGGAGGAGGGACTCTGGTTCTTGCTGTACATCATTTTCTTTCTGGCCAAGAGGCAGGGTACAGAGCAGGTAGTATAAACTGGACAACTGCTCTGCTTTCTTTTCCTTATCTCTTACTTTCAAGATAATAGACTGATCTTCCTCCCAGGTCCGGAGTCCCAGATGAGACTGTGATTGGTGTGAACACCCTTGGTCTTCCTCTTGAACACCCCTCCCCCAATCATGTGGAACAAACAAGGGGCTGGGGTCTCCCCTGAGGGAGCAGGCAGCAGTGAGGGGGTGGTGTTAGAAGTGTTCTGGGATGCTCCTGTGTCTTGTCACATGTGTATTTTATGATCTAGGCAGTGCAGTGAGCCCCCGGAGTCCACCAGCATAATCCTTTAGAATGTGTGGTACCAGAATGCTAGCAACATGCACACACTGTTACACCACAGGCTTCTAGACGGGTTTCACCCTGCAAAGCAGATGAAGACTCCGCCTCTTGAACGGCCCTTCAGTTCCCCTCCCCCTGCTCCTCAAAACCACCATTATTCTTTGGGTTCTGAGAGCTTGAGCACTTCGGATGCCTCTTGTAGCCAGAACCATGTGTTTGCCATTTGTGTCAGTTGCTTTCCCTAACAGGGTCTGTCTTCCAGGCTGCACAGGACAGGAGCTGACTGGGCGGGTGATAAGGGTCCCCCTCCCCCATCCTTTCCTTTCTCATTTGCTTCCTCCCTGTCCTCTCTCTACCTAACACCTCCGCTTTATCTGTGACCCTTTACCTCCAAAGGCGGGCTGGCCTCAAGCAGAAAGCTTTGAGCCTCACTGCACCCTCAGTTAAGTGGACATGCCTGGCTCAGGCTGTGTGCAGCTGTATGTCTGCGCCTTTGGGTTTCTGTTCCGTTAGTCCAGTGTTATGCTACAGTCTGTACTGTCTGTCTGTTTATGGGTAGAGGACATTCTCGTTCGTAGCCAAGCCAAGTTTATCTTAATGTTCTTAGTCCTGGTGCTGATCATGAATGCTTTTTTTCTCTTTATCACTGTAAGACACTGTCCTACTATCTTTCTGGCCCAGAACCTGAGTCTTAGTATATATACTCTAGGTCCCTTAACTGCCTGGACAAGCTTTTTATCCCCTAAACGAGTCCGTCTGTGCATTTGGCCTAGTAAGTCTTTTGCTTGCTTTCTGGGAAGCATAGTTTTCTTTCTGGTGTGCCATTTCCCTTCCTTCTCTAGGTGAGAGTTGGTAGGGTGCCCAGCAATCTGAGTCCTTTCTTCTTCAGTGTATTCCATGTGAGGCCATCTCTTAGTCCAGTCCCATTTCCCAGCAGATGTTTTTTGTAGGCCCATAACCAGGGTAGGCTCCTGCATTGCCACAGCCACTAGATTTGCCTGGTTATTGCCCCAGGCCACTGACTTTCTTCTTTCCTGATGTCCTGGGTGTGAATAATACTCATGGTTACCGGCTTCACTGGGACATCTAAGAGATCTAGGATTTCTTGTTTGTTCCCTCTGGTGTGAGCAGTCCTCTCTCTTAGCATATAGCTGTGTGGTTGTGGGATGTGGCAAAGGCATACCTGTTATCCGTATAGATGTTGATTTTCTTGCAGGCTCCAAGTTCTAAGGCCTTGGTGGGGGCAGTTAGCTCCACTTCCTGCGTCGATGTGTCAGGGGGTAGAGGTTCTGCTCAGATGACATTTTTGTTGTCCACCACAGCAGCACCTGCTTGTCTCTAACCTTCATGGAGAAAACTGCTCCTGTCTGTAAACCAGGTAGCCTCTGCTTTTGGCGGGGGTCCGTCGGAGAGGTCTTTCCTTTTGGGCCAGCTTGTTGCGGCCCGTCGGGCAGGAAATGTATCTGGGCCCCCATTTTGGAGAGTATGTCTCGCCCCAACAGAGGGTAGGGACAGTCTGGGGTATCCTTAAATGAATGGGATACCCGGCCCATCCCTAGGTCCACTGTTCTTCGGGTAGTCCATGAATACATTTTGGTGCCAACGACTTCTTGGACCTAAGATCTTTTCTTGAAACGGGGCCATCGGACGAGTGTTGAGCCCTTGTGTCCACCAAGAATTGAGTGAGTTTCTCCTCCACTCTCAGAGTTACCCTGGGTTTGGGGAGAAGGTCTCCCCTAATCACTGTCTTCACTCAGGGCTAACACCTTTTGCCGCTTGGGGGTGCTTTTTTCCCAAGACCTGGGATTTTTTTGCTCCCGGCTTCCCGTTAGGACACTCTCAGGCCCAATGGCCTCAGTCAATTCTGAGACTGAAGGCGGGTATATTTTTTTCCCAATCTGCTTTTATATTGTTTTAAGTACATGCAAGCAATAAGGTCAGTTCTAGGTTGCAATGCAATAAACGCAAATAGCCAAGGAATGAGCAAGGCAATAAGCAAAAGTCCTTGTTCGCCGTTTCTGAGGGCGTGTCAGAATGACTGAAGTATCTGAGCCTACTTCCTTGTCCAAGCCCCAAATCAGATTCTCCCTTGAAGCCTACTTCTTCTGTTCCACCCTAAAATTAAAATTCTTACCTGAACTTACTTCCCTGTTCTAGCCTAAGGTTAGATTCCTGCCTGAAGCCTGTTTTAGGACTTATTGTAGATTCCTTTCCTGTCACTTTTCTTGCTTTTTTTTCTTTCTCTGCTCCTTCTCCTTTCCTGTCTCCCTGCCGTGGCAGACCTTCTCAGCAACCTGCACTAACTCTCTTGATGGCTCATCCTGTCTTTCTAGCCTCTGAAGCTTTTTCTGTTATCTCAAGCGGTTCCCTTGAGACCTGCCTACGGAGGAGTCTGGCAATGGACCTTCAGGTCAGGTGCCCCTTACCTTCTGCCACAGTCAGGAAAAGCCGGATGTCGATGACAGCCTGGTCAATCGATGGTGTCTGAGGAAGCATTCTTTCTAACTTCATCTTAGGTGGGCTGATGAGTAAATAAGACAGTTTTAGAGAGATTAATTGGCCCCTTGGAACCTCCTGCTCTTCCCTCCGGTAAAGAGGGGTGGGGCCATAGGGACCAGGGTAAGGGGATATAGAGGAGGAGAGTCTTGGAGTAACAGATCTGCTGTTGAGGGTTCTTGGAGGATCGATTTCTTCTCAGGTCTGGATCCCTCCTCCTAGGCTTCTTTAAGGCCTTTATCTATGGGGGGGGGAGGGGGCCCTCTACTAGATTTTCTCCCTCCTTGTCCGTCTCTGTCCCCACTATAAAACTCTCAGCCTGCCTCTTTTTTTTTTTTTTGTTTTTTACTACCAAATCACAGGCTCTAGCCTTATCTTTCACCTGCCCTCACCTGCCTACAGACAGCTCCTTTTTGTCCAATTAAAAGGCTCTTTTCTCTCAGATATAAATTGAGCACAACTATTACCATTCTGTAATTTATAAAGTATAAGATACACCTAACACTCAGTCCACCTGCCATCTAAGTTCTACACCTGTTATGTCCTGGTTTAGCTTGTATACTATCTAAAAACCATCCTCTCAAGTCTATGTCATCTTTCTTAATATTAAGCAGCTTGGGTTGGCTATGAGACTATAATCAGTCTTTAATCTCGTTTCTGACATTATTGAAAGCTATCTATCTATGCACAGTGATCTACACTGTTGTCTTTTAACTATTCCCAGCTATTTTTAATTAAATTATCTTGAAAACACCCTAACAATGAACTCAGAGCTATGGATTTGCTATCTGGTCCTTAGCTCGTATGCTTAATAATCTAAAATCAGTTTGTAAGGACAGTCTCTTTTTTATGAGTCAATTTTAATAATAACCAATAATAAGTCTTTATTTGTGCCATGTGAAGGATGGCACAAAGAATGTCTATCTTTTTTTTTTGATTCTCTTGAATCTAGTTCTTTAGGGGGTCTCCCTCTATCAAATCTGATTCATATAACTCTGGAAGATGTGCAGAGTCTAATCACCTTTTCTAAAACCACAAAGACAAAGCCTTTCTCTCAAATCAGCATGTCCTTTAGCCAGTAACTAGGAAAACTTTTAGCTTAACCTTTCTCCCAGAGGAATAATAAAACAATTATAAAACTCAAAATCGCACCCATTTTGGTAATTAAAACAATTTAAAACAAATGAAGTAAACTACTCAAATACTGTATGGACCTATTCCTAGGCATTTTCTAATTTGTCATGCCAGCATATTAACCCAAAATTCCCATGGAGCCCACGTTCAAAGAATATGAAATATCTTGCAGGACTTTATTATACCAATCTTTATAATTCTGTCCTAGGATTACCTGCCTGTAGGAAACAGGCAGCTTTTACTGTCTGGCTTTTTGCCTCTGGGCAATTTTGTCTTTGTTCACAGCAGGGGACCACAGAGCCAGAGAGCTGAGTCTGCTCATGTGTCTCTTTTAAGGTTCAATGCTTGAGCCACCATGTGACTCCTCCTCCCACTAAGCAACCACCTCTCTCCTCCTTTTTTTTTTCTTTCTCCCTAACTTTCCCATGTTTAACTGGATGAATCTGTCCGACGTCCAAAAAAAAAACAAACAGAAAAACTTGTCAGTCAGTTTAAGTCTTAAGAGCACAGAACACAAAACAATTAGAACAGAAAACAACAGTTCGCCCCAGCTCGTCCCTGCCACGGACCCAGAATACTTTCCCAGCCAGCTCCAGCTGTGCTGGGTTACAGACAGCTCGACCCTGCCTCGGGCGGCGGGTGTAAACAACCAACACACAGTTTGTCCCTTCCATGGACACCAGGTGGCCCTGCTACATCGGCAGAAGCCAGATACTCAGGCAAACTGAGAAGGTTTGAGGCGTCCCTTGGTCCCTCTGTGGCCACCGCAAATGCCACCAGACAGGCGGCACAGAAGTGCCCAGACGGGAAACCAGGTGGCCCTGCCGAATCGGCAGAAGCTAGATCGCAGAGCTTGCAAGCAAGACTTTTAAACAGACTTATAGACACAGACTAAGACAAACAGACAAACATTGAGACGACCGCTCGAGCCATTTCTCCAATCCCCCACTGTCCAATGCATCCCCACAGAATGTCGTTTCCCGTAAGACTCTGGGGAGTCTTAATTTACCCGAGATCCTCCGAGTGAACGCATGGAGTCGGGGATTGATGCAAAATGCAAGAGAAATTTATTGATTCAT
Source organism: Uromys caudimaculatus (assembly GCA_028551405.1). Classification (NCBI taxonomy): domain Eukaryota; kingdom Metazoa; phylum Chordata; class Mammalia; order Rodentia; family Muridae; genus Uromys; species Uromys caudimaculatus. Next base: position 7,938,283 of record CM052703.1, read on the forward strand.
CAGTATGATGAGGTCGCTCTACATACCAAGATGGGAGGTTGACCTCGTGGAGCCCGTTCAGGGACCTTATATAGGATTTTAGAGCAGCCACCATTAGGTACAATGTGATTGGCAGAATAGTGTGACTTTTAAACTGATTGGTCTTTAGGGAATGAGGTAGCAGGGGCTTAGTCAGCCCCTCCCTTCCAGCCTACATGCTTTCAAACTTGTTTCCTTCATGTGATCTGTGCGGGGAGGGGACCCTGGTGGAATATCTCCAAGTTTCCAAGATGTCCTCTCAATCACAAAGGGAAATTCTGTGTCCCATTGAGTTTTAAATGCTTCGCCTCTGAGGTTAGGTGTGGCCTAATATACCCTTCGGGAATGATGGTAAGGCTGGCCAAAGGTCAGGGCTGGTGTAGGTTAATCAGCCCTTTGGCTCTACTGCTCCTGGGATGTCACTGTTGAAGGTTTTCCCCTCAGTAAGGAAGCTGAAGCTGGAACCCCAGGAAACGCATTATTTAGCAGCATCCTGAAAACAATAGATCAGGCTTGCTCAGGCTAGTTGCTGATTGTAGATCAGGCTTGCTCAGGCTAGTCGCTAATTGTAGAAGTTACTAGACTTCCTACTTCTCTGTATACTTCCATTCTTTTATTTTAGTTTTTTATTTTCCACTGCATGGCACCTGGTCTGGGCACCGGGACAGTGGGGAAGCTGAGCTTTGTTTGTTTGCTGGGTCTGCCTGCCTGCTCAGTGTTGATCCTGGACACATGCAGAGGCAGGTAGCTCCCATATGGGCCTGAGAGACAGTCTTAGGTCACACTCCAGGATGCTAGACTTCAGTGTAACCAGCTGCATCTGAGTCTCATCTTACCTGGTGAGTCACAGGGCTGCTGTCAGCAAATGCTTAAGGCAGGTCCGCCCCTTGGGTATCATTACATGAGCTGCTTATTGTTACTGTCACCTTTATAGAGTCGAATGAGAGTCCCCTCAGAGTAAAAAACCAGGCAAGCCACAAACAGAGATGTGAAGACACATAAAACCCTGCACATGTGTCAGGGAAGGGCTCAGCCAGCACCGTCCAGGAGAAACTTGTGAGGCGTGTGTAGCTTTCAATCTTTAGCCACACTATAAGATAGTAAAATACTTAATTATTCACCCCAGGGTATCAGAAGAAATTATCATTTTCACATATCAGTATAAAGAGTATAGATTACTTTTTATAGAAAGCATTCAAATATGGTAGTTTATATTTATAAAACACCTTAATTTGAATATGGTTTTGAGTATTTGATCCGTATTTACCTTTCATTAAATTTACAGTTGACAAAGTAGACTCACAAACCCAAGTTGTTCCAGGCATACCTAGAAGTTTTCTAATAATTGAATCTTGTGTATCTGTTTTAAAATACATTGCAGTTGATTAAAATGAGATAAAATTAAATACTCACAGTTTCAGTCTAATAAGAAAGTAGCTGATGATAATAAACTACTTTTCAAATGCCCAGTGGCCACGTGAGGCTTGGAGGTCTTGTAATTCACAGCATTGGTTTGTATGAGCAGGGACGGTGTTCCAAGATGAGAGAGACTTCTAAGACAGCAGGTTGAAGGAAGACTTCCTGGAAGAAGTGTGTTTCATGGGACTACGGGCAGTTAGAATTTGGATGTGTGGAGAATGCTGGGGAAGGAGAGACAGGCATAGGAAGCACGCCATGGGCACATTTACTCAAGGCTATCATTTATTCCTGTCCATAACCTTGACCCCCATAGTCAGGCGTTCTTGAGACTCTCTTATAGCCCAACTTAGTGTCATAGTGGAAGAGAACTTTGAACGCCTAATCCTGCTAGGATTGCTGTGTACCATCATGTCTGACTGAGTTGAGGTAGGTTAGCAGGATTTTGGAACAAGAAGGTAATATGACCAGTAGGAGCGTTCTTGAGTATGGGTTGGAGGAGGAAGACACAGAATGGGGGTACCTGTTGATAGGCCAGGGGATCCCCGAGTCGGGGTGAGAGGGTCTGAAATTGAGCATTGGTCATAGAGAACAGAGATTGGGAGGGAAACAACAGGGCATGCTTTACGTGTGAACTGTGCAGGCAGAGGAGACTCTGTGGGTGTGGTCCATGGGTGATGAGATTGCACCAGCAGTAGTGGAGAGGCACTGCATAGTTGGGGTAACTCCATTAAGTGGGGCTCTGTGTCCTTGCCAGGCCTCTGGGAACAGGGAGGAAGGGCTGCTTTGTGTGTGACTTGTTCAGCAGCCTCCTCCACAATAGAGAGGCTCTGTTCTCTGCGACTCTCCATCCTAACTGTTTCATTTCAGCCTGATTCAAGGTTGGTGGAATTCCTCCTAGGGGTGGAGAACTGAGGGGAATCTTGAATTCTGTCCTTTGTGTACTTTCCAAACTTCAAATACACCCACACTGTTCCTTAGTAGAGATGAACCAGACGAGCCTCAAGTGCACGGTTATGCAATGACCTGGCGCTTCAGTGCTTAGCCTCTCTGTCGATTTAAGTGATTCTTTCTAATCCCAGAACAAGGCCCCGGGGAGCTTTTACAGCAGTAATCTGTAAATGCTTTCGTGTGTTATCTCAGGCAGATACTGGGTTTCCTGGGTATCAGCAGCTTCTAGCCACGACAGTCACTGGATGGGGCTTGGGCTTTCTTTCAGAAGTCTTATCTTTCTTCTTATCTAAAAGGCCCCGAGTTCTGTTCTTTGGCTTGGCTTAGTCAAAGGGTCACATTTTGTCAACGTGAATTTGTTAGTATGAGTCTTTGGCAGTGTGTGGTTCTCTTTCTGGAAGACACGGATCAGATTTTCCTAAACTGAATTTTTCGCCATTCCTCCTGGAGTCAGCCTCCTGTTTTGTTTCTTAAACTTAATCCTGGGCCAGAGTAGTGATTTTACCCATTGGTTCATTAGAGCTGTCGCCTGTGGTAGTAGCACCGTAAAGCCTCAGGGGCCTGGTTCTGTATCAGCTCCTGTAGTACAGAGTTCTTGTTGATGAGGGACTTGACCTGGGCTCCTTTGCCACCTTTCTATTTAGCAAAGGGAGAAATTACTGAGAGAATATACTTACATTTAACTCTTGACCCAGCCATTCCTTTCCATCATGTGACAGTGAGAAGCAGTGGGACCTGGGAAATGAAGTTCTGGCTGGGCAGCCATTGTCCAGTAGCCTGGCTACACTGTGGCAGGAGTGTTGTCTGGGAAGCTGTACACTTACTCACGTGTGTTGACGTTGTTCCGTTTAGGAGAGAAGAGGTGCCAAAGCCTGGGCATTGAGTCCGTGTTCGGGTGTAAGGGGCTCGTGTCTCTGTCCACTCTCTTCATGTGGTATTCTCAGAGTACAGATATCCACCTATTTGGTTTTGTTGAGAACTTAATGTGTGTGAGGCATGTTCCAGATTACAAGAGGAGAGGATCAGGGAGGGGAAAATGTACCTCGAACGTGGGCTCTAATAAATTTAGTCTTGTTGTGGTGTTTGGGTGTTTGTTGTCCTTGTCCTGATCCGAGTGCATGTGGCCATGTGACAGCTCTTAAATCTCAGCACTAGTTACCCCCACCCCACCCCTATCCTCAACCTTAGTGTTCTCTAGAATTTGCAGGGTAGAGTGCAAACCTTTCAGGGTTATGTTTGGGCCTGTGACTGTTTCTTCAGACTGTTCCCAGAATTCTCTGCTTCTGCCTCTGTGGGGTTCTGACCATGTCTTCAGACTGTTCCCAGAATTCTCTGCTTCTGCCTCTGTGGGGTTCTGACCATGTCTTCAGACTGTTCCCAGAATTCTCTGCTTCTGCCTCAGTGGAGCTCTGACCATGACTTCAGACTGTTCCCAGAATTCTGCTTCTGCCCCTGTAGCGATCTGACCAAGTCTTCAGACTGTTCCCAGAATCCTCTGCTGCTGCCTCTGTGGGGTTCTGACCATGACTTCAGACTGTTCCCAGAATTCTCTGCTGCTGCTTCTGTGGAGCTCTGACGATGTCTTCAGACTGATCCCAGAATTCTTGGCTGCTGCCTCTGTTGTCAAGCCTGCTGGCTGGCAGCCCAGATCTTGGGTCTTGCCTCTGGCCTTCTCTAGCCTTCCCCTTTCTCTGGATAGTCCTGCTCCTCGTCTGTCCATGGTGGCCCAGGTTAAACCTCTGAGTGCGGCCTGATGGGTTTAAAGGCAGCCCAGAAGCTAGAGCAGGCTTTGTACTGCGTGTTTGGCATACCTTATGTGGCTGTAGCTCATGTTTCTCGGGATGCCTGTCCCCTGTGGCTGGCCAGATTGCCTACTCTGAGAAGCCTGATTAGGTTCCCTGAGTCTGGCTCACTGCCTAGGGCAGAGGAGCAAGTGCTGCTCCTTTTTAGTGCTGAGCACCAGCTTATACCCAGTCCTTAAGTGTGGGTATGATCTTCTCCCTATTTCACAGATGGGCAAGTTGAGCCCAGCTAGTAAGCTGAGTGGCAGACTTGGTCACAGGTGTGGATTATCAATTGTGTTATTGAAGGTTGCAGACTCTGGCTCATACTTTATGTTCCTTGTTCCTTCTGAGCTTACAATCCATTTTTATGATAAGTATTATACATAGTTTAAAATTGGAAGTTGCCGGGCTGGGTCGGCAAGGATGAGGCCTTTGAAAAGTTAGGCCGGAGTTCACATTTTTCCTCTCCCGTTTGCTGCTGTGGAACCTTGGGTGGAAGGGAGTAACTGACTTCTGTGAGCTTCAGTTTTGTTTTCCCATCTGTAGCCGGGGGAGGCAATTACTTCTAGACCTTGTGGTATTGGAACTGGAAGAAATTTTATTTATTTATTTATTTATTTATTTATTTATTTATTTATTTATTTATTTATTTTTGATACTTTATTTACATTTCCAATGTTTCCCCTTTTCTGGGTCTCCTCTTTGGAGACCCCCTATCCCCTCCTCAAGGAACTGGAAGAAATTAATACAGCCATTGGTAACAAATAGGAATTGGGCCCAATACCTTAGCCAGTGTAATTTGTCAGCATCACCCAGGATCAACAGAGGCGGGAGACCTCTGAAAGCCGGCGTGGGTAGGGAAGCTTGTGTCAGACAGGTACTGGAGCTGCGTTTTGAGAGGTGACTAAGGTTCTTTTTGTCATTTGTAGATATGCTTAATTGACATTATTTGAGTTAGACACCAACATTTTAAAAATCAGGTGATTTCTCACAAACAGGCATTTCTAGCTTCTGCATACTGGAGGCTGGCGTCAAGTGGCCTGCAGCCCAGCTAGGTGGGAATGAACGGGAGTCTGTCCTGCCTTGTCCCTTTGTCCTGCATGCTGGTCTCCTGCTGTGCTGCCAGGTGGCTTGAGGCCTCAGCTTCAGATGATAAATCCCTTCAGCCCCTTTGCTGTTCTTGTCACAGCTGTGACGCCTCAAACAGCTGACTGTTGTTCCCTCACAGGTCTGTAGGGGCCAGCAGAACTCTGTCACTTCTGGAGGTGTCAGGGAGGACCCATGGCCTTGGTTTTTAGCTCCTCTGGTGACCTGTTTCCTTCCTTCCTTTTCATAGAATGGGTAAGGTTCCCCGGGCAGAGGGGGAGAGGCCCTTCATTGATTCTGCACATGTTGGTTAGGAACCCACTGCATGGCACCTGCTCTGTACACAGGGACAGTTGTGGCCACTCTGCTCTCATGGGACACTCTGGGGGAGGTGTGAAGAACCGATGCAGTAAAAGTGTGAAGTGCTCCCTAAGAGTGCTCAGTGACTTGGTGGCTGCCTTGTTTGGGTTGTTCAGACAGTCTCACTGTGGAGATGACATTCAACCTGAAATGTGCTGATGAGGTGCTGGTGGGGTTGAGGTAGGAGTTTCCAGAGCACAACAGAGGCCTAATCAGGTGGTAACTTGGGGTCTGGGCCAGGATTTGCATTTGGTCTTAAACATGACAGGCAGCCTAGAGAGTTTGAAGGAGAACGCTAATAACAAGTGTCAATGTTAAGAATATGTGTGTGTTTGGCACTCCCTCTGTCAGTGTGTGTGCAGTGAGGGTTCAGGACTGTGGGCAGGTGGAAATCACGAGGCTTGGCCTGACTACTTTTATGAGAAATGCAGAGAATGGGACATTTTAGAGGAAAAGCCAACAGCTGTGTCTGCTTCTTTGTGACTCTCCTTCTCCTGCTCTGGGAAGAATGTCCCTGGGCTTTGCCAGCCTCACGACTGGAGAAGAGTCTGGGCCAGGACCAGAGTTCGTCTGGCCTCGCTTAGCCTTCAGTGTGGAGGTGATGTTGCTGCCAGCCCCATGAGCGGTGTCTTTCTGGCTTGTTGACCACTTAGGTCATGTCTGGTTCTTGCCCCAGGCTTTGTCTGGGGCCCAGGCTAGACATGATCATCTGCTGGAGAAATCTGTCCCCTGCCTTTGTGGTCAGGGCTGGACAAATCCTGTGGTCTCCTGTCCCTCCCAACCCCTCAGCTTCCTGGAGGGTAATGGGGCCACTTTGGAGATCTGTCTCAGAGATCTGGAGTCATCAGCATTGTCTTGTCAGTGCATCCTTGCTCTGTCACAGGTAGGAGAGCCACATCCAGGGAGCTATGTCCTCAGAAAGCATCTTTGTTGAGAGGATGAGTCTTTTGTTGACTTTGTTGTCCTGGCTTCTTAGATGCTCTTAGCAGGATGAGGTTACGGATCTCTTGTGTGTCCATGCACTTTCTCCAGGCTTCTGCTGAGGTTAGCATCTCTTCTTATTTGCTCTTCCCAGCAGGCCTAGGGGACAGGTGTTGGTTCTCCCCAGCTTCTCCTTCTCCTTAACCTTTTTTTTTCTATTTTGAGAGAGTGATGCTGCTGCTGCCCCAGCTGTCCTTGGACTTGTCTAGGCAGGCCTAGAACTTAAGACCTTCTTGCCTTGACCTCCTTTGTAGCCGATAGAGACCAATGCCACTAGGCCTGGTGTTCCCATCTCTCTCTTAAAAGTCTGTACCCAATAGTTGCTGGGTTAACAAACGAGGATTTTGGGGACCATCTCTGTAGGTCTAGTGAATTGTCTTTATGTTGTGTGTGCTCTGTGTGCTCTTTTGGGTTTGGTGCTGGAAATAACACACTTTAGAAATGAGGAACTGGGCTGAGCGAGCGCTGGACCATGCTGTGGGCCTAGGCTGAGGGCCAGGTGTGGTTGGTCTGCAGCTTCCTCTTGCTTCACTTCTCACAGCAGGTCCTTTGAGCATCTCCCTGAGGGCCCCAGCAGCTCTGATGAGAGATGCAGATCTCCATCACAGCAGGAGTGGCACATGGGTACTTTTTTTTTTCTCAAATGCACTGACTATCTCTACATTCCCTGGGCCCTGCAAGCAGCCCCACGCTCTATCTAAAGTTCCTTCTCTCCCTCTGGGGTCTTGCCACATAGTACTGGCTGTTTCTTGACTCATGAGTCTCCTGCCTCAGGCTCTTTTTGCTGACATTGCAAGGATGTTCTACCATGCCTAATATTGTTTACCTTGCTGAGTCCTTTGGCTTGGGAAAATCCTGCTGATGGTGGTAGTGGAAGGAGACTCAGTTCCGGACACAAGCGGAGCTGGCCTTGGATCTTGGTCCACTGTTAGCCTGACAGTGGGCAAGTTACTTACAGTTTTCTCTTTGAACCTTAGTGTATTAGTTAATTGTCTTGCTGCAAAAAATATCTGTCAGAAGCCACTTACAGAAGGAAGGGGTTGAGTGTGCACTCCGTCATGGTAGGAGAGCCCCACAGGAGCAGGAGGCAGCTGCCCATGTCGCTGTAGATGGGAGGCAGAGAGATGAATGCTGGTGCCCAGAACATTTTCTTCTTTCTGTTCAGTCTGGGACTCCAGGCTATGGAATGGTACTGCTCCCAGTTAGAGTGGGGCTTCCTGCCTCAGTTAGCCTAATCTGGATAGTCCCGTTAGGGTGGGTCATTCTACCTTAATTAATCTAATCTTAATAATCCATCACAGACCTGCCCAGAAGTTTGTCTCCTAGGTGATTCCAGGTCCTGTCAAGGCGACAGTATTAATCATCACACTCAGCCTCCTTACTCACTTTTGATCTTATCCTGGAATCCTTAGGATGAGAGATACCGTGTACTAGAAGTCAGCCTGGCATAGGCTTCAGGGTTGTGGATCTGGGGCTGACTGCTCAGGTTCAAATCCCGCTTTTGCTGTTTACTTTGTACAACGTTAATGAGTACTCCTTCTCTGGCTGCCACACGGTGGTTTCTCACATCCCCTAGCCCCTCCACTTTCCACCATGAGAACCTCTTTCCCACATAGAGGCAGGGGGATTCTGAGTGGGGATGGCCTGGTTTTGGGGGAGTCCTCTGGCTTGGAGGGACGGCTTCTTCCTGTTACCTGACGGGAAGGGATGGGCCTGTGTGGGAGACTGCCACCGCCATGGAGGAGACACACAGGGCGTTCAGAAAGAAGCCAGTGTCTAAAGAGACTTAAAACAAATGCAGCTCCACTTTTGAGAAAAATAACAGATGCCCAAATGTCAGAGGCAAGGAAGGGGAAAACTAGCAGTGCTGGTAAGAAGCAGTTCTGAGCGTTTCTCCAAATGGAGCAGTGCAGCTAAAGGGCATTGACGTGTACCCTTTAATTAGACTCTCACACTGTGTGCTAACTTGTTGTTGTTGTGCCTTTTTGAGGCGGGATGCTGCTGTGTAGCCTAGGCTGGCATCAAACTTGAAATTGTTTTGCCTCAGTGCTGGGATTACAGGTGTGTGCCACCGTGCCTGGCTATTAAAAAAAAAATGTTTGCTTTGCTTTTCTACCTGTCCCTGCGGCTCCATGAGCGAAGGTACCAAGAACCTTCCAACTGTTGTAGCGCCCATAGACTGTAGCACGAACGGTTGAGGTCCAGCTCTCGTCCCTGTTTTTCAGAGTGAGTACATTGCACCCTGTGACTGTCGGAGGGCGTTTGTCTCTGGATTCGATGGCTCTGCAGGTGAGTCACTAAACTTTCTGTTCCTACTTTGTCTTTATTTTCTGCTCTGAAGGGAACTGAATTGTGTTCCAGCCTATGCCATAGGATCAAAAATAAAGTGCAAACTGGACATTCCCTACCTGAGCCTGTGCAGTGGTGTGGGTTCTGATTGTCCCATCAACATCACCTTTTAGTGACCTTTTCTGTGTCTTTGCTGTTCTAGACACAAAACAACCTTCTATTACAAAGAACAATCTTGAGCTTTGTGTTGCTTCTGACATACAGAGAGTTGTATTAATTAAACTGAACATGGCTGCCTAACTAGTGCCCCAGACATGGAATATGGGACCTTAATAGCTTACCAGTTCTCCCGTTTTAGCTTACTGGTCCTGTAAAGGTCTCTGTGACCTTTTGATGCTTTGTTGTAGTGGCGTTAGATAATAATGGCTGATGTTGAGCTCCCTTGGTGTTATGCCCTAACTTTTCCAAAACTGTTACATCCTTGACTTTTTGGGTGGCTTCCCCTTTGGGATCCCATCTTGTGAGCAAACTAGATGAGATCAGAGCCCCTCTCTTCTTGTGGTTTACCTCTGCTTCCTTTGGCTTAGCTGCTTGTGTTGGTTGGCACGTTTGGGTTGGTTTTGGCCATACCTCTGCCGAAAGCCCTGAGGTCTGCCAGGCCTGTGGGAACTGAGGGCAAACAGAGGTGGGAGCCTGGACTCTGCGCTGGTGCCTGCTGAGTCACCATGGACACAGATGGTCCAGGTTGCCTGCTTCTGGGGGAGGGGAAGCAGCTCTTTGTGGGTGTCTGTTGGAGCAGAAGAACCTTTCCACCTTGTCTTGTTAGTTATGAGATTTGGCCACATGGTCATCTGTTCCATCCTTCTTAACTCTGGCTGCACGTGTGTGGAGACCAGCATCCTGGTCGTGTAGGCTTCAGGACTGCTTCTGACAGAGTCTGGCCTGAGCTGCCCTGGATCATTCTCTCACTTGGGCATTTCTTTGGAGTCTAGGACCCCTGTGCTCCTCACTGCCCTGGCCTGCCTACTACTGTTTTCGTACAGATTCTCGGTGGTGGTCAGAAACCTTTCTTTCTTCTTGCTGCTTTGCTCTAGGCACAGCCATCATCACGGAAGAACATGCAGCCATGTGGACTGATGGGCGCTACTTTCTCCAAGCTGCCAAGCAGATGGACAACAATTGGACTCTCATGAAGATGGGTGGGTAGAAGCAGGGACCAGCACACCTAATGTAACTAGTGTGGTCTGGGCAGGGGTGGTGGAATGCTTCGGGGATCTAGGATCTTAGTGTTTTTTCTGACATCTTGGATCCTTTGAAAAGCCACAGGGGAAAAAATTGGTATGCCTTTGTGTACATACCAGTGCACACTCACTTTTAGAGGGTCTAAGGTTCAAAAATATCCTAGGTTCAATTTGCGGAGAGAAGCCGACTTTGGGGCCTGTGAGCTGAAGCGTTAGGTCTGGTAGCACTATAGGTCAGAGCAGAAAATCGTGAATTCTGTCTCCTATTAAAGTGGGACTATGTTGGCTCCGTGGTGTGGGGTGGCTCCCTGTCTCCGCTCAGTCCCCACTTGTTCCCATGTCCTGTCTACCTTTCCTCAGGTGTGCCACTGTGTAGGGAGGTTCTGCAGGATTTTAAACTGCCTATGAGTGACTCAGCCCTAGGGTTTTGCCAAAGATCTGTCTGCTGGGAAGTGATGTGACTTCATCCTACAGAAGTTATACCAGGAGTTCCAAGAAAAACTTTGTTAATAAAGTGGCTTATTTAGTGGTTTGTTTAAAAAAAAAAAAAAAAAAATGGAAAGAGTCAAATAGCAAAATAAAGCTTCATGCCAGCCCGTAGTTTTTTAAGGGCTAGGAGTCATGAGCTTTATAAACCTTTGAGCTTCCTGTCTGTCAAAAGTTAGCAGAGAAAATCCTCAGAATACATGAGCTGTTACTCTGATTAGACATGCATAGTGCCAGGATGTTAATTGTTTAGCAAAAATCTCACTGGTTTAAAAAACATTGTCCCAAAATTACTGGCTTGATTAAAGAAAAACTAACTTATAGAAACTATTCTAGTTATTTTGGAGGTTGTTTAATATTTATCAGAGTCTTGTAGAAGTAAGAAGCTGTCCATTGTGGTGGGGAGTCCAAGGTTTCGGCAGGCTCCTGTTTACACAACACTTTGAATCCCAGGAAAGACTTTTTGTGGCTAAGACTTAGGCTCAGTCCTCTAGTCAGAAGCCGTCTGTGGGCAGGGGGCTTTGCCCTGTGATCTTGGCCTTGTATGTGATAGGAGGGCACTTAGCAGTTCTGCCCTCCTAGGTCTGAAGGACACACCAACTCAGGAGGACTGGCTGGTGAGTGTGCTTCCGGAAGGATCCAGGGTTGGTGTAGACCCTCTCATCATCCCCACAGGTGAGTGACTTGGTCCTTTGCAGCCTTCTGGACACCTCGGTGTATCCTCTTTGTTTGCTACTGGGATCTGGGGCATTTGGGACTCAATATGACTTGATGTCACTATTGAGGGTCAGCTAAGGAAGACATTTCTGGGACAGGCAGGCAAGACTATGGTGGTGACGCTCTTTATTCTGTATTCCTGGCACTGAGGAATGCCTTTCAGAAGAGCTTGGCCCAAGCCCTGCTATTTGCCTTAGGTGAAATGAGTGTTCATTTTGTGGCTGGCCGTATGTTTTTCTTTAGATTACTGGAAGAAGATGGCCAAGGTTCTGCGAAGTGCTGGTCACCACCTCGTGCCTGTGAAGGAGAACCTTGTGGATAAGATCTGGACAGACCGGCCGGAGCGCCCTTGCAAGCCCCTCCTTACACTGGGCCTGGATTATACAGGTCAGAGCCATAGCAGTGACCCTGAGAGCCTGCCTACCAACCCATCTCCTTACAGTCACATTCAAGATCCTGTCATGGAGTTGGATAGTTCCATTGTACTCAGCCTTGTCTGGCATTACCATAGGGCTGTGCCTCACCTGGCATAGAGGGCCAGTTGACAAGGGAGGGCTTTACTGCCTTCTCTGCTTTTGCTACCTGCTTGCCACTTACTTTGGCTTAGTCTGTGGTGGCAGAGCTCCTCTGGTGGTGTTGTACCTGCTGGTGGGAAGACAAAAACTTTTCCCTGGTTGGCAGCTGCCACTCTTCTGGGTCTGGCCCTGAGTGTAGCACTTCCTCACCCTGGTCCCACTTCCTCTCTTGTGGCACTTGTAAGGCTGCTTTCCAGGCCTCCCTGTCTTGTATCTTATGCTGTAGAAGTTTAGATGTGGCTGTCTCCTGGCCTGTGAGAGTGTGTGAGCTGCATGGACTGCCAAGCCTCTGTGGGAGAAGAAAGTATGGATTAGTGGAGACAGGGAAGGGTGGAAGGAGACTGGAGGTGGGGCTGCAGGGGAGGGCCTTGCTGTAGGAACAGGGAGGTGGTTGGATGGGGGACGTCTGGAATGTAGGCAGATTGCCAGAGGGGTCCTGGGAAGAAAGTATCACAGCTTAGACTCTGGGCCAACTTTTAAACTGCATTCCCGGGCTGATCTTCAAAGCAGTCTGTGGTCGTGGGCAGCTCCAGGCTTGCTTTCCTGTGTGACACCCTCACTGGAGGGCGTGGTTTATTGGGAGGATGGGCACAGAGAGCGGCCCAGGATCAGCTTAATATTTTCCATCAACATGGCTGAAATTGTTTTTTAACTGAAGTAGAGCCTCCGACCCGTTGCCGTAAGAGAAGAGTTCTCAGACACTGGTGCCAGAGTTTCTGTTTTGCCAACAGTTGTATGACTGGAATGTTCAGGACACTGTTAGGTGCTAGGTCCACCACACAGGAGTATCTACACAGTTCATAGGTAGCTAGTGAGAAGCTAAGTTACAGATGCTACTGTGGAGAGGTGACTTCCTCGGGTGCCACATTGCATTCTGGGGAGCAGCAGGGAAGCCTTGGCAGCAGGGACTCTTTGGTCTTAGCCCCAAGTCTTAGGGCCCAAGAAATGTAAAGTGAGTTTCACAGGCGAGGTCTGCTGCCGGAGAGTGTGTTCACATAGCCCAGCCAGTTTGCCCAGTCACACCAGCCTATGTACAGTAGCGCACTTAGTTGCCAGTCTAACTGTATATGCTGTCCTGTGGATTGTAAGTCCAATGAGGAGGGACTGGGTATGTCCAGAGCCATAACTGACCAAGCAGTAGGACCCCTGGTAGATACCTGCACCTGGCAAGTCTAGATGCTTCGTAGGCATTTTGGGAGAAACATGTTCCTGGTGAGGCAGTCAGGGCTCATGGCAGTCAGGTGACTTGGCAGAGCCATTCTTCTTCTGTAGGGATGGACTCTCTGCTGCCTGCCCGTGCAGGTTGCGTGCTTGCCGTAGAAAGTGGTACCGAGTAAGACTGTTGGCATAAGCCTTTTCACTTGGCTTCTTGCAGGCATCTCGTGGAAGGAGAAGGTTGCAGACCTTCGGTTGAAAATGGCGGAGAGGAGCATCGTGTGGTTTGTGGTCACTGCCCTAGACGAGATTGCGTGTGAGTACTCCGGTTTCACTTCGTGGGCATTACCTGATCTTCTCCTTGGGCCTCTGGGAATCTATGTGTTCCTGCCATTCAGCTTTCTGAATGGTGAGGGAATTTGTAACAGTGTCTTTAAATCAGAGAACAAATGCCAGCTAGCACAAAGGAGGAAGCATTACAGCTGGGCAGGGATGGTACTCTTGCCAGAGCAGCACACAGCCAGGGGCTCCTGGCGAATCCTGCCTCTGGCCTCACAGTCTGCAGGACTGTGACTTCTCTGAGGAAGAATATTTCTCCTAAACACTTCCTGTGTTGCTCTCTCATTATACTTACAGAGTTTCTAAGATCTCCACAGAGAGAATATTCTAGTAAAGCTTTTAATCTCAGAAAACGTAAGAACTGAAATGTCTTCTCTAGGCCCTTTCCCTTAACCTTCTGGCTTCCCACCAGCCCTACCCCATGTAGTTGTTCAAAATCTGTCATCTTCCAGAGTCTGAAGGAGCCTGACTGAAATGCTCCCTCCTGTCTTGCTCTGACTGGATTTGATTCAGGGAAGCCCGGAAGAGGCGTTTGCGTGTTCTCTCCCCACTGGAGGACAAAAGTCCACTACGGGATGTCCTGCCTCTTCCTTTCCCCAGACTCTGTCAGATGTCTGTGATTGTTGTCTCTAATTAACCCTGTGTCAGAGGGAAAAAAACACAGAAATGCTTTCTCCCCTTGAATATAAGGCAAATATGTTCCTGTTTTGGAAAGCCCGTGAAGGGCAGAGGAAGTAGAAGGAAAAGAGATCCCTCACCATCCTGTTCCCCAGTGACAGCCTTTGTTGACATTGTATCTCTGTGTATCTGTCATTCATCCCGGTGTCCTAAATGTGTCAATATGCTGGGAACAAATATAAACGTAATTTAAGCATTAAAAATTCCATTAAGTGGTTATACTGCAGTCTGCCTAACAGATTCCATCTGGAGGGCCCTGGGGCTATTTCCAGTGTCCCCATAAGTAAGTTATTATGATTCTCTCGTCAGGATCATGGCTCACACACTTATATCTTCGTTTCTGATCATTTTCATCTTCCTATTTCTGTTTGACTTTGCGGGTAGTCTTGTGAGTTTAAGGGTAGGCGTGTGGTGGGACTTTTGACACATCCATTCTGTCACAGGTCAGCAGCCCCAAGTACCTTCATTTCAGAAGGAGGTAGGCAGTAAGCCTGATTTGGGGGCTCATGCCTTTAACCCAGCACTTGGGAGGCAGTGGCAGGTGAATCTGAGTTCGAGGCCAGCCTGGACTATGTAGCAAGTTCCAGGCCTTCTAGGGCTACACAATGAAACCTTGTCTCCAAAAAATAAAACACTAAAAAGGAGTCAGTATGAGGTTAAACCTTTCTACCTTTCTTTGAGAAGCCATTATTTTAACACAGAGGCAGCAGCTTTTTGTACCTGGTCCTTTTGCTCTCTTATCTTTGAGCGCAAGCATTAGAGATGGCAGCCAGGACCAGAGCTGGATTGACTGCTTGTCCATTAGGCTGCTCAAGTGTTCAGTGACCTCATCAGACTCTGGTCCCTGGCTCTGGGCAGGTCCTTCCCCAGTTCTAACAGCCCAGTGTGGCTGAGCCACAGGCTCACGACTCACTACTTCTGGCTCTGCTGAGAAGCTCTGTGTCCATGGAGCTCAGCGGAGTCTCTGTGCCGCCACCGCCACCTCCATTTCAGACTCTCTGCCCTAGGTCATTCGCCTTGGAATAGAGAGAATGCTTTGCCCTCCTTATATTTGGGGGTGCCAGAGTTTGTATGCAGCAGCACTGAGCTTGGCAGGTTCCCACAACTAGGTTAGCAATTTCAGCTCTTAGGGGGACACTGGCTATGTTTTTTTGATTCTGCTCCCTCCTTGGGCTTGCAATATGGCCAACTAGGAAACAGTTCTGGTGCCATCAGGTGGCAGACACCAGCAGCTGCAGCTCAGTCGTGGAACCCTGTATAAGGTCCCTCTTTTTTGAGAGATGGGGAATCCTTTGATAGGAGCAAAATCTAAGCAGAAACTCTCCCCTCCCCCAAAAGCTACCCGTTAAGCTTGACCTGGGAGGCGGGCAGCTGAAAGGAACCATTTTGAAGAACAATGCTTTCCTTTTTAGGGCTGTTCAATCTCCGCGGGTCAGATGTGGAGCACAATCCGGTGTTTTTCTCCTATGCGATTGTAGGACTAGAGACCATCATGTGAGTGCTCTCTTCCACCCAAACGCCCCCCTCCCGGCTCCAAGGGCCCAGGCTCCCCTTCCTGGTCCGCACCCCACCGTTGCTTTCTCACCCTGGAACTCCCCCTTCGTCCTTGCGTGCCCTAACAGGTGTTTATTTTTATCCTGCCTTCCCTCTGCACCTCTTGAAATCTACAAAAGTATTTATAGTAACACAAGACTGAGAAATAAGTACCCAAGACTGTTGGAACACAGCCAGTATGAGGTTCTTCATGAGGCTCCTGCTGTGTGATCTTGCCTAGGCCACGCAGGTTTCAGGTTTCCCAGAAGGCAGTGCAGAGGGAGCAGTATAGGCTCAGCTGTGTGGTTCTTGACCCCAGGCGTCTTAAGGGTCAGCAGTGATATGGGGAATCCTGGTCTATGCTCTGTTGACTTGCCAGTGTTATCACTTCAGACATTGCTTTCGGGCTTCCGTCATTGTCTTTCTATTGGATGGGATTCTAGTTCTTTTCTCTTGTGATAGAACATTCTGACTAGAAGTAACTTAGGGGAGGAAAGGATGAACTTGACTTACACTTCCATGCCTCAGTCCTTCGTTGAGGGGAACTAGGGTGGGAACTCAAATAGGAGCTTGAAGCAGGCCCTTGCTTAGTTGGCTTTCTTAGACCTGCCTAGGAATGGTGCCACCTGCAGTGGGCTGGACCTTCCTGTGTCAATTGAAAACCAAGACAATCTCCCAGAGATTTGCCCACTAGCCAATCTTTTTGGACAGTCCCTCAGCTCATTTGCACTTCTTAGATGATGGTAGGCTGTGTCAAGTTGACAGTTAAAACTTAACTAGGCAGGGGCCAGGCATGTCTGCACACATCTTTAATTCCAGTTCTCAGGAGGCAGAGGCAGGCAGATAGATATCTGTGAGTTTGAGATCAATGTGGTGTACGTAGTTCCAGTACAGCCGGTGTTAAAAAGTGAGACCCTGTCTCAAAAAACCACCAACTAACCAACCAACCACCCAACAACCAACCAACCACCCAACAACCAACCAATCACCAACCAACCAACCACCAATCGACCACCAACCACCCACCAACTAACCAACCAACCAACCACCAACCACCCACTAACCAACCAACCAACCAACCAACCAACCAACCAACCACCAGCAGCAACAGCAACAAAACCATTTTTACTTCTCTGCTTTTCTTTTCTTTAACTGAATGTGTAAGATAGTGGGCTTCATCGTAACACTCTTACACATATTTATCATGGTACCTTGCTCATATTTGGGCATTCCATTTATTGACTGTAGAGTGTTGGGCTGGAGTTAGATGCTAGCATGAATTGCAGGGTCCTGGGTTATAGTTAAGAAGCTGAGCTCTCTTTTCCCTGAGGGATTCAAGCACATAAGTGGGGGGCCAGCCTGTTAGGAGTGGGTATGTGTGCATAGGAAAGGCTGTCCTAGGCTTGTAAGAGGAGGTAGTCGGAGAAAATAAAAGCATATTGAATCAAAAGTGAAGGCTTGGTGAGCGTCGTGGTGAGCGAGGGTGGGGTGTGAGGAGCAATCTTGAGAAGGAACAGTGTGTCCTTTGTCTTGCCAGTGGGGTGAGCCTTGTGTATGTACTAGTCATGTGCCTTCCTTTTCTGTGATCCACCCCTGGCCCCCACAGGCTCTTCATTGATGGGGACCGCATCGACGCGCCTGGTGTGAAGCAGCATCTGCTCCTTGACTTGGGCCTGGAGGCAGAATATAAAATCCAGGTGCTGCCTTACAAGTCCATCCTGAGTGAGCTCAAGACCCTGTGTGCTGACCTGTCCCCGAGGGAGAAAGTGTGGGTCAGTGACAAAGCCAGCTATGCTGTGAGCGAGGCCATCCCCAAGGTGAGTGGCCCCAGTCTGCACCTGCTGAATGGGGCTAGCACCTTTGTGGTCCTGATGTTGTCAAGAGCTGGAACAGAGACCTGGGCTGTGACCTGTGGTCTCTGGATGAGCCCAGAGCCTGGATCCTACAGTGGAGCCTCTGAGGCTCTTTAAACACTTAGGTCCACATCTGCGGGGTGTGGTGTGAAAGGTGATCTTGGGTGGCACACACTAAGACTTAGGCTTATTTGAGTAGATCTGTCTCAGCAGCAGTTAGTGTGCCTGAGAAAAGCAACTCTAAGGAACCGCGACGGTGCTGCCGTGGAAATGCTTTCAGACACAGCACAGAGCGAGTAAGGTCCCTGTAGGTGCTGAACAGCCGTGGGGAGGGCACACAGGGACGTGAGCTTGGGAGTTCACGTCCCAGCACACGCTTCATCTTTCTCTGTGTTAGAGATTTGGAGGTTTGAGGCCCAGAGAGACTGGGGAGTGGAGGATTTGTCTTAGGGTAGTGACAGCCTTGCCCTTCAGGAGTCCTTGCTGGGCCAGGGTAAGCAGCCAACTCCTGTTGATCCACTTTAGTTAGAATCTGTGGCAGGACCCAAGCCGAGACCCCGTCACTGGGGTTTTCTACTGTCAGGCCTTGGTTGCTAAGTGGTCTCTGAGCTGCTCACCAGCATCCCTGCTGCTGTGTGGCACTGACTCTGGCCTACTGCTCAGTCACTGAGAGCACTCTTGCTTTAGGGGAGTGTATGGGGGAGGGACAGAGAATGTACACAATTTGAGAAGCTCTGAGCAAGTGTCAGGTGTGCTGAACCCCCCAGCCCTTCAGTCTCTGAGATGAGCCAGCAGAGGGTGATCACAGTGAGAAGTGGGGAGAGAGCAGGAGTCCGTGTTTTCAGAGGTAGAGTTGTTTTGGTTAGCTCTGAGAGGATAGTGAACTCCAGCCATAGCTACAAGGCTTGTAAAAGCAGCCCTGTGCTGTGACAGACGGGAAGCATCAAAGAGCGCGGCTTAGAGGGGGATGTCTTACTTGATATTATCTAGCTTACTCCGGGCGAACTCAAGCTGTGCTGAACATGCTCTGAGCATCAGCTGACACGATGAGACTGCAGGGGGCAGGTGCTGGCTTCCGACCAGCAACCCTTCAAATGCTTTGCCTCAGAGTGCGAGTCTTTTCCGGCCGCTGAGCAGGCTGTTTCTCCTCTTCCTGTGCCTTGCCTCAGGATCATCGCTGCTGTATGCCTTATACACCCATCTGCATTGCCAAAGCCGTGAAGAACTCTGCTGAGTCAGAAGGCATGAGGCGGGCTCACGTGAGTAGAGCGGCTGGTACGGGGTTAGGGTGGGAGGTGGTCAGAAGGATCCAGCTCTCTCCTCCTCTCTGTGGCCCTGGGCCTAAGTCCTCTGGTCTTCCAGAGTCAGTGGGAGAATTAAATAACCATTATGTTGGGCATGTAGGCCTGATATTCTAGCTACTTGTGAGTCTAAGGCAAGAGGATTGTGAATTTGAGTATCATGTATATAGTGGGACCTGTTTCAAAAGGAAATTGGATGTATTAAAGTTTAGTGAAATATAACACAAAATGCAAAGAAAGCAGGCTGAAGAGATGGCTCAGTGGTTAAGAGCATTGGCTGCTCCTCTGGTGGACACAGGTTCAATTCTCAGCACATATGCCATCTCATAACTGTCTGTAATTCTAGTCTCAGGAGATCTGATGCGACTGTCTCACCTCTCTGGGCACTAGGCATACATGGTGCATAGCCACCCGTGCAAGCAAAACACCTATAAACGTTACATGCACACACACACACACACACACACACACACACACACACACACACACACACACACATACATGCTGATGATGACAGTGTACAGGGTGGTGGGGCTGTGGTGTAATGAGAAAGAATAAGAAAGAGGCAGAAGGTGAGGCTAGCGAGATCTGAGGTTGACAGAGGCTGACCACTGTCTGTGTTCCTGGCCAGTTCAGGGTGGGAGTTCACTGGTTAGAGGCACTGCCTGTGTGCTCAGGTGAAGCCCCTCCTCACTGAACCTCCGCTCATGAAGAGCTGGGCAGCCTTCTTCTCACCCGGTAATGGAAGTGCCACAGAGGGCTTCCAGGAACTCCAGCACAGCTGGAAGCGGAGTGCTGCTGGGACAGAGCCCTGGGGTGGGGTGGGGTGGCCATGGAACTGCGACCTGAATCTCATTACCCGACTCTGTGGTTTGTGCAGATTAAAGATGCCGTTGCCCTCTGCGAACTCTTCAACTGGCTGGAGCAAGAGGTTGGTTCTTATCTTCATGAACTGATATCTCAGGGTGTAAAAGCCTGAGGAGAGATCAGCACTCCGTGGTACAGCTGTGGCCTCCCTGGACCCCTGTGGCCTAAAGCTTTCGTCTGATCTTAGTGTTTTCTGCAGCACTGTGTTCTATAACTGTGCATACATATATCGATGAATTCTGTCAGAAAGAAAGAAATCCCATCACTGTGGCTGTTTGTGGCAGAGAGTGATGAGGAAGGGAGTAAGGAAGGTGGCCCTCCTGAGTCACAGGCCAGCTGGGTGTGCTGGACGGAAGCTCGCTTGGTGCGCATGGTAAAACTTTCTCTATTAAATTGACCCTTGTCCCACGCATACCTGGAGTTGACAAGAGGCTAGTTTCTTTGCGCTGCTATTAAATAGACTCACCCCTCTCCCTTTAAATGAGGAGCTGCTGGAATTGGGAAGAGTGGACTATCCTCAGTTCTTCTCCCGTGGCCATGGTTTCTCCATGCTTCCAGCCGTTGGTCTTTCTAAGTCATTTTGTTTTCCTTGTGGTTACAGATAGGCTTTTGTGGTTTGTTTATTTTACTCTTTGGAGTGTGAGCATGTAGTGTGAGCATTGGCCATGTGCTTCGCTCTCTTAAGAAAAGCTCCAGGTGGCGACTGCATGGCCTCCAGTGGCCACATTGTCTCACTTACATAGTCTTCCTGTTTTTGATTGTTTTAGTTTATTTTCCCGTTGTTAGAGCCTTGTGGTGTCTTTGCATTAGCCCGTGCTATTCCTCCAGTGCTATTGCCTTCAGTAAGGGACACTTTTGAAATTCTAAACTTAGATGCAGTGCATTTTGGCAGCTTTGGGCATGTAGCGCTGTGACAGAAGAGACAAGTGAAACATTAAGTGGCTGGAAACCCTTCCATTTTAGACAGCTGTGTTGCCAGCCTGCCAGAGTTCCCGCCCTGTTAGACAGGCGACACAATGTATCCTGAGAGTGGGCCTTTGGTGTGTGAGAATTGAGGACAAGTCAGCTGTCTGATGAACCCCCTTCACCTGTCTGAAACACGAGGGACTCTCAGTGATGATTTCTAAGCACTTTTTTCCTTGCAGGTTCCCAAAGGTGGTGTAACAGAGATCTCTGCAGCTGACAAAGCCGAGGAATTTCGAAGGTAAATGTTTGTTGAGGAGACCTGGGGACCTTGTGCTGATTTCTTGGCCAGCTAAGTGTGCTGGGAGGGCCTTAATTCCCAGCACAGTGCAGATCTTCCAGCGACTCTGCTCTATCTCTGTTCCAGGCAACAGGCTGACTTTGTGGACCTGAGCTTCCCAACGATTTCCAGTACGGGACCCAACGGCGCCATCATTCACTACGCGTAAGGCATGCAGACAGGAGCACGGCCCGGCCTTGCAACTGCCTCTGCACAGGAGCCTGAGCAGGGGAGACAGTTTTCCCAGAGGCTTTGTGCTCGCCCCTGTGTGTCTGTGGAGACTGAAGTGAGAGATAACATCCCAGAGGCCTCGTCTCCTCAAGTCTCCGCCTTTTAGGACTCTCCTCTTCCTTGTTGGCTGTTATTAATAATTTTTTGAGATAGATTCTCACTCAGTATCTCAGGATGGTCCGGAACTCACTACGTAGCCTAGGCTGGCATCAGCTTTGTGATGATCCTCCTGCCTTAGCCTGAGATTACAGGGATTAGCTACCACACCTGGCCATATTTCCTTTCTGAGGCTCAGAAACTCAGAACCCTTGTATCTTGACTGGAATTCTGGAGTGTTTTCTTTCCTTGTAGCAGCAGGTCTCTTGATGTCCTGGTCTATCCAGTGTAAGCACCACTGCCAGCATCTAAACGATGTACTGCTAACTAATGTGGGTAGAGATACTAGGCAGCAGAGACATCTCTCCCAGACTTCCCCAACTTTGCAGACTTCCCCGACTTCTCTGACTTCCCTGACTTCCCCAGCTTCGCGGACTTCCTGGACTTCCCGGACTTCCTGGATTTCCCAGACATCCCGGACTTCCGGCTCGAAGCTAGCACCCTAGTCTAGGGTTTTTTCCCTTCCTTTTTACCACGTGATCTGTGAGAGTCCACAAACCCACAGAGCTGAGTGAGGCTCCCTCAACTCTTGAGTTGAGGGACATTGCTGTGCTTGGGGCCTGAGCCCTGCTGGTGGAGACTAGGACATGTAGTTAGGTTGAGCATCAGCTGCCCCAGCTCAGCACTTTTGCTCCGTGTGGGACATTTTATGCTGTGCTTTTCTGTCTTCCATGTGCAATAAAGCAAAGGGTGCTCAGCTGTCTCTGGGATGCAGTTAGGGTTGGATTTTTCTCTCTGAAATAATTGTGTTTAGAACTGTTGGTCTTGGGTAGATTTCAGAGCTGTGTGTGGGAGATAGTCACAGATGTGCCAGCACCACTCATACTAACGCTCCGGTTCCAACACACAGATCCTAAAGAGTAATGCTCCTGCACCAACATACAGAAACCAAAGGGGTTCACTCATGATGAATTTCATGGTGTTTTTTGTTTGTTTGTTTTTTCATATGGTTAGAGCAACAACAATTTCAAAGCCCTTTTTCCTCTTTTGGTGTCTCTTCATTACAGGCTGTTAGAAGTCTGCTTAGAGGCTTGGGCAGTATCTGATTGCCTTGGTATTGCTGGAGACGGATTGGTACCCAAAGAGTGTGAACTCAGAATGCTGTCATCCCTCTGGGCATTCCCCAGCACAGTGGTGCTGTCTAGAATATAGGGTGGGGAAGGCAGGTCACTTCTCACAAAGAACCGCCCAGTAGAAGTGGTCCTACACAGTCCTTTCCCTGCAGGGGAAGGTGGGGTCTCTTAGCACAGAGATGCTTGGGCAGAGTTCGGAGCCCTGAGACCAGTGAGCCTGCCATGGGCCTTGGCGGTTTGCTTCCCGTCCCTGGAACCCAAGCTTAGACTGGTTGCTTTTTCTGTCAGGTTGTTTTTGTGTTGCCTGTTGTTTGAGATAGGGCCTCACTGTGTAGATTAGGCCTGTCCTAACTTGTAATCCTCCTGCCTCAGCCTCCTTACTGTTTTGCTTTTAAAGTCATCTCTCAAACACTGTTTCTGTTGTAGACACAAGTGCAATTGCTCCTTTTGTTCCCCTTCCTTAGTTGGCAAGCTAGGTTGCAAAGTCTTTGAATAGTATAAGCTTAATGCTTATAATTTATTGGGTAACTTTTCTTTTCATAATAATTTCAGACTTAAATATGTTTTAGGACTAATGTACAGAGGCTGGATATAGTGGTACATACCTGTAATCTCAGTATTTGGGGAGACAGAGGCAGTTGGATCTCTGAGTTTGAGGTTAGCCTGGTCTAGTGAGCAAGTGGCTATATAGAGGAACTCCATCTTGAAACACCCCCACCCCCTAAGAAAAGAAAGAAAGAAAGAAAGAAAGAAAGAAAGAAAGAAAGAAAGAAAGAAAGAAAGAAAGAAAGAAAAAAATAGTATACAATATTCATACCTGCTCAGATTTACCAAGTGATTATGGTTTTGGAATAACTAATTTTGTTTACCTTTGTTAGGCCGGTCCCTGAGACGAACAGGACTCTGTCCCTGGATGAGGTATACCTCATTGACTCCGGTGCTCAGTACAAGTAAGTGAGCCAGGCTGCTGCAGACCCTGAGACTGAACGACCTCTCACTGAAAAGCCCAGTTGTGATTGTTCCTATGAGGGTGACGGAGCTGTGTGGTCCTTGGCTATAAACTGGTAAACTCTGGCACGAGCAGCTGAGGGAGAGTGAGCGTTCCCGCAAAGCTTTCTGCTCCGTCCCAGAGAGCTGTCTGCCAGCTCCCGCTCAGCTCACAGCTGCTGGGGGCCTGAGGAAGAGGGGCTCATTTTGAACGGATGGATCTGAAATAGACCTGCCCCTGCCTCTCCATTTCTGAGTTAGTCTTTTACAGCTATCCACGTCAGCATTTTCTTTTCTCAGGAGAAAGGCTAAAATTTGCTGGGTCTCGTTGTTGAACCCAAGGAGGAGCCAGAGTAGGTACCGTGTATACAGAAGTCCCTTCCCATTGCAGTGGAAGCCAGCCAGGGACCAGGTGACCGCAGTCTGGCATGGGGATCGCTTGGTCACGGTATAAGTTTTTGTCTTTCCCGAGTTTTGTAGGAAGGTCCTGGGAGTTCTGTTTTTGGCGTGAACTAGTGTATGTGAAGAGGCGCCCGGGTAGTTTTAGGGTCTCCTCGATGACCCCCTTGCTCTTTAGCAGCAGGAAAAGGATTTTGGTTTTCTTGCCACAAGTACTTGGTACAAGCCTCTGGTACTTGGTCTTTTGCCCTTAGTCCTAACCCAGTGATGGCTGTGTCATGGAGTAGCCCTCATGTATGGCCCAAGAACAGTGCCTGTCAGGGTGTATCCATTCCTGTTCTTGCAAGCCAGTCTGGCACTTACTTTCTATACATTTTTTATAATGGTTTTATTGAGATACACGTCACCCCCCCAAGGTATAATTAATTTTCATGTATGTGCAGAGTTGTACACTCATTGCCACATGTGTGTACATTCATGTGTGTGAGTGTTTGTACAGATACACCTCTTCAGGTGTACGTCTGGGAGTTGGGCTGACTGTTCATGAGGAGACAGCTTAACCTTGGAGAGAAAGCTGTTTTCCACAGTGGGCGTTGCCTGTGCTGGTCAGTACAGTGTGTATAGTCTCTCCATGTACCCTGTTCATGGTGGAGAAAAGGTTATTTTCACTGGAGAAACTGTTTTCTCTACCCTTTGACAGGGATGGAACCACAGACGTCACCCGGACCATGCACTTTGGGACCCCTACTGCCTATGAGAAGGTAATGTGAAGCAGAATCTCGAGGCTCTCTCTGCCTTCTTAGAAAGGACATTGCTTTTATCAAGGGGTTGCATAAATAAATAAAATTATGAGCAGGGTAGTAAAACGCTCATTTTTGTGGAGTCAGGCTTATTGGGTTTATGAGATCTGTGTAATTAATTATCGGAGGGTAAGACATTTGTAGAAAATTTAAAAGCATGCTGTTAAGGTCAGAGCAGCTCAAGTTTAACTTCAAATAGCTTTGGCCTTCTCCTGCAGGGGGAGTGGGTAGTAAATTCGTGGTTTATTGGTGCTGTCTCCATTGGATTCTGAAAGCCACCCTCTTAGCTTTTCAAGGTCAGAATATCCATTTCCAGCTCCCCTTTCAAGGAACTTTTTCTGCTTTGACTAGTAGAAAGGTAGCAAAGAACTGTGAGGTAGAGAGATATCTGCCAGGGGTCTGGAACCTGGGTTAGATCTCTGTTGTTCTGACTGTGGCCTTGAATGGGTTTCTTTTATGTAGACATGGGCACAGCAGTGGCTATCTTCGGGGCTGCACACGAGGCTGAAAGCTGAGAGCCTGGAGCTCACCCAGTCTCCTTAACCAGCACAGGCTGAGGCTCTGAGTGCTGTCTGAGGGAGAAGGGTTTTACAAGATGTGCTGGGTAGTTTTCTTGGTCCTGGTGGCTTGACCTTGCCATTTGCAGCCACCCGTACCTGGAAGATTTTGGGCCTTGGATGTAGGGTCCATTTGCTGGGTCAAATGCAGGGCTCGTGTCAGTCCTTTCTTGCCCCGCTGGCAAGCCCTTGGCCTTGTCTGGCCTGACCTTGAGGGCAGCATGGCGGTGTGGAGACTAGGTGCTTAGGCCTGGCTGCCAGGCTCTATGGACGGTGGCTGGCATGGCGCTCAAGCAGGTTGATGCAGGGTGTGTAGGGCGAGGTCAGTGTTCTCTGGTCTCCCCATCTTCTAGACAGAAGGGAAGGCCTGGAGGTCACCTTCCTGCTACTGCTTTAAGTTTAATTAAAAGATTTTCTGGCAGTTATCTGTGGGTGAGCTGTTGAGGTGTTTTTTTAATTTTTTTTTTTTTTAACTTCACTCTGATGTTCTCTGTAGCTCTAGTGTAGACACACTAACAGGCAGGCTTCTCTGAAGTGGAAGACCCTAGGGTTGGAACACCTGTCTCCTGCAGCCACCTTCCATGTTTTCTTTGGCAGGAATGCTTCACATACGTACTGAAAGGCCACATAGCTGTGAGCGCAGCTGTTTTTCCGACGGGAACCAAAGGTAGGTGTTCATTTTGTAACGGGGCAGGCTTAGAGCTCAACCATATCTAAATTTGGGTGGGAAAAGATGTATCCTTCATTTTGATTTGTCAGTCTTAGTTCAATTCTGGCCCCGCTAGGATACGCAGGGTACTCCATGGAGTGAGTCCCCCACCATCCCACCCCCAGCCCCCATGACTTAGGATGGTTTCCAGCGGCAGTTCTGGCTACTAACAGAAGTGCTTGACTCATGTTGTGGTAAATTTGGCACAAGGCCTTAGGGCTGCAGTAGAAGTTAGGGTAGCCTCCTGCGTGTCTTCAACATGGGGCCAGCTCCTCCTTTGATGGCCGTTGTTGGATTTATGTTCCTGGGATCCTGACCTGGGATATATTCTGCTCTGAGTACTAGTGGGTGGGGCATTGGACTGCAAGTTGCAAGACTCAGGCCTTGACTCCGACAGATGGGCATGCACTCGTCACCCTTAGACATGGTCTTCTTCTCATAATGGCTATCAATCTGCGTGTAGCCTGGTGAGAATCTCATGCTTACGATTCTGAAACCTTAAAGCCCCAGAGCTGGGAAAGGAAGGTCTGTGTCAGCCACTGCAGCCTTAATCTGCAAGTAGGTGTCCATCTCTTAACCTGCTGGTGAAAATGCTCTGCTTTAGCCTGAGCTTTGACCGGGTTCTTGTATTTTCTGTTGTTAGAACTTTTTTCCTTGTGCTGGGCTTAAATCTGAACTCTTTAGTAACCTTTGCCTTTTGGTTTCTGTTTGACCCTCTGAAACCAAACATAATCCACTTAATTTCTAAAGTGCAGTTGAATACCAAGTGGCTGTTTGTCTTTCAGGCCACCTTCTAGACTCCTTTGCCCGGTCAGCTTTGTGGGATTCTGGCCTGGATTACCTGCACGGAACAGGACACGGCGTTGGGTCTTTTTTGAATGTTCACGAGGGTCCTTGTGGCATCAGTTATAAAACATTCTCTGATGAGCCCCTAGAAGCTGGCATGATTGTCACTGATGGTAGGTGTCCGTCAGCAGAGGGCCGAGGGGAGTTCTTTGTTGTTTCTTATTTTTCAGTTATTTTAAAAGAAATTGGTAATAACTTCTCCCTCCTGTCATTTTGAAATGCCAACAACCTTTTTCAATTACCAGAGTGATCGGGGCTCATTTTAGAAAGAGTAAGGTATTTTGTTTGCGTACAGGATCATACCAGACACTGTGTTCTGCTATGCTGTACTGCTCAGTGTTTGTAAACAGACCTCTGTGCCGCATCGCTGTGTCCTGTAGACACACTGTGTGCACCATGGAGCAGATCCCGTTACTGTATTATGATTAGTTTTCAGACCTTAGAACCTGATGCCCGCAAGAGGGGCTAAGTGAGAGAAGATGGGTGGAGTAGCCCTCTTTCTCCTTCCTCGTGGGTGACTGGGGTGTTGTCTCTGGTGGGCTGCCTCTCATCTTGAATTGTTTGCTCCAGAGCCAGGGTATTACGAAGACGGGGCGTTCGGGATCCGCATTGAGAACGTTGTTCTGGTGGTCCCTGCGAAGACCAAGGCGAGTGTTTACACTATGTGCTTAAAGGGTTCCTATTGTCACGGGGAGACGAATGCTTTTGAGCCACGGTGGGGCTAACATGGCGCTTCCTTCCCCCTGTACAGGGACTTACTAGAAGCTTCTTACCTTTGTAAAGAAGAGGACAGAGGATATAGCTCAAGGGCAGCATCTGGCTAGGGACAGCAAGGGCCTAAGTTGCATCCACAGCACTATCCAACACAGAAAAAAGCTCCCAGTGAATGGAAGAGCCTGAGGTTTGGGCTGGTTGGGTAGAGGCACCTGAGTGTGACTCCTGGGACCTGCATGGTAGAGAGCTGTCCTTACACACACAGAATTAAAAACAAAAGCTTTAGTGAATCTGACCACATAGGCCACGTGGCTTATTGATTGGGTTGGTTTATACCCCAGTAGAATCTTATGGACTCAAACCAGAGATTTCCCAAGTCCAGACATCCTCATGTCCTGTCCCCACCTCTCTGTCACAGCAAACATTAGCTTTGTGGACCTGTCAGAGGGAGTGCTGAGCACCACTGTTTGCTGGTTCCTGGTAACTCAGAGGGGTGAACTCAGCAGTGTGTGGGAAGTGGCTCTGCTGCACTTGGGCTCCTTGTCTGAGTATGGTACCCGGGGACTGCTGGTCAGGTCCCACTTACACACTTCTCTGAGGGGTGCCGGGCTTGGTGGAGGAGCTCAGCCGTTCCCTGTGAATATGGGGAGTATAATCTGCTGTTTCCTCTCTTCTACAGTATAATTTCAACAACCGAGGAAGCCTGACCTTTGAACCTCTAACTTTGGTTCCTATCCAGACCAAAATGATAGATGTGGATGCTCTTACAGATAAAGAGGTAATGGGGGGTCTTGGGTGGAAGTTTGGAAGAAATGTTAGTAAGGGGTGAAGACTTATCGCCTGGTCCATTCCCACAGTTCCATTCAGAGGTCAACTGCTTCTGAAGGCTCCTCTGAGACTAGCCATTCTTGAATGTGCTGGGCTCTTAGCAGAGGGAGTCCGATTCCACAGGTTGTAGGGCCCAAGGACTCATGGGTAGACACAGTAGGCCATTGCTTTTCAAGAGAAACGACTCCACTCCTGCTTAGGTGCACTGAGGAAATGTATCAGCTACTTGTGTCCACAAGAGCTGACAGAAACAGCGTATAGGGAACGAGTTTGCTTTGGCTGCGTTTCAGGCCCTTTCAGACCATCTTTATAGGGGGGACATGGAAGGACAGCTTCGTGAGTGTGAAGAGTGTGAGGCAGAGTTTTTTTGTGTCAGTGGACCAGGAAGCAGTGAGAGGGTCTAGAACCAGTCACCAGACCATGACTTTTGAAGACCTGCCCTTAATGATCTGCTCCTATCAGTTAGTAGGCTCCACCTCTTAAAGGTTCCATAGACTCTGAAATTAATGCCACCCACTGGGAACAGACACTCAGAGCAGGAGCTTATGAGCTGCATTTCAGAATCAAAATGTAATGGTCCTCGTTAGCAGACATGGATCCACTTATGGTCTCTTGGCTGCTGCAGACACCAGATTGTTTTCTTGTGTTGCAGGAAGCATTGGGGTGTGTGTGTGTGTGTGTGTGTGGAAGAAGCAGAATCCGTCATGTGCTCAGATTGCATAGATGAGTGAGGTGCTCTGAGTCTGTCTGTTATCTCGTGGTCACCGTGTGTGGCACAGCAGTGTTCGCTGACCCGGCTCACAGGGCTGGCGGTATCAAGGCCTTGCCGCAGTGAGTCCTCCATCTCTCCAGGCACGGTAAGTGCAGGCCAAAGTACCGGAGGGATCAGGCAGGTGATCAAGGCCAGGGAAGAAACCAGGACGTGGAAAGGGCAGGAACAATTAGCCAGACAGAAACAAAAAAAAAATCAGGTTTTAACTTAGGAAGCTGGAAACCAGGACACAGGTTCCAGGGTGACATAGAAGTCCCAGGGGAAAGCCGGTGGCTGATGGGGCCAGAGGCAGGAAAAGCACAAAAAGACACGTTAGGAATAGGACAGTTGGTCCCTGAGGTAAGCTGCTGGCCTGTCCCCGGTGGATGCACAACTGATCTTTACTGGGGCCTACTTGGTATCCTTCTTGGCTCTGAAGAGGAGGGAACCTGAGGGATCAGGTGCTCCAGCGGCTGTAGAGTGCGATTCACCCAGCTAGAAGCCTCTTGTCATTTAACATGTGGGAAGTTCATCCACTTCCTGTTTAGCTCTCCTGTGTGCTTGGGCTTCTGTGTCTGATCATTGGTGCCCATGGTTCAGCCAACATTTGTGTTTACAGAACACTAAATGGGCCTGGTGATCCCGCTTTGTTCAGATTGTAGACAGATTTAGAACAGGATGCTCAGTCTAGCCGCAGCCTGGTGTCCTGTGGAAAGAATCCTGTCTGCAGCTCAGGAGCCCTTCACCCTACCAGACTGATGCTGTGTATGCAAGGGAGCATGAGCACACAGTGCTGTGAGAGCCACCCACTTAAAAACCTGGCCCCATAGGGACCTGTGCCTCTTGGAGCATCTTCTGGGCACTTCCAGGTCCGTATCAAGGGACTCTTGAAAGCCCAAAGCTATAGTTGACCAGGTAAGCAGGTTACACAGTCACCCTGACCGCATGTGAATCAGGAAGTGTGCAGGGGGAGAAGTTAAGCAGTGCTGGTTTTTCTTGGAACAGTTTTGCTAGCAAGACTCACAACCCACCCGATGACACTGGACATAAGCCACTGGGAGCTGCCATGTCCAGTGCCTATTAATACACCTTGCTGGGCCAAGTCGCTGAAGAGTTATTTGGGACAACTACTCTTTGGGTCATAAGCAGTTTCCATGGATAGGAGGCTGTGTTTGACACACCAGGCAGGGCACTGCCGCACTATTTTAGCAAGGTCCCTTTCTAATACAGTGCTTTGTAGGCTAGGACACTTTTTTCCTGAAGGAATGGTAATAGCATACAACAAGGTTTGTCCATTGACTTTTAAAATAACTGTCATTGTACTTTCTTATCAGTCTGTTCTTAATGGTTGGTCCTTTTATGGGTTGTTTGAGTGAGTCCACCTTTTGTCACCAGATGGCAGCAAAGGACCATAGTCTGATGTGACTTTGGTCACCTGCAGATATCAGGACCACAGGGCTCTGGAGGCACTCTGTAGTATCCTTTCTCTTTCATTTTTCATTCAAAAGGGCTTTGGGGAATGTCCCCTGCCCCCAAGGTTACAACAGGCCACCACCTTTGCTACTGAGCCGCATCCACTGCTGACAGCCGTACAGCTCTCTGTGGTGGTGCTGCAGATACAGACACACAGTGATTCGCTGGTTTTAATGTGTGCTACCTCACTACCTCTCCTCATGGCCATTGTCACTTCCCTGGCGTGAGGCAGGGACATTTGCTGTTAACAGTCAGCACCAGGGCCCTGGCCCTGTCAGAACCTGATGACAACAGTCGCCCGTCTGTCTACCTTTGGTTTATACGTCCATCTTGGTCTCTCAGGTAGGCTTTCTCAGGTCCCTGTTGCAGACTATTCCCTGAAGCCAGCTTCTTTGTAATAACACAGCCTCCCTGAAGAGCTTGTTTCTCAGTTGCTACAGCCAGACCAAAGGCCTTGTCAGTCTGGGTCCATTAGGTGTGTGGTCAAGTCCATCCTGTGGACTCCATTCCTCAGGTCATTTTATCCTCTCTCTCCCACCACTCCCAAAAGGAGGGGACTTCACCCATTGTACCTGTCACAGATCTGGTGTTACCAGTTCCCGGGCACCAAGTTCTGTCAGCATCTACTCTTTAATCCTTTTTTTAAAAAGAGAGAGAGAGAGAGAGAGAGAGAGAGAGAGAGAGAGAGAGAGAGAGTGTGTGTGTGTGTGTGTGTGTGTGTGTGTTAGCATATTCCACAAGTCTAGCTTGTCTCCAGCCCTGCCGTAGATAATGGTTCACATCTGGGCTAGCTGGGCATGGGTAATCGTCATTCCTTCAGCTTTAGTGAATAGAGGGCAGGAAACTGAAGAGCATCTGGGCTCAGCAGGCATCTTTACAACCATCAGGGCTTGGTTAGGTCTGCCACCATCCTAAGGGTAGTTCAGGGTTAAGGGAGTGAGTCCACATGGCCTGGTAAGGTGCTCTTAGCTTAGTGATGACACCTTCTCTTGTAATTACCAGTGGGTGTGGCTTCCAGGTGTCCAGGGGGGAGCCCTGCACACGGGGAGGCCCAGAGCCTTGCTTGGTTCCCTCACAGTCATTGCTAGTTCATGTTGGCACACTACACTCTTCAGCAGCTTCTGGTAAAACACAGCCTTCTTCCTCCTCTCCCCTCCTCTACAACTCCCTTTTTTACTTTTAGACACTAAGAACTGAAACTCTTCTTACTCACTTGGATAGTTTCTTGCAAACAGTCTTTTATGAAGCTTTAATTGTTGAGAATGAGCCAAGAATGAAATTGGTAGGGGATTTTCCCAGGGAAGCCGACATTGGGGATCCAGGAGCAAAAGGACAAGATGTGTGCATCTTTCCTCTCAGCTGCGACCATGGCACTTGGGCCCCTCATTGTTGGCCTGTGTGGCTTTTGTAACAGTGTGGTGTCCTCCTTTCTTCCCCTGCAGTGTGACTGGCTCAACAGCTACCACCAGACCTGCAGGGATGTGATTGGAAAGGAGCTGGAGACACAGGGCCGCCAGGAAGCTCTTGAGTGGCTCATCAGAGAGACAGAGCCCATCTCCAGGCAGCATTGATGTCGCCTAGCATTTGTTCTTCGTAGGATGCTCTGGGGGAAGGGAGACACAAGGCAGACCCCTGACTTCTTTCTCCTCCCTGACTCCCTTTTTACTTTTAGACACTAAGAAGAGCTGAGACTCTTCTTACCCACTTTGATATTTTCTTGCAAAGTCTTTTATGAATTTTTAATTGTTGAGAATGAACCAGGAATAAAACTGCTACACCAGAAGGGGGGGCCCCAAAAAGCCGAAGACTTGACAAGGGGGAGACACCTGAGCCCTCTGGCCAGTAATGGCCAATACTGACTGCTCCGCGATGGTCTCGTTCCAGGTGCTAGTACCTCAGTCACGGTCACCTTGATGTTCATGAGACCCTCCTATGATCAGTGAATAAAACCATCAAAACTCGGCTTTGTTTTGTCTGTCTCTTTCTCCAAGGTGTTGTCTTATAGTAAGTTAGGCTGCTGGCCAAGAAACACACAAAACACCCCCCCCAAAAAAAAAAAAAAAAACCAAACAAACCCACAAAGATGGCAGTCAAACAAACAAAAGAACAATAAGTCAAAAAAATGCCCAAACAAAACAAAATGCCGAAAATCTACGGAATACTGTTCAAGTTCATATTGTGTTGGCCAGTGGCTCCTGGGCATCAGGTCCTCCCTGAAGTGGTTGCTATACCCAGGGAGACTCCATTGGAGAACACTGAATTTTCCTTTCCCAGTGGGTATCACTTGCAGATAGCTTCTTGGTTGGGGTGGGGGTGGGGGGTGAGGGACTAAATGCCCATTCCCTCCTTTTCTAGCTTGCTAGGAGCCCTCAAGGAGAAGCTAAAAACTAGCAGGCGATCTTCTGAGATAGTTCTGCTATGGACTGTTAAAGTTAATGACGGATTTGCTTCTCTAGGCAAGGCAGAGAAGGCTGCATTTTAGGAAAGATTCCTGCTATTAATATGCTTTTTTTCTTATTAAATATATATAACAATCACTAGGTATTAGCCCACCCTTTTGAGCAGATCTCTTCAGAACAACGAAGATGCACTGCCTTGTAGTGATGCTATATACAAATAGATGATTTCTTAATATTTAATGATGGTTCTATAAGAATTCCTAAAATATTAGTAATAAGTTCTTTTATAATAGGACTGCTGTTAAGTCCTCTCTGATAATCAAAACTGCAACAAGAACTCTGTCAGTCTTTAAGTGTCATGAGTTAATTGCTTCTGAGATATTAAGCAGACATCTACAACTTAGAGCACATTCCAAGAGGTTGTAAAACCATTAACCAAAGGTCATTAAAAGGGAAGTAACGAATTGCTATAGGTGCAAGGACAGAAGATAAAATATTGGCTGGTTTATCTATATGAAACTTCACTAATAACTTAGTCACAAGAATTATGTTTTTTAACTTTCAATGAACCTGTTGAGCTAGTGACAGATAATGAATGTTTGGCCAGATAATTACTCAGTGGATATGCATGGAAACATTCATTCTTGTGTACCTCTTGCTCAATTTATGATTTGAATTTATGTTTAAACTTCTAGTGAACGTTTGCAAAAAGAAGAGGGAGATGCTTGGAAAAATTACGTGATCTATTCTAGAAAAGGTACAGAAGACCGGGAAAGAGACATTGGCAGGCATAGCGTTGGGAGCAAGGGCATTGCTGTATCAGCAGGAGAAGAGGGCAAGATTAGAAGGAGAATGCAGTGTGGGATAACTCAGAAAGTATAAGGCAATTAAAAAATTAAGAGCAATATGCAGAATGCAGAGGGAAAGAGGGAAAGAAGCTGCAGAGAGAGCAGAAGAAACAAGCAGGCTTCTCCTTACCATGGGATAGAACAGGTCCTTTCTTAATAGCGAGGCAGGCTTAGTCTTACTAAAGAGGATGTCTTAGGGTTTCTATTCCTGCACAAACATCATGACCAAGATGCAAATTGGGGAGGAAAGGGTTTATTCAGCTTACACTTCCAATTGCTGTTCATCACTAAAGGAAGTCAGGGCTGGAACTCAAGCAGGTCAGGAAGCAGGAGCTGATACAGAGGCCATGCAGGGATGTTTCTCACTGGTTTGCTTCCCCTGGCTTGCTCAGTCTACTTTCTTAGTCCAAGACTACCAGCCCAGGGATGGTACCATTCACAAGGGGCCCTCCCCCTTGATCACTAATTGAGAAAATGCCTTACAGCTGGATCTCATGGAGACATTTTCTTAACTAAAACTCCTTTCTCTGTGATAACTCCAGCTTGTGACAAGTTGACACAAAACCAGCCAGTACAGAGGACAAAGCTGTCTTCTTACAGACTTGAGTTTAATTCATTTAGCAATAAAAGGGTGGAAGGTCTTTCTTTATGCAATCAAGATTGGAGCTCATTTCTCATCCAGAATGAGTGAGTTCTTTTTGCACTGGTGCTTGGTCTTTTGCTCCATATGCATATGTAAGTATGGGTGTGTGTGTGTGCAAGTGTGTAATTACAAGCTAAGTATCTATCTGGACCCAGCTGATTTGAATGGAGATGTATGAATGTGTAAGCATGAATCTGTATATGAATTTATGTGGCTTTATCCATATTTGCTTGTGGAAAAGTTTTCCTTCTGCGGGTATGACTCTCTTCTCCTGGTTCAATAGAAGTTCACTGCTCTACATGCCTCCCCCCCACCCCCCAGCCTGACAAGTGAGAGGCATCTGGACAAGAGGGAGAAGGCTCTAGCAATTAATCTCTTACTTAATCTGCTGTTTTAGGATGAGGTGCTAAATGACAGATTACAGCTTCTGGCCTCAGAGGAATTCAGGCAGGTCAGCTACAGTAGCACAGTGATTTAGACTTAACATAGGTAAACCTTTTATTATTAAACAGCATCCTTAAATATCTCACAAGACCAACTCTTGACCCCGCTGATGCTATTCCTGCTCCGCTATCTCAAGAGGAACAAAAAAAAAAAAAAAAAAAAAAAAAAGAAAGCCTTATCTGCCTTGAAGTTGTGCAGGTCCTGTGTATGCAGCTACAGTCTCTGTGAGTTTGTATGTGCATCAGACTGATAAAAACAAACAAATGCCGGGCAGTGGTGGCGCACGCCTTTAATCCCAGCACTTGGGAGGCAGAGACAGGCGGATTTCTGAGTTCGAGGCCAGCCTGGTCTACAGAGTGAGTTCCGGACAGCCAGGGCTACACAGAGAAACCCTGTCTCGAAAAACCAAAACCAAAACCAACCAACCAAACAAAAAAACTCAAACAAAAAAAGAACCATAGTCTAAGTAACGTAGAAAAAAATGAACTCAAACCATCTGTGCACCTCATCAAATTCCTGTTTTTCTCATGGCATCTGGCTGCCTTCCTGTCCTTTCATTTTATCTTCAGGGTCCCTTCCGTATTTCTTCTCTCCTCTGTCTGTCTGTCTGTCTGTCTCTCTCTCAGCATGGGGAGGCCTTAGTTTTTCCTTTACTTTTAAAGAACAGCTTGGCTGGATGTTAGTTTTAGGGTTGATTCTTTTTCTTTTAGTATTTAGGATATGTTGTCCTACTGCCTTCTGGCTTCAAACGTTTCTCCTGAGAAATGTACAGCTAATCTTACTGAAGTTTCCTCATAGCTGATACAAGTCAATTTTCCTCTGATTTCAGGTATCTTTGGAAAGATAAGCTTTGGAAAGTTTGATAATAATGTGTTGGAGTGAGAGTTAACTTACTGGAATTTATTAACTTCTTAGATTATATTACTAAACTTAGATTTATATTAATGTCTTTCATTAAGTTGGGGGATTTCCTAAACACCATTTCTTCAAATCTTCCCTCTACCGCTATCTTCCGGGATGGACGGTGCTCTGTAGGTTCCTCTTTCTGTTCCTCAGACTTGCTGATTCCCGTCTCGTTTCCCTTTCTGTCTGCTCAAATGCAGCTTTGAATCCCACTAGTCAAGCTTCATTTGGCCGCTCCGATTTTCAGCTCCAGAATTTGTTTTTGTTTCTTTACGTTCTCTGTGTTGCTGTTTGTATTTTGTTCAAGCACGCTCATGACTTTCCACACATTTTCCTTGAGCTCTCCTAGCATCGGAAGGCCTTCGTTTTAAAGGCAACCATGCAGCTTTTCTGTTCAGGTTTAGTTAGGGTTTTTCTTGTGTATTCTTTTCCTTTGAAAGTATCAGACTTTCCTTTTCCTTGTGTGTTTTTTGCCTCTTTTCTTGGAAGTTGAGTTCAGAGCCCCTCCTTGGGGCCTCCTTCCTTTTGCTATTGCTGATTCCCTTTTAGCATCACAAGCTGGCCAAGGACCGGGTGGATTGTGTCATGCAGGGGTTGTGTAGGGGAGAAGGCAGAACCTCAACGTTCCCTACTTATCCCACAAGTCTCTCGCTATTAAACCGTGCCTTTATTTTGATGGGCTTTGACAGATGAACGAATATAAGCATCCTTGCCGTTCCTCAAAGTGAGGTGGTAGCAAGGACAGGTTTTATTAGAAGAGTGAGCCCAGAGTATGGACAAGCTGGCCAGCATGGTCTACTTTGTTTCCATGAGTTCTTGATTCCAACCTGCCATGTGCTGGGAGCAAGATCCTCAGGTTATTTTGTAACAAGGTCAGAAAAGTATAGAAACGATGCTTGCTAAGGAATAGCAGGATACATTTTGATCTTCTGAAGACGAATTCTTAACCGTCTTTACCCCACGCTTTGTATTTCTAATATGTACCATAAAGTGAGAGTTAGAGGAGAATTTTCTCCCTGAAGGATAGAACAGATTAGGCTTGTTTCTCATCTGTCATCCCTCTGGAAGGAAGGGAGGAAGCATACGTACCCTTAGGACTCTGACTGTCATCTCCTGATACCCCGAAAGCGTCCTTATCCATAGAAGTGGGAACTGTGAATCACAGTTGATTTCAAGTTTAAACAGACCATAACTCAAGTGTGATGGCAACTCCACCATTCCTGCATCAGGCTGTTAAACCTGTCGCTTCCCAAGGCAGCCTCAGAGCAGTTTGACTTAATTGGCTCCAGCCACACTGCCAGGTGCCAGGTGCCTGGTGCCTGGAGCCTCCTGCCTGCACTGTTGTCTTAGCATTAAGCCTATGAGACCTAGAGCAGGCAGCACTGGGATACACCTCTCCGTGCCAGGGCTTGAGGGAGGGTGGTGAGAGAGAAAGTGTAGAACAAAAGAATGAATTTAAATAAGAGATAGATGTTAAGTGGAAAACAGCATTATTGCTACATTACAGAACTCCAAGGAACCCGACTCATTTCTCTGTCTTGCCTGCTCTGCTCTCTGGTAAAGTTTTATGTACAAGGTAGTGAAGATGGGAGGGCTTCTGTATTGGAACCCCCAGGGGCTGGCCTCTGGGGGTGCTTTTCAGTCTGGTGCTCCTGTGAGGCTTGCACCTGGGAGACAGCCCCCTCTGCCATCCCATCATCTCTGGTCCGGGAGCTTGGCTGGTATTGAACCACCAAGCACCAACCTTCAGTTCTCATCAGACAAACTCTGGGCTGGGTAAGTGATTTGGAGGCAGGTGGTGGTTTGGGGTGTCTCAGCTGTTGGGCGTTAATCCTACTGGTGACCTAGAGACTCAGCATAAAGTATCTTTCTTGCCTTTCTCAGGGTTTGAGCACTTTGCATCTGGGGAGGTTA
The DNA here is from genome assembly GCA_028551405.1 of Uromys caudimaculatus. Taxonomy (NCBI): domain Eukaryota; kingdom Metazoa; phylum Chordata; class Mammalia; order Rodentia; family Muridae; genus Uromys; species Uromys caudimaculatus. The sequence continues at coordinate 7,975,831 of CM052703.1, forward strand.
GTACTGGTTCTGGAAGAACTCGTATGTGGCAGTTTCTAGTGTGTGTGTGTGTGTGTGTGTGTGTGTGTGTGTGTGTGTGTGTGTGTGTGTGTGTGCGCGTGCGCACGCACTCATGTATGTATAGGTGTGTTATGTGGAAGCTAGTGGTCATTGTCTGGCGTTCTCTGCAATCTTCCACAGTAGTCTTTGAGACGGGGTCTCCCTGAGCCTGGAACTCACAGATTCAGTTAGACTGGGTGGTCAGGCAGCCCAAGGGATCTTCTGTCCCTGCTTCCCAGTACAGGGGTTATAGGCATGTGCTGCCATGCCTGGCTTTTTATGTGAGTCTTGGAAATTCAAACTCAGCTCCTCGTGCTCGTAACAGGAAGCTTCCAACAGGGCAGCCGCCTCAGCTCCTGCTTGGCAGTTTCAAGGCCCATGCTGTGGTCACTAACTAGTGAGAATAGGACCTTAAGACATTCACAGGGAAGTGGGGTGTGGTGTGGTGTCATACATCTTTAATCTCAGTTCTGGGGAGGCAGAGGCAGGTGACCTTGGTGAGATCAAGGCCAGCTTGGTCTACATAGTGAGTTCCAGGACAGCCAGGACTATGTAGAATGATTTTGTCTCAAAACACCAAAACAAACCAAACAAAACCCAAAAAAGCCCACAAAAGCAAACCAAGCAAAAATAAGCAAAAAACCCAAATCAAACATAAAACCCAAAGAGACAAGAAATACACAGGACATAGGGTTAAGAATGTAGGTTCTGACTTTTGCCATAGTCTTGATTCTGTCCAAATCACTATAAAAACAGAGAAGCTGGAATAGCAAAACGGAACCGCAGGGATAAGATTTACAACAGAGGTGACATCCAACAGGAGCAGCGCAGCTGTTCTCTCCAGTCTGTGGGGGAGGAAGATGGAGGAGGCCGCCAGGTGCTCAGCCAGCCTGGAAACAGACGAGGAACTCGGTCTCCAAGAGCTGTTTGGAGAGGTGAGACCCAAACAAGGAACAGTTGCACATGACTGCGGTGTGTGGGTTTTGTGGAAGAAAGAGGCAGGAGCTGCTGCAGCCAGAACCTGGAAAGCAGTCTGGCAAAGCCCCTCAGGAAAGAGACACTGCTGAGGATAGACCTGAACAGGAGACACCGCTGAGAATAGACCCAAGCAGAAGACGTTGATGGAGGTGAGAAGTTAGAAGTATCTGCAAACTGCAGAATTATAAACCAAGAATGAGACGCAGCTGGGGTAAACACGATGGAAAACATTTCAGAGCCACAGGCTCACGAGGATCCAAGAATGAAGGAGCAAAGACGATAGGTCTTAAGCAAACAGGAAAACATGTAGCAAATCAGAACAAGGGGCAGGGGGACGGCCTTCAGTAAACGAGCTCCCAGCTACTAGCCCCAGGACCTGAGTTTGGAGCCTTAGAACTCACATAGAAAGGCAGGCTAGGCCGGATGTGTCTGTAGTTCCAGCCTGGGGCAGAGATGGGGTGAGCCCTGAGGGCTGACAATGATCCCTGAGGGCTGACGACCCGTGAGTTTAGTGAGAGACCCTAGACGGAGGCAGAGAGATATCAACCTACGACCTCCGTGTGTGTGTGTGCATGCCCCGGCATACACAAAACATGCAAAAGTCAAATGAATAAGAACCACAAAGAGAATGTGACCCAGATGGATAATAGATCAAACATTTATACGGGTTCCTTCCAAAGAAAGAAACAAAAGCAAAGGAACAGAACAAATATTTGAAAATGTTCAAGAAAATATTCCTGAGATTATAGACTAAAAGTCGGAAATGACATGTCGAAAAGGCACACCTCACAGATATATAACTAAACCAATGATGTCCAATAGAACAGAATATGGTGTAAGTCCTTTAGAATTTAAACAAGATGCCCATAGAACACATACATGAGGAAAAATACAAAATTGCCGTCAGACATTTTCACAGCAACACTGGGTCAAGAAAGTGGGATGACAGTAGCAAAGACTTATAAGGATACATTTTTATCTTAGGCTTGGTATCTGAGCTAAAATTAACAGACCAAGGGCTTTAAAAAAACAGTTGCACTGGCATTGGCCAAATGGTTAAGCAATTAGTGCTGGTGGAATCGGATGGGGATGGAGGAGGAAACAGGTTTCCATTATAAAACTGGTAGGAACTACCATCTCCAGCTGGGTTGCCTCTGATGAGGCGGGCCTAAGGGGAAAAGAGAAAGTCCAGTTTTAAGCAGGAGCTGAAACCGTGTGTGTGAGCTTCTGAATGTGGGCGGTGTGTGTGTGTTTGTTTGTGTGTGTGTGTGTGTGTGTGTGTGTGTGTGTGACCTATCCTTGTTTTTAAGCATTTCGTGTGTATATAGGTGTGTGTGTATATGTGTGTGTATGTGTGTGTGTGTGTGTGTGTGTGTGTGTGTGTGTGTATGTGCACTCCCGAGTGCACATGCATGTGCACATGTGGAGGCTTGTGGTTGATGTCAATATTCTTCCTCTTTGGCTCCCCCACCTTACTTATTGAGTCAAGGACTCTCAATTGATCCTAGAGTTTATGATCAAGACTAGACCTACTAGCAAGCTTGCTCTGGGAATCTTCTGTCTTGGCTTTCCGAGGGCTACTACACCACCTAGCATTTGCATGGATTTCTGACGATTTGAACTCTGGTCTTCAAGCTTGTAGTCCAAACCCCAATCACTGGTCCGCCCAACTCTCCAGCCCCTAGTTTTTAAGCATTTATATCAGTCCACGGGAAACTTCGAAAGATCACTTGCTAGGTCACTTGGTTAAGGGCCTCAACTTAGAATGTTCTGTGTTTTAAGCATTACAGGGGAGTCTAAAGAGTTTTTGTTGTTTCTGACAAATGCTGTATGAAGTCCAGAGCAACACCGCAGCAGCCCCCACTGGGCCTCAGGACACGGGCTCATTGCACTAGGGAGAGCTAGCCACCTCCCCAGTATCTGTTTTGTAATGGGTGGTGCACCACGAGCTTCAGCGTTCCTGCCTGGAGGACCTGCCACAGCCTCCATCTTTCCACTTCCTTCCTGTTTTGAGAACCTAGTTCAAATCCCACATTATCCTGCCACAATGCCACTTTCAATAGCATTCAGAAACTGTAAGAAACTCCTTTTTGAAAGTTGAACTATCCCCACGTCTCTCCCACCAGACTCACTCACCAGGCTTCCCAGGACTCCATACAATCTGTGGCCACAACTACGAATGTAATCACTGAGAATATGTATTTATTGGCGTGATGGGTAAAGATATTTCAGGTTTAGAGATGACAAGATCATGGAAGGGCAATGAAAGTCTCCCCACTGCCTTCAAAGCCCGGCAACCTATCTATTTTCTATGACCTCCAGTCTTGTCATTTATAAAACAGAAGCAGAAACGGCATTCTTGGTGGCTTATTTGTATGGATGGAGTGAAATAGTGCTGGCAAATCACAGCCCGTGTTGGGACACGCAGCGTCTCCCAATAAAGTTGGGTAGTGTAGGAGGCCACCTGCATGCTCAGTCAAGGAGAGGCATCTACTGGATTGGGGTCTCTCACTATTCCTTCCTATTCCTTCCTTATCATTATTTTAAAACCTAGATGTGATTGGGGGGTGGGAGAGATGGCTCAGTGGTTAAGGATGCTTGCTGCTTTTCCAGAGGACCCGAGTTCAGGTCTCAGCACCCATAGTTCACATCTCAGCACTCATGTTTGGTGCCTCACAACTACCTGTGACTCTGGTGCCAGAGGGATCAACACCCCTCTCTGGTTTCTGCAAGTACCTGAACCCGTGTACACACACTTCCAGGCTCCATACACATAAATAAAAACATCTCTCAAAGAAATCAAATGTGTTTTAGAATAGTCTTAGATTCACTGTCAGACAGTACAGAGAGACCCCCTTTTGTCACAATGAACAAATACTGATGCATCATTAATAACCAGAGACCATACTCTTCTTAGTGTTTATCTTGTACACCTTTCTGTCTGAGGATCACAGTTAGCTGCTGTTCTATCTGTTTTCTGTTGCTCCGATCCCAGGTCACAGTTCATTGAGGGAAGCCAAGGCAGGAACTTGAAGGTGGGAGTTAAAGCAGAAGACATGAGGAGTACTTCTTATTGCTTTGCTCTTCCTGGCTTGCTCGGTTTGCTTTCTTACATACCCCAAGCCCACCCACACATGGATGGCACCACACACATTGGGTCAGATGTTTCTACATAGCATCATCCAAGAAGACGTCCCACAGACTGCCCACAGGGGATCTGATGGACACAGATCCTCACCCTCGTTCACCAGCTTCCACCGGACTCCATCTTGTATCAAGTGACAAAATGAACCATCTCAGCTGTGATGTCCCATTAGGTTGTGACAGTCTCATACGTTTGATGACATTGACAGTTTTGAAGAATGCAGATCAGCTATTCTGTGAACTGGCCCCATATTGGTACTTTTCACACGATTAACCCATGGGTCTACAATCTCAAGGCAAGACCACAGAGGTAAAATACCATCTTTATAACATCAGATCAAGGCAACACATCAGCAAGGCAGTCTGCCACTGTTGGGATGGACCTCGGTCCTCTGACTGGGGAGGTTTTTGCTTATATTTCTTCACTCTAAAGGTCACACCCCTGCTTGCTACTATACTCTCTTGAAGTAAGTCACTACATGTAGATCGTACTTGAGGAAACACAAGCTTTCTTGAATAGCGAGTATCTATAGGACTTATTTGATAATATTTGATAATAGTCCACATGAGAGATTCACCTCTGTTCTTACATATCCACAAGGACACATGCATGCTTATTTTTAATTTTGGATGGTAATTTATGTTTTGTTCCCCAAAGTTCCATCTTTGGTCATTAAGATCTTTCCATTGGCTTCTGTGTCCCTTTGGCAGATCCTCTCCACCCCTGCCTCACTGATGTTACAGTATGCTTCAGACTCCCTTGCTTAGTATGTTTCCTGACCAACCCTTGATTCAGCCATTTCTCTGAGGAGTTAAATTCCTTTGGAAGAAGGTATTTAAAATTAAACTCCTGGGTTGTACAACTACGCTACTTTCCGTCCCACAATCCCTCGCGCCCTTCCTTTCCAACTTGGGCCCAGCAGAATGGCTCCCGCAAAGAAGGGTGGCCAGAAGAAGGGTCGTTCTGCCATCAACGAGGTGGTGACCCAAGAATACATCATCAACATTCACAAGCGCATCCATGGAGTGGGCTTCAAGAAGCGTTCTCCTCGGGCACTCAAAGAAATTCGGAAGTTTGCCATGAAATTCGGAAGTTTGCCATGAAGGATATGGCGATACCACATGTGCGCATTGACACCAGGCTCGACAAAGCCGTCTGGTTCGAGGGAATAAGGAATGTTCCATATTGCATCCGAGCACGTTTGTCCAGAAAACGTAACGAGGATGAGGATTCACCAAACAAGCTCTACACACTGGTAACTTACGTGCATGTTACCACATTCAAAAATCTACAGAGAGTCAATGTGGATGAGAACCAACCCGCTGAATGTCAAATAAAGTTGCAGAACTGCCAAAAAACACCCAGAATTAAACTCTTGTACTGGATGGATTCTTGGCTATTGCCTATTGGATTATCATTGCTTCTAGACCCTTTCAGCTGGTGCGAGGAACTATGTGCACATGTACAAAGCCATACGACATATTTCTGTAATATTTGTACAAATGCTTCTATTGGTAACCAGCTGTATGTGTCTGTGTTAAGTCATGATTCAAGCTGATGTCTCCAACTCCAATCCATGAGCAAGGTGGATCTTCTTGCTCATCTGCAAGCTTGCTCATTGCCGAGAAGCTTGGCTCACTAACATTCACCATGCGTGTGACTTAACTGTTCAGTTCTAGTATCTTCTTGTGGTTGATAACCTGTTTAATGCACCTTCTTCTTCTTTTTTATTTTTTTTGATACTTTATTTACATTTCAAATGTTTCCCCTTTCCAGGTCTCCACTTTGGAAACCCCTTATCCCCTCCCCCCACCCCTGCCTCTATGAGGGTATTCCACCTCCCAGCCACCCGCCCACCCACTCCCGTCTTCCCCTCCTTGGCATTCCCCTATACTGGGGCCTCTAACACCCTCAGGCCCAAGGGTCTCTCCTCCCCCTGATGACCAACAAGGCCCTCCTCTGCCACATATGTGGTCCAAACCATGGGTCCCTCCATGTGTATTCTTTGATTGGTGGTCCAGTCTCCAGGACGACCCGGGGGGGGGGTCAGGTCAGTAGACACTGTTACTCCCTCCATGGGGCTGCAAACTCCCTCAGCTCCTTCAGTCCCTTCTCCAGCTCCTCCATCTGGGACCTCACACTCAGTCCAATGGTTACTGTGAAGTGAATCTTGGGTATTCCGAACTTTTGGGCTAATATCCACTTATCAGTGAGTACATACCGTGTTCGTTCTTTTGTGACTGAGTTACCTCGCTCAGGATGATATTTTCAAGTTCCACCCATTTGCCTGCAAATTTCATGAAGTCATTGTTTTTAATAGCTGAGTAGTACTCCATTGTGTAAATGTACCACATTTTCTGTATCCATTCCTCTGCTGAGGGACATCTGGGTTGTTTCCAGCTTCTGGCTATTATAAATATGGCTTTAATGCATCTTCTTTTGTTTGGCTTCTAACTCCATTTCTTCATTTTTGAAGAGGCTTAGACCCAACCTTTTCCCTTCTCATTCGGATGTGATGGTTTCATCCTTTGGAAGGCTGTTAGGTCACATTCTGCACCCCATCTTACATTCCCTTGAGTTTTTATTTACTGATTAAGATTTTTACACATTAAGGTTTGGTCTTGGTTCTGTAAAGTTCAATGGGTTTTGATAAGTGCTTCGTGTCATAAATGTTTAACGACACAGATATAGTCTCACTACCTGAAAATAATCCCCTGAGCTCCATCTATTCAAGACCCTACCTTCTTTCCTGCAAGCTCCAAGCAACCACTGATCTTTTTACTGTCTCTAAAGATTTGTCTTTTCCAGATGGCACATAATTGGAATCGTATAACATGGAGATTATTCAGATGGGACTCTCTCATTAGCAACATGTATTTAAGGTTCATCCATGTCTTTTTGTGACTTGATAGAATTTTCTTTGTGTCTCTGTGTCTTTGCATCTCTCTCTGTCTGTCTGTCTCTTTTGAGAAGGATTGTACTTAGGGCTTTGTGCATAGCAGGCAAGTGCTCAATAGCTTCTTTTTTCAATCACTAGATAATATTCTGGTGTATAGATATATCAGTGCATATATCATTTACCAACTGAAGGGATGTTTGGTTGCTTTCTATCATAATATCTGTCTACTGATCTACCCACCTATCTACCTTCTATTAATTATATACCATCAATCTTCCTATCTATTATATATATATATGTTTTTTCATTGTTGAGAAGTTCTAGGGCCTTTCACACACTGGGAAAATTTATGTGTTGTTATTATTATTTACTAAATCCAAGTTCTAATATCTATTTTTAATTAAAATTATGTTATTATTTTAATGTATGAATGTTTTGTCTGCATGTATGTAAGTATACCACATGTATGCCTGGTGCCTGAGGAGACCAGAAGAGGGTCTCAGATCACCTGGGACTGGAGTTACAGATGTTTGTGAGCCACCATGTGGGGGCTAAAACTAGGATACTCTGCAAGAGCAGCAGATGCTCTTAACTGTGGAGCCAACTCTCTAGCTCCCAGTCCCAATATATATATATTTTTTTACTCAAAAGAGGAAAATTTTATTTTTTTCTTACTAGAGAAAATGTGATCGGCAGTGGTTTATTATAGTCATAGCAGTGCAAAACAAGAGAATTGCAGTGATTAGGAACATATTCCAGGGCAGATCTCCCTGTGTGTGAGCCACGTCATTGGGCACAAGCCTTTGAGTCCCTGTTCCCTATGGAGATTAGTGGTCCCAGCTCCTGATTGATTGTGAGGCTCCAAGGAGAAAGTGCCTGTAGATTGTGGTACTGTGGATTAGAGCCTTGTGCACACCCATGTCTTTCAACCCAACCTGAGACATTAAAAAACGTTATCCCAGCATTACTGAGATTCCGTTCACATTCTATGCCATCCACCTCTTGGCCAGCACAATGGTGCTTTCTTGACATCCCCAGATGTCAAAGGTTTTCACCCAGCGTCCTTATGACGGCAAGGTGCATCCTGACTTATTAACATGTGAGACAAACATAAAAACCTTTGTGATAGATCATCCGACTAAGGCTGCCCTTGTGTGCTGGGCTGTGGTGTTTCATTGTATAGTGAATCTCCTTGGAAAAGGGGTGAGTTGTATGTCAGGTTCTTTCCACCATCATGCTCCCTGAGCCTGGATTGGGTGGTGGAGGACACGCCTTTCTCAACAAGAGAAGAAAAAGAGCACCAGCCCATGAGGTGCAGAAAAGCCAAAGTGAACAGAGCCTCGTTTTCCCCAGTGGATGGGGTAAACCTTCCTGGGTCAGGATGCCATCCCCAAAGAGAGACAGGCGCTGGGAATTTCCAGTACATCCTAGCATTCCAGCCCCATCTGTGTGTTTTGCCAGCAGGTGGCAGTGTGGTTCTTTGGAGTGAGCAGAAACCACCAGCAGGCCTGGAAAGAGAGGTGAATTACGGAAACTCTGTGGGACCCCAGGAGGACCCCAGGAAATCTCTGACACAGGGGCAGCCACATGGCTGCCACTCAGTGTCCCTTGGAAGCTCAGTGTACGCAGCCGAGACTGTAGGCAGGAGGAAAGGAGAGCTCATTTAACAACCTGGACTGGAGCGCTGGCTCTGATGAGCCCCTCAAGTAGTCTAATGAGAACAGAGATTGCACTGGGCTGGTCTCAGTGTGTGTCAGCTGCGGTACATGGCTTAGGATGTAAACTGTCACTGAGCGGCGTCTGTAGAGCCTCTCTTGTATGTCCTGACTGGGTCTTGGTGCTCTATCACACTGACACTGTACCTGACTTGGATGGATTTGCCCCAGTAATGGGTGAGTCTGCTTAGCTGGGAGGACAGACCATCTTTGGCTCTGGCTACAGCGGTCACCATGATGGAAAGTCGGGCAACATTGCTTCCTGCCCTTTTTATTGTTACTATCACCTTTCTGCTTTCCCCTGAGACTAATGGGACACTTGGGGTGGACTCCGTTCCCTGTGATGGGGAAAAGAGGGCATTTTCTGTTTTACTGTCTCCCCTTTACATAAAGCTGTACAGGAGCTCTTGGGACCCAGAAGAGGATGTTGGGTCCCTTGGAGCTAGAGATACAGGCAGCTGTGAGCTGCCTGATGTGGGTGCTGGGAACTGAACTCTGGACTTCTGGAAGAGTAGCAAGGGCTCTTAATCACCGAGGCACCCCCCACCCCCACCCCCAGTCATTTTCTGTATTTTTGCTGTGTGCTTTTTACTCTTCAGCCTTGGGCTTAAACCCCACAAATTCATAATTCTTTGAGACCTCAGCGGCCCAGCGGATTGCCTTTTGTTCTACAATCAGCCATTGTCTTAAATCTTGGCTTTGTTGTCATGACATTCTGGCTCTGCTTACCCCATGCCCACCTCTTTAGTCCCCAAAGAGTTTCCTTGGCTGTCTATCTATCTTTAGAACTGTTCCCGCCTAGGCCCCAGGACCATGGCCAGCCTTCATCAAGCTGATTCTGAGTTGTTTCTGCTACTCTGGTTCCCCTGGTGTGGTGCCCATTCTAAGAAAGAACATTTAGACATCTGAATTCTCTTTCTTTTCTAAGATCAGCTTTGGCCTCCTGCTCAGTCCTCCTCAGGTGACTCAGGGATTCTGAGAGGACACAGGTATCAAGCTTGTGAGTGTTAGACTCAATCACCTTCATCTACCACATGGCCTTGGCCTACTGCCCTGGGCTTTCTGTAAAGTGCACATAGAGAGGCAGAACATCACTGTCATTTATCGTGCTGAATACCCCCTAAGTGTCCAGGCCCTTAAAAAATACTACAGTGTCATTCCGTCACTTAAAAACTCCCATTTCACGTAACGAAAAGCTAAAGCCAAGAGAAAAGAAATGACACGTTCAAGGTTGCACAGCCAGGAAATGATGGAGCCAGGAATTTCAGCTGGCAATCCAACCCCGGAGACTGGGCTGGAATCCGAGAGGTAATATACACTCCTCACCTCACACTTTTCACCTCAGACCGTAGATGCCAGACTCGTGCAGGCAGCTGCCATTTTCAGACTTGGCTGTGAGTCCTAGCGAGCAGAGGTGGCACTCTGGTGATCCTGTTATGAAGGAAATTGTATTTGCCATGACTGGATCAAGGGGTAGCTGGCATTGAATTCTAGCTGCCCCTAGACAGTGAGGTGGCAGAAAGCGAGGACAGTGGAGTGTCAGGATCCATATGAATCAACTGAGAAAAGGGGTCACTGTTCTCCCACCTGAACTACAAGTGTATATTTAGAGCGCGCGCACGCGCACATACACATACACAGAATTGACCTGACGCTAATTGGCAGAAATGCTTCCCACTGTCTTGCCAAACATGGCTCATTAATTAAAATGCAAAGTTCCCAGTGACTTTAAAATTAAAGAGCGAAGACATAATATCTTGTGAGGCAGATGTGAAGGGTAGTTATTTTTATTTCCGGATGACTCTGACTTGCTTGTTAAGTGGAAGGCAGCAAGAGGGCCTTCTGAGTTACTAGTTATGTTTCCTTTCCTTGTATATTCGGTTTGTGAAAATCTGGAGAAATATATATGCATTTTCCCATCTGCACTATTGGAATTGTTCAGGTGCATGCTGTTAGCTAAGCTGGTTAGTCCTTCACAGAGGAAGCTCTGAGCCCTTGAGAGGGGAATGGACTCTTTCCAAATCAAAATAAGCCAGTGGTCAACCTGAAGCTAGGTCCTCGCTCTGTGGCTTAGCTCAGAGACCTAGTGTTTGAGTTACCACACTGCTAGAGGCTGCTCTAGTAGGATTCATTCTCTCCTGGATGCCTTGGCAGACCCGAGCATGGGAGTCAATTGGTAAATTTGGAATGGATGCTGCTGACATCCCTCCTCAGTCTGAGACTCCTCACTCTTCCCACCTCCCATGTAAGGTCTCCCTTATGGTTGCTTCAACTTTACCATTTCTTTAGGAGAAGAGACTTCCCTCTTTCAAGGAAAACTCTCCGACCCTTTGTTGTCTGAGGTTTTCCAACCTCCCTTATCCTATGCATTTCTCTGGCCTTTGTATCTTTAATTCTCTTTCCCTACAGGAGAGTCCTTTTTGTCTCCCAGCAGATATCTGTGAAGGCCTACCCTGGGGCTGGACAAAATGCAAGATGCTGCCTTGTTCACAGGTCTTGCCTGTCTGAGTTGGCTGTTGACATCAACAGACCTTTTCATAAAGCTGAGTCCATGTTCAGCTCCTCCCATCCCTCCTCCACTTGTTTCTATCTCAGTCACCATTTGTTGCCTGTGCCCTGGAGTACTCGTTGTCTGACCCTACCTGCTCTTGGGGGTTGGAGGTAAGGTGGCGCAGAGTCAAAGACACAGACTCCCGGAGCAGGTGAGAAACATGACAGCAAGCTCATCTGAGCACTGCTGCAAGCTCCTTTAATACCTTCCACCCACGCCCCATCAGTACCAAGAAAGCATCTCTTCTAAACAGCAGTTCCCAATTGGCTGGTATTGTCTGCATCAGCAATCCTTGGTCTCTCAGGCAGTCCTCAATTAGGTCCTCCTGCAGGAGATGCTTTTGCAGCTGCACGGTCCCCAGCATTTACATAGAGATGGCCCTGGGCTGTTCCTCCTACAGCTATTACCTCGTTCTCTTTTCTAACATCTTAGGATTTAATTTTCTTACTAGAATGAAAATACTACTTGAGTAGGTTGGGATGGTTCTACATCCCACCATGTCTGGTAGAACAGTGGTTCTTATCCGTTGGGCCATGGCCCCTTTGAGGGTTGAATAACCCTTCTGCATATCAGATATTCTGCATATCAGATATTTGCATTACAATTCATAACAGTGGCAACATTATAGTTACAAAGTTGCAATGAAAATAATTTTATGGTTGAGGGTCACCACAACATGAGCAACTGTATAAGGAAGGGGTCACCATGTCAGGAGGGTTGAGAACCACTGTTTTAGAAGAATTAGTGTCTTAGTCACTGTTTTATTTCTGTGAAGAGACACCATGACCAAGTTAACTCTTATAAAATAAGGCTAAATTTAAATTAAACATTGCTTGCTTGCCTATAGTTTCAGAGGTTTAGTCTGTTATCATTAGTGGGGAGCATGGTACGTGTAGGTATGGTACTGGAGAAGTAGCTGAGATTTACATCCTGACCCACAAGCAAGCAGGAGGGGCAAGGAGAGCGAGAGTGAGAGAGCGAGAGAGCGAGAGAGATAGAGTGCAAGTGAGAGAGAGAGAGAGAGAGAGAGCGAGCGAGAGAGAGAGAGAGCAGCCTGTGGTGGTTTCTGGCCCACCTGCTCCAACAAGACCACACCTTCTAATCCTTTTAATCATTTCAAATGGAGCCACTCTATCATGAATAATCATTCAGGTATAAGGGCCTATGGGGCCATACTTATTCAAACTACCACAATTAGTGACAGCCTCCATTTCATCTTCTTAAGATTTTAAGCCATTTGGTCACTCCTTTCCAGGTAGGCATGCACAGGGTCTCTTCTTTTCTCATTTGTGCTGATTCCTGAGTTGGATTCATCGGTTAACAGATCAGACTCTGACAACAGAGACTTGAGTTCAAAGCCTTATCTATGTATAAGTTTGAGCCTCAGTTTCTTTATCTGAAAACCAAGGGACAACACTATAGCTGCCTGCCAGGATGTCTTGTATGGCTGCCTGCTAGGATGGCCTCTATGGCTTCCTGCTAGGTTGGCTTTGGGTTCCAGGGGAAGCATTTAAACTGCTTGCCAAGGTTCCCAGATGCAGAATGAGGACTCAGTAAACAGGGTGGTCCCTGCTATCACTCACTGCCTTCTTGACTTTGGGGATTCTCACAGATTTGACCTTGCTCTCGAATGACTTCTAAGCTCCTTTTGTGTGTGTGCATAAGCACACATGCACGTATGTATGTGTGATCTGAGTGCACACGTATGATTATGGGTCTCCCTCTGTCACTTTTTACTTATCTCTTTGGGAAGGGTGTTCAACTTTGCTCAGCCTTCTTACATCAGTCTTAGGGAACTGAATTCAAATCCTTATGCTTTACTACCTGAGTCCTTTCTGTACCCAGTTGGCCTCCCTTCTTCATCTTATCAGACTTCTGCCAGGGTCTCTTGGGTTTCTGCTCTTAGAGATTTAGCTTTGCTTTATGATGACAAGGTTGGGCTGTGTGACAGGTGCCCCAGCTCAAAGCACTGTGGTGGTATGCTCTGTTCTTGCCAGTTGGGTGTACTTGGGCATGCTGGGTAACCTCTTGGAGTCTTGCATAACACGATTGGTGCCTTTGTGACTGCACCGGAAGGGGGAGGCTGATGTCACAGGGAGCTCTTGAAGATTGCCTGAGTTAAGACAGTGTCTGGTGCTCTCCAGGATCTGTTCACATCCAGTGCTTTTTTGGTTCCCATGTCCCAGCTGTTCTGTGCTGGATCTTTCCTCTTCTACCCACCTTGAGGAGAATCTGGATTTCATCTCTCAGAGAGATGTCTCCCACATGCTCTTCTCTCTTCTCTTCAGAAGCTGCCCCAGTGGTTTCCTGCTTTTGTTTCTTTCTTAAGATCTACAGAGATAATCCCAAGCCAGCATCTCTGCTGTGAGCCCCTCTCCCCCTTTTCTATGTTCAAAGCAACTAGATTTTTGTGAAGTATGATTTGGAGCATGCCTCTCCCTTACTCTGAAATCCACCATGGCTTCCCATTGCCCATAGCCTAGAGAGCGAATCCCTGGTGATGCCTTTTAAGCTTTCTGACTCTAGATCCCACCAACATAACTGATCTCAGTCTGCTTTGCATCTCTTTGTGCCCCATGATCGGACTTCAATGGACTTTTCCTACACAGTCCTCATTCATGCTTGTTACTCTCATCAGCCTGCCTGAACAGAAGGAATGTGTTTTCTGAGGCTGCCAGCAGGTGATCTTTCTTTCACTGTTTTGTTATAAAGATAGCACCTCTGCCCGCCCAAAGGCTGGTACAGGAGGTGGGCTGCCAAACGCGTTCTAGGAGAGGATTTTCAGTGTACTGTTCCCTTAGAAACGGATGCCAGTTTAGCAGAGAGAGGGGAACACAGAGGGAGTGCAGTAACAACAGCACTTGGCCATTAACCTCCTGGCTAACACTCCCTCCTCTCTCCAGGCAGCTCTGGGTCCCTCTCCTCCCTCTGCATCAGTTATTTTCCACACTGGTTTTGAAATTCAAATCCAATTATGTCAGTTCTCTGCTTAAAATCCTACAAGGCTTTTGTGGCTCTCCAACGAATGCTCTGGAATAGGGAGCTAGAGGTCTGGGTGACCTGAAGCTGCCTCTCTTCTCCAGAGCCCCTTCCATCTGTTCCCTGATTCTATGCCCATCTCTAAAAAATTATTATTTATTAATAAATAAAATATATTTATTTATATGAAATTTATTTATTTATTTTGAATTTTTTGAGTATGTCCTTCATGAGTGCTGTATTTATACCACTCCCACCCTTTCCCCTCAAACCCCTCTTACGTCTCCTCTCCAAATTCACAGTATCTTCTTTATTATTGGTGCATGTCTATACAGGTGTATACATGCGCACACACACACATACATACATACACATACATGTATATACCACTTACTGAGTCTAGTTATCCTTGTTTGTGTGTTTACCTGTCCAAGGTTGATCACTGGAAGTGGATAACTCCAGTGGGAACCTGTCCCTAAGTTAAACCGACTGCCTCTCTTTCAGCAGCCACTAGCTACCTGTAGTCTTTGATCTAGCGGTAGGACCATGTAGCATGTTCCACGTCCATATTGGCGTGTCAACTGCTTGTTTAGACAACCACATTGGTGAGATTTCATGGGTACGTTTTCCCTGACGTGCGGAGCGGACATTAACAGTTAATGCCCCAGGCTTCTGGCTCTTGGAATCTTTCCATCTCTCTTCCACAATTATCTCTGAGCCTTAGGCTTACAGCAATCTTTTGGTATAAGGTAATTCCTGGTTCCTTTTCATTGTCCTCTTGTGCTACTTGCTCTGCCTGGTATGCCCTTCTCTGTCTCTTGTCACCTTGTACTCACAATTAAACCACAGCTGAAGTGTCACTTTCTCGAGGAAGCATCCGCTGGCCTGCACAGAACTCCAATCAGACTCCTGCCCACTACCAGGAGCTGCTGCTCAGCACTTAAGATATCCCATGGCAGTGTTCACTTTGTGTGACTGCACTGAAAATTTACCTTCCCTACTAGATCTTTAACCTCACCAGGACAGAGGTCATGTTTGTTCTCTTCACTTTTTTATCTCTTAATACTTGACCTGACACATGGTAACAAAGTTTCAGAAACTATCTTCTGTTTCTTCTACAAATACTCATTAGGCATCCACTTGCATTTTAGTAACATTATGCAAAGCAAGGAAGAAAAGTCACACAGATGGTTATGGTAGACTCAGGGGAGGGAAAAAAAAAACAGGTTAGAGGTGACAATGATTTAAAGGGGCAATAAACAAACAAACAAACAAACGAACGAACAAACAAATGAAAAGCTGCAGAAGTTAGCTAAGCAGTCCCAGTCTCTGACAAGGGAAGGCTTTTGCCCACGCACCACCAAGTCTTCACAAGGCTTCGAAACTTGCTATGTAGCTCTTGCTTCCTGTGAGACATCAAAACAGCAGCAAGGAACTGTCCAGAACCCCAGGGAATCTAACTGAGAATTTTTATTTCATTTAGCAAATATGTACTTAGACCTGGCCTTTTATGAGATAATTCTAAAATGTTAGGAGCAGTGGGAATAGTCTCACATGTTCTGAAGTGACACAGCCACGAGGCAGAATATGCTTTGATGGCCGAGGAAGGAGTACTAGCTTTGATTTATTTATGTCATCTAATATATACCTAGAGAAAATCATCTTTCAGCACGGAAGTCAACTTCTGGAGACGAAATGTTTTTAGGAAAATGTGTTTGCACCGACATGATAATTTGAGAGCATCAGTTTGAGTCATTGTATCCAGACTTCTCTGAATTGTAGACGCAATACACAATACACCATCTCTCAGGCATTGGATCATAAATATTTCACGGCCTTAAATATGTGCTATGATTAGACGTGTGTTCTAGTAGTCAACTGAATAAGGATTTGATGCATCGACATGAAAAACGCTCCCTTCGGTTTAGCACGTTTTCATCCAGGGCTTAAAAGTATACCTCAGTGGAAATTCCATCGGGCACAGAGAAACTCTGTTTCCAAGATCAAAGCTCTTTCTACAGATTTCAGAATTGAGCAATGGGATCCTGATTCTTAGTCTCAGTGTACCCATTTGTTAGAAGAAAATCTCTTAAAAATACTTACAAGTCCCCAGCCTTTTCTAATTTGTTTTGATTATTGATAATACTGCTCCACAGTGAATAAAGTATGGAAATGAGTTTTAATGTAGAAGTAGACTTGGACTAAAAATTAATCCTGAGCAGGGGGCTGAAGAGATAGATGCTCAGTGGTTAAGTAGACTTGCTATTCTTCCAGAGAACCTGAGCTCGATTACCAACCCCTGTGGGTGGCTCTTGATTGCCCATAGCTCCAGGTCCAGGGGATTGTGATGCGTTCTTCTAGCCTCTGTTTGGCACCTACACACACACACACACACACACACACACACACACACACACACACACACACTACATCTTAAGAGACCTAGGGGCTGGAGAGATGGCTCAGCAATTAAGAGCACTGACTACTCTTCCAGAGGTTATGAGTTCAATTCCCAGAAACCACATGGTGGCTCACAACCATCTATAAGGGAATCTGATGACCTCTTCTGGTGTGTCTGAAAACAGCTGTAGTATACTCATACAGAAAATAAATGTTTTTTTTTTTTTTTTAAAAAGCCTAAACAATCCAACACACATTGTTGTGGAATGATTTATTTAATTTGAGATGCCCTAAAGATCTTGGCAAGATAAAATGTAGTCAGTTTGAAGTTTGACATTCAACTTTGTGACAGTCCACACTCTAATCCTCAGAGGAAGGTACCATTGAAGAGGGGATAAGGGCCCAGTGAGTGGATCAACATGGTCTGACTGCGTGGATAGTGTATGAGAGAGGGTGCTGGACATCAGAATGCCGACAGGAAGAGGCAGATTGCTGGGCTTCTGGGAAGCTGAGGAATTTAATCCTGTTTTCTGTAGTCCATGGAGAAATGACCCAAATGTCTAGCAACATAAAGACTTGTTCTGATCTCAGATGCTAATGGCATTTGTGCCAGTGGGTTGTTTTAAAATTTACTTATTTTAATATTAAATAAAAATTTTGTTTCATTTATTTGTTTGTTTGTCTGTCCTTGTGTGTCTTCGTGCACACAATACAACACAACACATGTGTAGAGGACCAAGGAACACTTAGGAGAGTCAGTTTTCTCCTTGAACGTTTGGGTCTCAGGAGTCAAACGCCAGTCCCCCATCTTGGCAGCCATTACCTATCCTAACTGAGCCACCTTGTCAGCCGTTAAGTTTTAGAGTTAGCATGCAAAACAATGGATTTCTCTATGGCATGGTCACACTCTGTAAGTATCATTGCACTCTTCTCTTCAGCCTGTCACTCTTCCTTGTCGCCCCACCCCTTCCTGCTGCTTCCTTTTCAGTCTGTCACTCTTCCTTGTCGCCCCGCCCCTTCCTGCTGCTTCCTTTTCAGCCTGTCACTCTTCCTTGTCGCCCCGCCCCTTCCTGCTGGTTCCTTTTTTCTCCTCCTTAATTATTTCCCATCTACTTTCATTTTCATATATAGAAACCTAGGTTCCAGTCATGAGAGAGAACATGTAATATTTGTCATTTTTCCCTCCCATTACCCACTCTTGGTCTCCTCTCCCCCTTCCTTTAGACTTTTGTCATCTTCTGCCCACGTGGTCTCCTTTCTGCCCCCCACGCCCATCTCAGAATAATAGTGTGATACTTATCAATCTTTTTTTTCTCCTTTTTGCTTCTCTCAATGTTGGGGAGTGAAAGTGAGGTCTTTCCCACGCAGAGAAGCACTCTCCCATTATATCTTTGATACAAGGCTTCACTAAGTTTTCAAGGCTGGCCTTGAATTCACCTTGTATCTCAGGAAAGCCTTGAACTTGTGATCAGATCCCCCGCTGTTGTCCTTTTGAATTCTTGGGTTACAGGCTCGAATCACTAGCTCAGTTATCCAACTGTGGCTTTTTAAACTTAGCATGATGGTTTCTGGTTCCATACATTTTCCTGCAAACAAATAAGTTAATTCTTCTTTTACAAGTGTATTTGTGTGCACGTGTGTTTGCCTGCTTGTTTCCATGTGTACCATGTGTAGATGCCTATGAATCCAGATGAGGGAGTCAGAAACCCAGAAACTGGAGTTACAGTGAAAGATTCCCCATATGAGGGGGACCCTCACTCCAGTCTTGGGATAGCGCGACCCCCCAAGGAACTCACGAGAGACCATTCTTGCTGCAATCACATGAGGTTTATTCAGGGGACCAGTGCACTGGGGTTGAGCTCATAACCTACGCAGCGGCAGAGGAGTTTAACCCTGAGCAGCTGAAGTCAGGGGTATTTAAAGAAAAAAACCACAAAGCAAGGAAATTCTATGTGTCATGGGAAGGTATAGAATGTTCTAAGTTCACCATGAGGCGGTTGAGATAACAATCCTGCTGTTAGCTATTCGCTGGGACAAAGGATGTAGTTTAGCCATTAGGCGGTTGCGATAACAATCCTGTGGTTAGCTATTTCCTGGGACAAAGGGTATATAGGTCCTGGGGTCAGTTCCTGGAGCCAGAGGGATGGCCCTGGGGGTCAGGCCAGGATCATCCGTTTCTCATGGGAAAGCATAGGCAGTGGAATATGGCTATATTATCTCTGGGTTTAATTTTGCTAAGGGGGGGTCTAACTTCCTTATAATGGGCTTGGGTCTTTCAACAGGTGGTTGTAAGCTCCATAGTGTGGGTGCTAGGAGCCAAACCTGTGTCTGCTGTAAAAGCAGTAATGCCCAAACCACTGAGCCATCTCTCCAGTCTCTCTCTTTTTTAATTATTAATTTTTTTATATTGCTCCTCCATTCACCCTCCCACTGTTCCACATCCCATTACCCCCCCCCCCCCGTCCACGAGGATGTTCCCACCCCCAGCCCCACCCCATCTCCAGTCTCTTTCATTCTTTTTTATAGCAGAATAAAATTTCACTGTGCATATACACTAACAGTTCTTACCCCATTCATCTGTTGACAGATAACTAGGCTGGTTCTGTATCTTGCTAGTTATTGTGAACAGTTACTGTGATCAACACTGAAGTGTAACATGTCTGGGCCTGTGCTGACATAGGTTGATTTTGATATACAGGCTGGAATGGTTAACCTGGATTGAGTGGGAATTCTTTATGTTTATGGAGGCTGATTTGCACAGAGGCTGCATTGGTGTAGACCCCCACAGCAGTGCACAGGAATTCCTTCTTTCCCAGGTCCCTGTCAATGTTTGTTGTCATTTCCCCCTTTGCAATAGCCTTAAGATTAGAAACCGAAGGCAAGCAGACAAGGTCATTTACTTGGTCCTGATGGCTCTCTTCCATGCAGATCGACCTCAGTTTACTTAACTGCTCTATTCTCTTAAGATTGTGATTAGCTCCAAGACAATTGTGTTTTGGAAAACAATATAGTGTTCCTGATGGGTGTGTCCTCAGACCTTGTAATTCTAAGCTAGGGGTGACTTTAAGGGGTTAACTGTTGGGAAATGCTTCATGTAGGGTCTGCGATCTGGACACATTTAACCCCATTGCCACCAGATCTTGGCTTGTCCTCTCTTCCTCTAGAGGAAGACAACATTAAAAGCTGTTCCTCAGCGTTTTTCCTTGAGTCTGCTGAGCTCAGATGCTGTAAAGACTCTAGGGAGCCTTTATCTTTCCGGCGACCCCCTGAGAGGATTTTATTATTCCAATGCATTGGGGCCGTACCACACCTGAAGGAGTGGAGGAGACCCCGCGTGACCCATTTGGCGAGCCTTTATACAGTTTTCAGAGCATCAGCCACTAGGTGCAACATGATTGGCAGAGCAGTGTGACTTTTAAACTGATTTGGGCCTTAGGGAATGAGGTGGTCAGGACTCCCCTTGTCTGTAGGTGACCAATGGCTAGTGTGCCCTGCAGACTGTGTTTACAGGCTCTGGGCTCCTCTCCTACCTGCAGGTGGCCGGATGGTTGGTGCCAACCTGTGGTCTGAGGAATGTAATTAGTCTCTCTCTTCTAAAAGGAAGAGAAGCCCACCTATGAGCTGTGACCCTTCTCTTCTAGAAGGGGGAGGAGTCTGGTAGAATATTCCAAAGTTACTGGGCTGATTTCTTCAATGCGTCTCCAGGCCAGTGCCTTTGTGACCTCTTTTGTGTTAGATGCCCTGGGCCTGGGAGGGACACCAGTTTTGTCCTGGAGCCACTGCTGGTTGTCACTGGAAATTCTCCTGTGTATTCCTGTCCTTACCATAGTTAATGCACCCAAGCCTTCATTTAAAGTAATAACCTGCTGGAGGTTTATGAAATAAAAGATTGATATCAGCTTCATGAGACTGAGGCAGAAGCAATATCTTTGCTATATCTCACTGTGCTTTTAACTCCAGGAACCGTCATATACAGTGGCCACTAAAAATGAAATAACAACAACTGTAATGATAATAATAAAAAAGAGGATTTCTTCTAAGAACCACAGCTTGAGCAAGGATGGCTTTCATTTCTTTATTGATTTAATGGCAACTGATAATTATGCTTATTTCTTCTTTCACCTTTAAAGAATATTTTCATTTTTAAGGGAAAGGTTCACAGAATGCAGTTCAAAGGACACAGTGTTGTGTAAGCTCCCAGGCTTATTTATGTACTGGGAGCCTGGATAGCCAAAGCACCTGGTCATAGCTGTTTTATTCATTATGAGGAAGGAGGTATCGCAGAGTGGGAGAAGGATTTCCTTTCTTGATAGTTTGAAACGTTCTGCAAAGTAAACCTGCTTTATAGCTGTTTTTTGAGCACTCATCCATCTCACAGGCTGGGCTATTTTTTGCGCACGGAAGCTATAAGTACTTGTAATAAGTACAGGATTTGACACCGTGACCCAACATTATTTGGCTCGAGACAAGAGTCACAGCCTCTCTTCCAGGACTTAATGTTTCCTACTAGGTATCCTCGTCAAATTAGATACTTGCCCTGTACTTTGTAATTATTTTCAATCTAATTTCTACCCAGCCAGGCAACGACCACCATTTAATTAGGGTATTTACTCCACTTGCCTTTAATTGGGTTTGAGTTTACTCTCTTGTTACTGGCCTTTCTCTGGCCATCAGCTTTTTTCTCTTCTCCCCAGTTTATCCAACCTTCTCTTCTTCATTTGTTCCCTCCCACCTCCCCTCCCTCCTCCCCTCCTCCCTCTCTCCATCCTCTATCCCTCCCTCCCTCTCTCCTTCCTTCCCTTTCTCATTTTCTTCTATTTCATACAGTTAACTGAGGTATTTTCAGTATTCTCTCGCTGACAATAGCTGTTTGAAAGCTGTTACTACTAAACCCAGCGTCTTCTTCATCCCTGTATCTAAAGCTATTGGTCAGTTTCTCTTTTGGTTCTGTGTCGCAGTTTCTTACATGTGACAACTATATCTCTATTGCTTGCTGTGTTCCCTGGTATTAATCACCCAGATTTCATTGTCTTTCTCAGTAGATCTTAACACATCATACTAATACTCAGTGGGCTAATCTGCTCATACTGCTTTAGGGCAGAAAGGCCCCAAGCAAGTTACCCCTCTAAATCACCCAGGAGAGCTAGAAGTAAGTTGTTCCACAAAGGCCTCAAAGCACAGCAAGATGCTGAAGTTTCTCTAATTGTTTCATGTGGCTGGGAAATTTGGCTTGGGCTTTCAACATCTTCTGGAAGCTTCACCTTGTAGGGACTGGGCTGTTTGTGTTTGAAGTTTCTCTTTCCAGTGTAATTTGCCTTTACCAGTGATTCTACACACTATTTGTCACAGGAGAAAGTGTCAGAGACAAATCAAACCTCAGACTTGACATGAGAGAAAGGATCTCTGTGTCAGTTACACTATATGATGCCGTCCCCTGTGGGGTTTAGACTGTTAAACTCATTCTTAGCATAGGGAACTCTATTTGCTTAGCCTTACAACCATGTGGCTTCTGGAACAAGCCTGGACAAACAGGCATTCCCTAAGTTTGCTTTGCATGCCCTGATTCCAAGAGAATCCCATGCTGCACCCTTGCTCAGTGTCAGTGAGCTGTGACCAGTGGTTGGCATCACACAGGAGTACCAGGGCTGCCAAGAACAAAATTAATCATGGACGAACAGCTAACTCTCACACGAGTGGTACCCAATTGGTAATACCAAGGGAAGAACTGGGAAAGCTTATTCTCACTGCACCTTGCCATGCACATATGATGTCATCCACAAAATCTTGGGGCCTCCTCCTTCCAACATTAATTTTGTGGGAAACGGAGACAAAGCATAATATCTTTTCCATCAAAGGACTAAAGGAAGATATTTCATTAAAAATTGTAAAGAAGCTATGTGGAAGAAATTAAAATTCCTTCTGGGTCAGTGCTTCTCGTAATCAAATATATATGTTCAAACTTTGAAGCCGCACTGCCCTGTGCTATCTAACCCTGTAAGAACGGGAGGCCTAGGATCCTTTTGAGTTAGAATCAAAGCCTAGCAGGAGCTCTGCCGGGCATGCTTGTTTGCCAGCTTACACATGGCTTACCAAAAGAGTATAGATCAAGTGGTGATTTTTCTTGAGACTCTAGACATAAATCGTCACCCTACCTGTCGTAGTCACTCTTCTACTGATGTGAAGAGACACTATGATCATGGCAACCCTTATGAAAGAGAGCACTTACCTGGGGGCTGGCTTACAGTTCTAGAGTTCCCACATGATCATCACAATGGGGAGCAGACATCCATGGCACTGGAGCAGTAGCTGAGAGCTTGACATTGTGATCTGCAGGCAGCAGGGAGAGAGAGAGAGAGAGAGAGAGAGAGAGAGAGAGAGAGAGAGAGAGAGACTTGGCCAGACATAGGCTTTTGAAACTTAAAGCCTACCCTCAGTGACATAGCTTCTCCAATAAGAACACATGTCCCCCAAAAGGCCACACCTCCTAATCCTTCCAAAATGATTCCCCTAACTGAGAACCAAACACTTAAATATATAAGCCTATAGGGATCATTATCACCTAGACCACCACACCAGCCAGAACAATTTACAGATTCCATGCAATCTCAATAAAAATCCCTATGATACCCTTCACATAAATGAGAAAAAAACCCCTAAAACGTATATGAAACCACAATATTAAATAAATCCTGAGGGGGGGGAGATGTTGGAGGGATTGCTGTATCATATATAAAGATATATATAATAGAGTGATAGTAATAAAACCAGCATGGTACTGCCACAAAAATAGATCGTAGATCAAAAAAATAAAATAGAAGAGCCAAGCTGGAGTAGACATAATTATAGCCATCTGATATTTGACAAAGATGCCAAAAGTACACACTGGGGAAAACACAGAATCTTCAACAAATGATGCTGGGACAACTGGATAGCCACACAAAGAAGAATGAAATTAGACACATACATATCACCCTGCACAAATGGGCTCCAAGTGGACCAAGGAACTGATGTGAGTCCAGAGATACTGAAACTGTTTGAAGAACACATAGGCTGTATCTGCAAGAGTTAGATGTAGGAAAGGACTTTCTGAATAGGATTTCATTCACTCTGGAATTAAAGTCAACAACCAACAAATAAAACTCATAAAACTAAACAGCTTCGGTGTGGCAAAAGAGTCAATGGTTTCTTTAGAACAGGTTCTGTGACTAGATGCAGCTTCCCTCCAAGACTCTGAAAGTTACCAGAGAAACCAGGTTGAGACTAACTGGTGTGGGAGAAGATAAGGAAGCACACAGCCAACTCCAGGAAGCTGATAAAGCAGCAGAGGTTGTTTGCAAAAGCCAATCTGGTCTTGTCAGTAAAGAATGGATCAGAAAGAGCTGTCAATCAGCACATCATGACTTAGCTCTCAGTTCTCTTATGCTCAAACTGCAACAAGCATGTTCCGTTCTTTCCAAATGGAGGCTTGAGAACAGGGTAGATACACTGCCAAACAAAGCCCAGATTGTAGAGGCCAGTCTACCATAGCTGCTGAGGAACCATGAAGGGGCACAAACTTCTCTATACATCATAAATGTGCATAAACTCAAGTGCACATCAAGGTAGCAGAAGCCTGGATTAAATTGGAGCATTTTGTTTCAATAGCGTTTGATTATTCTTGCAATGTTATTACGATGATGGTAACTACTGCAATTTACTATTGTGTAGAAATGGTTTGTCCAAAGAGCTGCTACTCAAAATCAGGAGTAACAGAGATTATTTGCTTCGAGCATCCATTTGGAAGGCCAGACAGCATTCCATTTAGGAAGCTGGTGTGTTCGGGAAAGCCTGCCCACTTCCTACCAGGGAGAATCATCTTGGAAGCGGAATTTTCCTTTGCCCCTCAGTTTGCTGTCAGAGAGCAGTGGAACCTTGGACAGGGTGTTCCCACTGGCCTCTGCTAGGAAGTTGTGTAAACATGATCTTCTAACAGCTCACACACTGCCAGATTTTGCCTGCTGTGTTTGCGAACATGCAGAATGCTCTCCTCCCTTCCCACTAAAAGTCTGCGCGGGTCAGCTGTTTTCCTTCAAGTTCCTACAGATTCGTTTTGTTAGAAGTCCCTCTGGGATCTGCAGGTAGAGAGAACGGTGGGATTCCCTCCATAACATTGAGGGTGGTGTGAATGCAGAATAGTACCATGCATAGAACATAGGACAATTATCATAGGGGTTACTTGTCACGTGGTGTTGATATAGCCTGATATCAGGCTTCAGAAAGTACTTGTGGAGGGGTCCCAGGATCTTCCCCCACCCCTCCCGTCCCTGCCCCTCCACCCTTCCCATACAAGGAATTGCACAGAGATAATTTATTAGGAGACAGTATATTTCCAGGGACGGCGAAGCAAACTGAGCAAAGAAAGAATGTTTGTAAGTTCAATAGTCCCCTGTACAAAGAGTTGGGGTTTTATGTCACATAACATAGGCTCTTTGGGTTATTTGCATAACATAGGCTTTTTAGTCATTTGCATAGCACGGGCCTTTCTGAGCATGCTCTGTTACAGTTTTGTGTACTATTTCATGCAGCACATGTCTCGTTAGCGTTTTAACCCTTTAGCCAGGGGTGCGATGCCTTTGCATATATAATGGGCTGTAAGTCCCTCTCAGTCACCCTGGCTCTGGACAAAAAACCTCTTACACATGCAGCCTGTGTCTTTCAATCTGAGTCTTCTATTTGCTTATGTGGAAAAACCCATCTTATTTTGAGTCCAAAAGGAACAGTTGTTACCATTTAAAAGACAGAATACAGAGAGAGGTGAATGGGAAGAGAGAGGGATACTTTGAAACATTTCTTTCAGAAGTTTTCTTTTCTGTCGTTTGAAAGCGTTGGCTCTTCCGTGCTCGTACTTTAGACTTAGGATGAACCCCGAGCACTGTAGACGGTCCTTTGTAGAAGCACCGAGCACTGTAGACGGTCCTTTTAGAAGGTCCAGGACATCCTGTGTGGGGCTTTTGCTTCACCAGGATATAGGAAACTATGAATCCCCAGGAGGACCAGGGGAAAGGGTTTTGTCCCTGAGGGTAACAAGGAGGACGCTCCCTGGTAAGGATACCCTGTGTGCTCTCTGCCCCTACTGGTCACCACGATTATTCAGCATGAATGGACATAACCTTCATCCTGCCCTTCACACAGCAGCAGGAGGGAGACAAGATTCTGAAGAAGTTGTGAAGAAACAAGGCCCACAGTGTCTCAGGACATACAGATATCACCAGCTCGTTCCTTCAGTGGTGGGATTCTCAGAACTAGATAACCCCAGCATCCAGTTTCAACTTTGGAGTCAGAATGGATGCTGGGGCCATCTAGCTCTGAGACTCCCATCACCGAAGGAATGAGCTGGTGATTTTAAAACAAAGTTGAGAGCTGGAGAGATGGCTCAGCGGTTAAGAGCACTGACTGCTCTTCCAGAGGTCCTGAGTTCAATTCCCAGCAACCACATGGTGGCTCACAACCATCTGTAATGGGATCTGATGCCCTCTTCTGGTGTGTCTGAAGACAGCGACAGTGCACTCATATAAATAAAATAAAACAAAGCTGAAGCTGGTTCTTCCCACTTCCCACTTGGCGTACAGGGTTAGATCTCCTTTCTCTGTTCTGTAGTAATTTGATCAGAATTGTGCTCTTCAATGAGAGTTATGGGCACAGCTAAATTCTATGGAGTTCTTTAGTAATAAAGTGTCTCTTTATTACACATACTCCTTGGTCACCCTGCTTTGATAAATTTAAGTATAAAATGTTAAGGAAAAATTCCTTTCCAGCACCATATAATGGTGGCTAAGCTATTTGCCTCTTGATAAAAAGTTAGTGAAAAAAAAACTACAGGGAGAATATTCTGTATTTCCTTTTTGATCTTAGTAATTGGTTTTATAATTGGTAGACCTGTGTTGGCACCCATGAGCAACTCCCTGCCATTTAGAAGCAAGCCTGTGTTCTAGCAGTTTAATGAATGCTGACAAGTGCTAGGCTCACGTGGCAACAATTCTACATAACACCTCTGGTGACGCAGTGTGCAATTTCCTAGCTTTTCCCACACAGCTCTGACAAGTTCAGTGAGAGTTGCCCCCTCAAAGGATGTCAAGAAGCAGGCCTCTCCGGCTGCAACTGTTGGGAAAAGAGACCAATTATGTCGGCAAAGAAACGGCGTAGGCCTTTAAATCAGAATACCATCTTGCTTCCATGGGGTAGGACAAGAGGACTTCCCATTCTCTCACACTCCACAACCACAGGACCCAAGGCCCTGTTGAAGACCCATCACAAGGACTTCTCTCAGGCATTACTGTGGTATTGCATGTTCCTAACTGAAAATTGCAGCTCAGAACACAGGTTAATCAACACATTGTCTTTGAGAAAAATTTTCTTTTCTTTTTAAGATTATAATGTAATTGCATCATTTCTACCTCCCTTTCTTCCCTTTGAACCCTTCCATGTATCTCGCTTCACTCTCTTTCCAATTCATGGCCTGTTTTTATTGTTACATGCATGCGTGTGTGTGTGTGTGTGTGTGTGTGTGTGTATGTGTGTGTATCCCTGTGGGATGGTGCTCCTCACATTTAGAGTGAGTCTTCCCTTTGTACTTAGTCCTTGCTGGAAGCACTCCTGTAGACACACCCAGAGCTATGCTTCCACGATGATGCAAAGTCTATCAAGTTGATAAGATTAGCTATTACATGTGATTTATGCTCTTCTGTTCTTGCTTGGTTTCCTAACTCTGGAGAGATTTGAGGCCCCAGGGAGTGGAGAGGCCTGAATGGGTGGGGTTAGGGGGAGGAGCTATCGGGGTGGGGGAGCAGACCGGGAGGGGGATGAAGTCTGGACTGTAAAAAGGGATTAAAGAATTAAAAATAAATAAATAAAAGTTTCCTTTTTATGTGTAACTCTAATTTTCTCCATTATCTATTCACTCAGTAGTCAAGCAGGAACACACATTTGTGAAATAAAGGGTGATAAACTAAGTCGGAAAGTGTTGGCACTTGCAGATACTTAATGACTTGCTGGGCCATATACCATGACGTACCACAGATTTCCTCATAGCGATAGATGTCAGGAAACAAATGATATCAGCTGTCCCACGTAAATACAAATGTACGAATCAATCTGAGCTGAGTTTGCCAAAGAAACTGGACCACCAGTTCAAGAATCTTCCCGTCTAGTAACTACAAAAAGGAGACTCTTGTCACTGTCTTGTAGAACAGTATATGGAGAGATGCACCAAGCAGATCAAAACAGATTCCGTTCCAAGTGGCAGTGCTCTTACTTCCTGAACATCACTGTCATGTAATCACTTTGCTTAAGAAATAGTAGCCAGAACTTTATGTAGCTGAATTCCCTAAGGCATCTTATTTTTAATTAAACTAGACTATTCATGACACAACAGAAGATGACTCTTCTTATCCCTGTCATAAAGGACGATTTCCCACGTTTGCTTTATTCCCAGTGGTCTGTTCACTTGAAGCCATTGTTGGAGAATATGTCCACACCTTGGACAAGTATCACAATATGTATTTCATCATATGGACCCCTTTCTTATGAACACACAGGTTCTTGTTTTTATTTTTTATTGAAAACTTTTCACACAACATATTCTGAGCATGGTTTCCCTTCTCCCACCTCCTCCCAGACCCTCCTCATATGCCCACACGTCCACTCCATGAACTTTCTTTCTCTATCTCTGGAGAAAGCAAACAGGAAAGCAAACAATCCAGAATTTAAAACAAAGCAAGACAAAACAAAACAAAAAAATCACAACAAACACACACACACACAGACACATAGACACAGACACACACACACAGACTCACACAGACACACACACATACACATACCACATACATACACACACATACACACACAGACACACACACAGACCGAACGACACACACACGTACCACAGAAACCCACAGATACATAGACACTCACATAGACACACAGACACACAGACACACATGCAGACACACACATGCACAAACACACACACACACAGATACACACACACACACACACCCTGCAGGGAGGTGTTTGATGAAGACACCCTATTTAGAACTATGTGTTCTAAAGTCTCTCACTCTCTGCACATTGTCCAGTTATGGGTCTTTTTGCAAGAGAAAACTTCTCTGATGGTGTCTGAGCAAGATACTAATCTATGGGTATAGCAAAATGCTATTAGGTCTCATTTTATTGCTGTGTTCCTTTTACAGAAAAATAGTATTTGATTTTCCCTTAGGCTCATGACCTGTCCACTCTCAAGTTCTTGGCCACCTGAGCAGTGTCAGCCATGGTTGCATCTTGCAGAGTGAGGCTTAAGTCCAATCATAGAGTAGTAGTTGGTTACTCCCACAAAGTTTGTGCCACTATTGCCCCAGCTGATTTTTGTGGGCAGGATTAGTAGCTTGATTGACAGTCACTTTCACTGGGAGCATGCAGAGTACCTTCAAGTAGAATGCACAAGTTCTTTAAAAGCTATTCTGATAATCTCATTTGTTTTCAAAAAACATAGTGTCACCAGATCTTTGAGGGATTTTTGTTTTTTTTTTTTTTACTGTCAAGTGTATTTGGGCAACATTGAATTAAAATAATTTGAATATTTCTTTCTTGTTGTGTTTCCAGAATCATGAGTGAGTTGTGATATTCTAAGTAGCAGAGGATTTACTGTCACACATATGACCATGGAGAGACTCTGTGTGTGTGTGTAAATACATCGCTATATTCAGAAGTGTGGAATCCTAACAGTATCTTTTTAAAGTGTTTATTTGTGTTCCCTAGCGTTGAATTCCACAGGAGTCAGACAAAAATCTTACCGGATAGGGCTGGTGACACACACAGGGGTTGGGTTGATATGAACTGTCAGATATTACCTAGCTCCAAGTAGCTGCTGCTCTTCTGAGATGCAACCCCATGGTACTGTCAGATCTCCTGACTTGTGAAGGAAAGAAAGAAACAGATTCTCTCCTGAAGTTTATAGTTCTAGAAGTTAATTAGTATGTTTTAAGAAACATTGTTTTTGGACACTCAAATCATGCTTACAAGTAGACTTAGCCCGTAGGCTGACTTCAAATCCCAAAGTCTGAGATTCAACCTTTAGTACTCCTGGTTGTCTATTGACCATGCAGTGCCTTGTCTTACCCAAAATATTTGAGGATACAAAGCATATACATATAACATCATGTATATAATGGTATTATTAATTCCTGAATAATCAAATGTAGTAGTAAGTGCTAAGGGATTTAACGGAAACTTCTCCTTATGAAAACATACATTAACTAAAGTTTAAGGCGAAAGAAATAAGAATACTAAGAACATTCTTGAGTGCTCACTTCATGAGCATTCTGAACGCAGACTTCATGACATAGTCAAATAGTGGTAGGCAGGAGAGGCAGGATGTAAATCTGGCCTGACTGCATGACTAGTTTGCACTAACCCAGGCACCCTTTGCTGTCTTCACCTGGCTGGAAAATGTACAATGGATATTCAGCAGATGCTTTTGTGTTTGTGTTATTGACTGTAAATCCTTTGAGAATTGGAACAATACCTTCTACTATCTTATAATTTCTTCCACATACAAAGACACATATGGCAAAAGTCATAGCAATAGAGTGTAGCTAAATAAATGATTGAATAGCTGATATTTATTGACAGATTTATCTACAAGAAAGAGTGCATAACTCTGAGCACGTAGTTGTTTTTCAAAAATCACTAACTAATATACTAATATAACTAATACTAATATAGTACTGAAGAAGATGGAGTAGTGTAATGTTCAGAGTTCAAGTAAAAAAATGTGACCTTCCTGCTACTGGTCAGTGTGTCCTTTACAACCCACTGTAGATGCTAAGTTATCCAGTCCATAAACTAACTATGTGGCACTAGGAAGTCAATGAACTCTTCCAGCATTTAAAGATTTATAACTTTGATTGATCTGTGTTGATGTGGAGACCAAAAAAGTTAAAAATGAACTTGTGATCTGAATTTGCCCGTGACAATGTATTAGTTATGAAAATTACCATTGCAAGCAATGGAAAAATAAGAGACCACTCTAATATTGCTTCCTTTATTCCAATCCAAAACGTATGCAGTGGTTCATGGAACTCAAAGCCATGGTTGGTGTTGGTGTTTTGGGTAGCTTGGAACATTGTAAGAATTTATCTTTCTACCTCCTTTGAAAGAAATGCATTGAAAAATCCTAGATGACTTCACTGTGAAGTCAGAAGGCAAGACCATTGGTAAACACATCAATACAAGCTAGATGCTTGCTTCAGAGACAGGATCTTGTATAGCCTGGGCTATGTAAGGAAGGTAGCTAAACAAGCCAGAGAAAGAAAGCCAGTAAGCAACATTCCTCCATGGTCTCTGCGTCAATACCTGCCTCCAGGTTCCTGCTTCGGCGTCCCTCACAGATGGGCTGTAAGTTACAAGATGATCTATACCCTCTCCTCCCCAAGCTGCTTTTGGTGATTGTGTTTTTCACAGAATTAGAAAGAAACCAGGACATTCTCTATTAGACATACCAGAAATAATAACTTTGAGGACACGTCTGGAATACTTCTTTTGAAACTTTGGTCTCACTTCAGGACCCCAGAGATAGACTTGATGGGTTCCCAGTGTGGCCATATTGAAATATATCTCCATCCCCCTCCACTAAAACACTGGATAGATATTTAGATGCTCAAATTAAAAGTGAAAGTGAGGAAAGAATTTTGAAAAATGAATCCTGTGGGCAATCTGGTCTTCTGACCCCATGACTACTGATCTTTGTTGAGGTAGCATTGGGAAGAGAGACTCTGCAAGGGGACTGTGGAAAAGTACTTTTTAAAATCACAAACCAGGTCAGTGTGGTCTATGATGGGAGGCTCCAGACATGCTCTGCCCAGGCAAGTGGTTGCAGATCCTAAGATCTGCCTTTTCCAAGATTAGCGAACACACAGCACCATGAAACACAGTGGCCAGAGGACATTTTGGTTTTCTTAGAACTTTGAGTCTGCATATTAAATAAGAATAGAAATCAGTGCGTGTCCAAATCCAGCCTAATTAGGATGCTGACATCTAATAGAGAATTATCTGGCAATAGGTATGTGATATAGATTCGTGTCATAAAGATAGTAAAATTGGTACAATGATAATCGCTAAATAAAAGTACTTAAAGTTAATGAAAATTGATAAAATAATGTGCCTAAATGAAAGTGAAGTACTTCCCGACATTGATTGAAAATTTGGGTTATGCCCTGCCTGCCTTGGACGCATCCCAAGGTGAATGCCATGACTGGTATCTTTTTGTGTTCTTCTCTTTTATGAGTAAAGGCCTTTATAACTCGCTTCTAGTCAAAAGAGCCTGGCAAAATGAAAGGTTTTTCTTCCTTTTTTGAGACAGGATCTCTCTACAGTGATCATCTGGCCTCAAGCTGGTATTTCTTCTTTCTTAGCCTCACCAGGGCTGGATTACACCACTGTGCCTAGCTTAATATGATGGGAAGTTTTTTGAAGATGTAACTAACATACCAAATACATTGGTTTTGAGCTGATCAAGGTTATTTGAGCTGATTGAGGTTATGTTGTTAGAGTGTGCATGGGGCCCTGGTTTGGTCCTCAGGACTGCATAACTGGGGGAAATGATGTCTAATGTGTTGTATAACTGTCACATGCCTATAATTCAGGAGATGGCCAGGAGGATCAGGAGTTGAAGACCATAGAGTCCATATAGAGTTGGAGGCCAGACGGGGTTCCAAGAGACTCATGTCAAAAGAAACAATAATAAAGGAGATTATTGTTAGGGGCTCCACTTCCTAGTTGAAAGCCCTAAGAGAGGGAGAGGAGGCTTGCTCGTGTCTGCCTCCTGCTTGCATCAAGGAAGCAAGTGTCCATGAATTCTGTTTCTGCAGATGGATTGTCTCAGTAAGCCAGGCAGCTTAGAAGAATTCCCCCAGGGTGCCCGGCACTTGGACTGTGGTCTTGTGAGATTCTGATCAGAGGCTACATCCACACTCCTCTGCCACCGGAAGGCAAGACTCTAAATGGGTGTTTCCATACCTCCAAAGGGATGCAGTTAGCACCATCAGCAGGTAACCAATGTACTCTCCTACCACACAGTCAGGATGTGTGGTGATAATAGTGGATTGTTTTATTTTAGGCTTTGTGTATAGGTGGACACAGTGCTGATATGTTATAGTATTTTCATATTTCTGGTCTCTGAAGCACAAAGGTTGGAAGAGCATTCAGCTTAAGCTTAGTCAACAAAGATAAACACTTGGACATCCTTATGATGGCTGACCTTTTGGGCCATGATTGTCTTGAAAAATCCTAAAGGATAATACATTTTGGCCGTGGGCTCACTAAATCACAAAGTGCTCCAGTGTGGGATTAACTCCACTTAAGGAGGAATTGCAAAGACACAGAGCAGCAAAATCTTTTTAGCTGTTAAGAAAAATTACTGGTAATTTTAATAATTAAAAATAAAAGTGTGTGCATGTCCGCGAGTGTGTGCACTTTTCTCCATTCTTTGCCTGTTCCTCTGAAGCAAGGTCTCTTCCTGAACCCAGTGCTCATGTCAAGGGTAGGCTGAGAGGCAGCAAGCCCCAGTGTTCTTCCTGTCATCTGAGCTGGGCTTACAGGTATTTGAAGGGAAAGCCTGGCTTGTTGTGTACTTGCTGGAGTCTGAACTCCGGTCCTCATGGTGTGAAGCAA
Organism: Uromys caudimaculatus; assembly: GCA_028551405.1. Taxonomy (NCBI): domain Eukaryota; kingdom Metazoa; phylum Chordata; class Mammalia; order Rodentia; family Muridae; genus Uromys; species Uromys caudimaculatus. The sequence goes on from CM052703.1 coordinate 8,009,244, forward strand.
GCATTGGTAGGCCTTCTTTGTTTATTCTTTTCTTTCTTCTTTTGTTTCTTTGTTTCTTTGTTTCTTTCTTTGTTTCTTTCTTTGTTTCTTTGTTTCTTTCTTTGTTTCTTTCTTTGTTTCTTTGTTTCTTTGTTTCTTTCTTTCTTTCTTTCTTTCTTTCTTTCTTTCTTTCTTTCTTTCTTTCTTTCTTTCTTTCTTTCTTTCTTTCTTTCTTTCTTTCTTGATATAATGTCTCATTATAGCCAAGGATGGCCTTGCACTTCTGGTCTTCTGGTCTCAGCCTCCCAACTGCTGGCATTACAGGCTTGTACCGCTGTGTGGCACTGACAATGCAGGACTTTGCACACAGTGCAGACACTCTACCATTTGAGCTACATCCCCAGCTCTCAAGCATTATTCTTTAGGTGGTTGTATCTTTGTATATTAGTATAACTTTCTATTTTACCCGCAGGAATCTTTTCCTGTGGTCATAGGACTGAGGGCTGAATCTTTGTGGCTATTAGTTGGACACTGCTTTTAGTTCCCCGACGCTTTCGAGTTCCCCAAAGCCACTCTGTTCTCAGATGTTATCTTTGATTTTCATGCTTCATGGAGTTTTGCAACATGGCGTTTGCTTCACTGAGACCACGAGAGTTTTATATAATGGTGTCTTCTAGGATGTGAGTTAATCCTGGGAACAGTGCCCTACCACCTCTGCTGAATTCTATTGGTTAGAAGCAAGTGCTGGGTACTTCCAAACCTCTAGGTGTCGCTAACTGTGAGGGGTGGGGTCTTAGCGTTTGGCTTCCAGAGGCTGACAGGCTGGGCTCCCAAACCCAGAAGATGTTGGCTCTGAGCCCTGAGAACAAGAGGCAAGTGGTTCCAAGCTTTCAGAGTCGGATGATTACTGCTCTAGATAATCAAGAGCAGATTTCTATTGCCATAGAGGGAGTAGACCAAAGTGGGGGTTCCAGCTCTTGCATGTTAAGAATCCTTTGCTTTTAAGTCCTTGGCCACTTTCTGAAGTCCTTTCATGACAAGTGCTCCAAGTCCTGTATTCGCAAGTCTGTGTCCCCACCTTGACTTCCTCTCAGCCTCATCATCTTAGCTTATTGTTCCTCTGTCCTTAACACTGTTCGGTGGCCTCACTGTCACAGATCACTGTCTCAGGAGTCAGGTGAGTTTCCGGAGCTTTTTACTTGACCTCTGGTTGCCACTGCTGAGTCTCCAAACCCAGGAGCTTGGGTGGTTTTATGTGACTAGTCAAAACCTACTCTGCCCACAGTAAGACCACAAGTTGGCCACAAGTGGGTGTGGCATACTTGTATTTTGGCTGCTAGTCCACCAATCACAGCCTTGTATATTATTGTCAACTTCCAAATCTACTAATCCTGTGTTTTGTGTATGGACCAATCACAGAGCCCTGCATAGGTGCAGTCTACTCTGTGTCAATCACAACCTTTGTGCTAAGTCATAGGAGAGGTGTTTTTCTTCCAGTAGATGTGGTGTGTGTGTGTGTGTGTGTGTGTGTGTGTGTGTGAGAGAGAGAGAGAGAGAGAGAGAGAGAGAGAGAGAGAGAGAGAGAGAGAGAGACGGGAAGGGGAAAGGGGAGGGAGAGGGGAGGAGAAAGGAGGGAGAGGAAGGAGAAGGAGAGCAGGGGGGGAGGGGGAAGAGAAGGGGAGAGGTAGAGAGAGGAGAGGAGGTAGATGTTTCCTTGGAGCAGTGTCAGAAAGGGTTATTGGAGAGTCATGGCTTAAGTAAGCATTTCTGACAATGGTTCAGATTGGAACAGGGCTGACTGGAGCCAGGCCTCACGAAGTTGAAGTCAGTGGTATCTGCAGCAGCCATGACTGCAGTGTATCAGTGGTTGGAGTGTAGTTTCCTCAAGGTGTTTGTGAAATGTTCAGGTGGGATGCCATAATGACATTCTGCTAGTTGCTAAGCAAGTGGGCTTCTAGACTGACAGAAAACTGCTTAAAGCACATGGGCATTAGGGAAGGTCTGACAGTTGCCAATTAAAGGGTCAAAGAAGGTTGTTCACACAGTTTAGTTTATTTGAAGAAACATAACCAGAGGGCGTTTGAAATAATGTTACCATTTTTAATGTTATTTAGCAGTGCTTTTTCCTATCCGACGGGGAAGGCTGGGTCCTTCTACCTGTCTCAAAGGGGTGGTGATGGGTCTTGTTATATCCTTTACTGAGGCCTCCTGTGTGAGGTCATTGGTTCTGTAACATTTAGAGATGGACTTTATACTCCGTGTCACACCTAAAGTAATTTTTCTTCAATTTTTGATTGTCTTTGGCATTGAAAATGAGAAGCCATCTTCTGTGGGAGGCAGAGGACTCCTGCTCCAGGTGTTCCCAGAGTTTTTTTTTCTTTTCCTTTTTCTTTTTCTTTTTCTTTTTCTTTTTCTTTTTCTTTTTCTTTTTCTTTTTCTTTTTCTTTTTCTTTTTCTTTATTTTTTGATACTTTATTTACATTTCCAATGTTTCCCCCTTTCCAGGTCTCCTCTTTGGAAACCCCCCTATCCTCTCCCCTCCCCCCCGCCTCTATGAGGGTATTCCCCCTCCCGCCCACCCGCCCACCCACTCCCGTATTCCCACCTTGACATTCCCCTTTACTGGGGCCTCTAACACCCTCAGGCCCAAGGGCCTCTCCTCCCCCGATGGCCAACAAGGCCCTCCTCTGCCACATATGTGGTCCGAGCCATGGGTCCCTCGATGTGTATTCTTTGGTTGGTGGTCCAAACTCCAGGAGGATGGGGGGGGGGGTGTCAGGCCAGTTGACACTGTTGGTCCCTCCATGGCTCCCAGAGTTTTTGTGCTTCTTGTTTCTGTTAAATAAGAGTGAAGATGAGATAAGAACGGTCCAAGGTACTGCCTGATGAACGTTGAGGGAAGCACCGTGGTCATTTTGAGCTGATGGAGCTAACGGAGTCAGATGTAGAGGCCAGAGGAAGAGCGTTCTGCACAAAGCAGGAAGCATGGACTCTGGTTTCAGGTGATCAAGTGAAGGCTTAACTTCTTCAACCCAGAGAGATAAAGTCTAAATTAATTTTCTTGATTGCTTCTCCACGAATAAAAAAATGCTTGGAAGTAGACATGCAGCTGTTTCATCTGGGCTGATTAAAGAGCTGCTTTCATTAATCCATTGTCTCTCCTTGAGTGTGTAGTTTTCTTCCCCCTGACATTTTAAGGATGTGCTCAGCATGCAAAACTTAAGAACTCCAAGGAGGGAAGGGTGTTAGAAATGAAGGATTCAGGGGTCTGGAGACAGATCTTGGGTTGCACTCTAGCCTGGTACCTGATCAACCTTGTGCCACTGAGGAAATTCTTCTCCTGTCTTTGTGCTTCAGAACCTCTGTAAAATGTACTTAGCCAGGCCCGAGCTGAAGAGCCAACCTGTGGATCCTGGTAAAAGATCTCATAATGTTCAAGTGCTCCAGGGATGAGGTACAACTGGTAGGTTTCCCTCTGACATTTTGGGTAAAGTAAAGTATATGTGGGTTAGACATTGTCAGTGTAGCTAGAGCACCACAAGGCTATTCCTTAGACCCTATAGTGTTGGCAGTAAAGACAGTGATTTGCGCCCATGTGACAGTGCTTATGTGTTATGAATTTTGAGACTTCTGCAATACTCTGCAAGGCTTTACATAAAAAAAAAAAAACCTAAGAAAATTGACAATAAATTTATAATGGGGAGGCAGGTGCTGTTTGGGGGCTAAACCCATCGTTGTTGGATAAAAGTATACATGATTGGGGTAGGAAAGATAGATCAGTGGTTAAGAGCACTGAATGCTCTTGCAGAGGACCCGGGTTCAATTCCCAGCATCTACAGGGTAGCTCAAAACTGTCTGTAACTCCCAGATCTAATACCTTCACCCAGACATACATGCAGGTAAAACATTAATGCATATAAAAAAAGTATATGTAATCACTGCAGGAAATCTCTGTATAAAAATGACTTTTTTTTTTCAAAACCACGGAACGTTTCCAGAACTTTCTCCTTATTTCCAGAGAGTCTCCCCTTCGGTCCTAGGATGAGCAGTATATGCCTAAAACAGAAGATGAGAAGTGGACATTGTTGCTGTTGTCGTTGTCGTTGTTGAGACAGGGTCTCACTATGTAGCCCTGGCTGGTCTGGAACTATGTGGATCAGGCTGGCCTCGAACTTGTAGACATATACTTGCCTCTGCCTCCCGAGTGCTGGCATTAAAGGCCTGTGCTGCTGTGCCTAGCCCAGGCTGCTTCCTGATAGCTGAAGGAAATTTGGTATAATAGACCTTTCCTATGGTTCTATTTTCTGATAGATTTAGGCACAGAAAAGTAGTGAATCTCTCAGTGTAGATATTGCTGATTTCATCACAAGTTAAAGAACTCAGCTTAGAGAGAAAAGTGAGACGAGGAGAGAGAAAAGTCATAGGATCAAATAAAAAAAAATATAGCAAAGGCTCATCCTCCTCACTGTATCGTGTCTGAGTTTAGGGTGTCCCAGCCACTACATCCTAGGTGACGTTGTCCAGCTGGTTTGTAAAGAACGTGAATGATTGTCCTCCCTTTTTTCTCTTGAGAATTCATCCTTCCGTGTAATGGAGTTGCCTCGTAGGGTGTTCTCCTTGAGATAATAATATTATAGTGTATAATTTCTTCATAATTTTTCATTTTATTCAATTTTCCTTCCATAAAGGAATCAATAAAAATGAGAGAAAATAGAAAGGGGAAAAATGGATGATGGGCAGGGAGAAGCAGTTTCAGGCTGGTGGGAGGAGGCAGAGTGAACAAGGAGCACCAAGGTATGTGTCTTGGTTACTTTTCTACTCCTGTGAAGAGACACCATGACCAAGGCAATTCATTAAGACGACGACAACAACAACAACAGCAGCAGCAGCAGCAGCAGCAGCCACTTAATTTGGGTCTTTACAGTCCCAGAGGTAGAAAGTTCATGACCATCATAGCATGGAGCACGGTAGCAGGTAGGCAGACACCGCACTGGGGCATTGAAATACACGAGTCTATGGGAGGGGGCATCTCATTCAAACCACCACAAGGTGTTGACAACCAGGACTGGCTGAGGAAACATGGTCCCCAGGATGGATCTGAGTAGATAGCAGTAGCCAAGGATCAAGACTAGAGTTCTCTCCAAGCTGAGGTGGGCCTCAAGGTGCTGAGGAAACTCTATGAGTTTGGGCTTTTGAAGAACCCCATAGCCATTCACCTTGGCCTGCATAACTTAAGTTTGAATGACTTGAGGCTTTGGAGCAGTGGTGGGTGGTGGGTAGGTTTACAGTCTTCTGCATTGGGACTTAGCTATTGCTTTCCTCACAGATCTACCTGCCCCCCCCTTCACTTTGTGAAGTTCACTGTTGAATTCTGGCTTGCAAAGTTATGGCTATCTGAAGGAAATAGATAAAGGCATCGCATGGCAGTTTAAGAATTCTTTTGTGAAAAGACCTCCATGAATTGAAAAAAAGAAGCCTATTCATTACCAGGCATAGGGGAGCACAGTTTAAAAATATGAGCCTTGCTTTAGTTTTTCATTGTCATAAACCCCCCACCCCCGAGACCAACTGTTTAGCACCCCTGCTCTGATTTGCCATTGATTCTACAATAAAGATAGACTTGTCCACATCAGCCACAAGACCCTGTTCCTTGCTTAGCTACAGCCATGTCTGGTCAGTCATGCTTGCATCATGGCCACATATGATAGCTAGGGAGTTACCCTCCCTCTGCAGTGGGACCTCCATAACCCACAGGCTACCAGCCTGCCATTCTCCCACCATCTCTAAGTCTCTACTTCTTCCTACACTGTTGCTTAATCAGTTTATCTTCAGAAAAAGCCTCGCAGGCAACTTCTGCCTATAGTCTATCTAGGTCAAGCCTTCACCATAAGCTTCTAAGCTTATGATTTGTCTAGAAACATAAGATTTGTTTCTAGAGCAAATCTAATTATACATGCAATCACACTGCACACGTATAAAAATGTCCACTCCACTGACTGTAAACCCCACCAAGAAAGAGATGCTAATTGTGCTTAACACTGTATCCTATGGCTGCTGGTATTGCCTTATGCACAGTGGAGACACAGTCTTTCTTGCAGGAAAAATACCCATGCAGTTTCAGGCTATAAGATAGGCCTGCTCATAGCAGGAGGTGATCCTTCTGGGACCAGCCCTGTGACGAGGTTCCAATAACTTAGAACAACTGACAGATACAATTTACATTGAGCACAGGAACCCTCTGCCACCTAGACAACTGGTGTCTTATGAGCTAAAGCCATCAAAACATGACAAAGGACTCTCAAGTCCCTGCTGGTGAGTTTCTGGGTTTGTAGGAACACGATCGGAGGCACAGCCCCCTGTGCCTGTTAAAGCACACTTAGAAAGTAATCAACACTCCTCTGGGTATTTTAAGTGCTTTCCCTAATAAATATATAAGGAAATAGATAAGCGTGTTTTCCCTTTTATTTAAGTTGTCAAGTAAACTAATCTTTGTTTCTTTTAGTTTCTGCACAGCAGCCAGTGCACTGTTTAATAGTGCTTACAATAATACTTAAGGATAACAACCATAGCATGTCTTGGGAAAATTCAGAGGCTTTTAGAGAACCCTTTTATTTTTCTTAGATAGTGAGGTACTCGCTGGGATAGTTAAGGGTAAGTGTTATGAAATATAATGTGGCAAGTGGAGTACCTTAGGCAGGCCCATGCCAAGGCGTGCCCCTGGGAAATTACGCCATATAACAGAGCGGGTGTAATGGAGATTTACTGGGGGAAGGGGAGGAGCGAGGACCTGGGAAAGGAGAGAGGCAAACAAGTGGGCATGGAGACAGGCAGACAGATGGGAGCAGAGCCATGAGGGCAGAGAGAGGAGGTAGAGAGAGAATGGAGGGGTAGACCAGCAGAGAGCAGACAGAGAGATGCTGAGAACAGATGGAGAGAGCTGCCGGTGGGCAGGTCCTTTCTTTTTCTTTCTTTTTTTAAAAAAATTTAATACTTTATTTACATTTCAAATGTTTTCCCCTTTCCAGGTCTCCCCTTTGGAAACTCCCTATCCCATCCCCCCTCCCCTGCCTCTGTGAGGATATTCCCTCACCCACCCATCCACTGCCGTCTTCCTTCCCTGGCATTCCCCTATACTGGGGCATCTAACACTCTCAGACCCAAGGGCCTCTTCCCTCACTGATAGCGGGTGCTCCTAGGGATTGGCCAGGTCCTTTTATACGCAGCACACATCTGTTGGACCTGCCAGGGGCAGGCTATGTAGTAAGCAGTTGCTAGGTCCCTGAGGGCAGGCCAGCGGGAATGCCTGTATACCAACAGGAAGTCAACCATGGGAAGGAAGAGTGAAGAGTCTAGGCAGTATTCTCTAGAGAAAACACAAATTATCAGTTATCCAGAAGCTGAATCTCGCAAAGCCACCAGGAGAGGGAACTAACTGGTGGGCGGGAAACTCAGTGTTGAAGTCACGGAGACAGTTGTGCATACTAGTCTTGTTGGCAGGAAGTAGACGGCTCCAGAGCCTTGTTAGGGAAAGAGATCTTAAAGATGAGGAGCAAATGCTGCACAGGGCCTTGAGGGCAAGACAGGGGCTGGGGAGTGTCTGCATAAGACTGTGTTTGTGGTGCTGAGGTTGAGTGGGGAAGGCCTCACACACAGCTGTTCTGGCGCTGGGGATGCAAGGAAGTTGTATAGTGGCCACAGCTCGAGTGTCCAGCATCTTCAATAAATCCAGAGCAGAAAGATGAAGAAGCACAGGTTAACGAAGAATGGTTGGGGGTGTAACAGCCCCAACTGAACTGACAAAGTTACGTAAGATAAGATAGTTGGACCTGATATAAGATAACTAGGCGAAACAGGAGAGCAAGGACCTTACATCTGGGGTCCTCCTTCACCCCACTCGGGGCTTCTCCTCAACTGCTCTCCACCTGATGTCGTTGCCTGGTTCACATACCCAGCATTGAGCTTTGGGGTCCCTGCAGGTCAGTATCACGATTGTCTTCAGCATCAGATTAAGGAGTTGGTGGCCCATCTCCTGCCCCTGCGTTGGCCACCTCTATGCATGGTACAGATATGGCCGCTGACAAGTCTCACTTCTGATGGTGATCTAGCCCGGCACTCAGGTCACACATGTAGAAAACACCTGGCTCACCCTACATGGTCTTTCTTGCTGACATTTCAGCTCAATACTGACTTCCCAGCCGCACAACTCTGCAGCATACTTACTGTTCTGACTCTCAGCAACCACAGCACCCCACTTCTTGAATCCGACTACAATCATGGAATTGCCTTACCTCTTATTGTTTCCTCCATGTTAAAAACTGAAATAATTTCTTGACTATACATGTTCTCTTGGTGCAGAAGGCCAAGTGTTTTGTGTGTCTGAAACCACTGAGCAATCTATTCCTTGTAGTTCTGTGGTCTGGGAAGTCCAGCACACAGTAGCCATCACCTGGTGAGGGACTTCCCGTTGCATTGTTCCATCCTGAAAGGAAGAGAGCGAGAGGAACTGAGGGAGAAGGGGAGACCACAGCAAATCCTTTTACAAGGGTTCTACCTTCGTGACATATTGACCTCTTAAAGGGATCATGTCTTATCCCCACTGCTCTAAGTTTCTAGCCTATGAAGTGACAAGGGGCATATGTTCAAGACAGAGCATTAGCTTTCACTTCCTGCTTTGTACGTCAGCTAGCTTTCTGCAGGCAGGGTCTTATGGGTGCTCAAGAATGCAATCGTACTCTGCAGAGACTTCCTAACAAATTAGTTAAAATATAATTACACCATTTTCCCCTCCTCGCCTCTCTCTTACCTCCATGTCTGCCCCTCCTGAGTTCCCAGTCTCCTGTTCTTTAATTACTGTTACATAGACAGATACATGAATTATCATATAAATGTAATCTACTAACTGGTCACTGTTACCTGCATGTAAATATTTCCAGGGCTGGCACTGGATAGCCAGGATTACTGATTTTTAAAGATCTTAAGCTCCAATGAATTGCTTTGTTCTTCTGGCTGCTTAAAATAAATCCAAGACACTCTGACATGAACACGCAGGTGTACAACACAGATGTAGTGGGAACAAAACCAGATTCTTGCCCCATCTTTACATCTCCAGTTAAACGTCTGGGAGGGAACAAACCAGGAGACTGCTGTAACATCTTCATTTTCAGCCACTGGGTAGGATGGCAGTGTGGGAAGTGGAAAGACTTTTTTTTTTTTCTTTTCCAAATAACCATGAACTAGGATCTCAGCTGCTATGGTCATTGTTTTTTTATCTGTAAAATGAAAGAATTATATTAAATAAACCTAATATAAAGTCTTTCTGGCACTAATGCCCTAGAAAAACAGTGCACCAACCTCAAAGGCTGAATGGAACTGCTTTCATCCAATAGGGGATCTGGACCTAGCTGAATGGAACTGCTCTCATCCAATAGGGGATCTGGACCTAGCTGAATGGAACTGCTCTCATCCAATAGGGGATCTGGACCCAACTGAAAAAAGATCACTAGAAATCTGAGTAATCACAAAGCGATGCTCTTCAGCATCTCCTGAGATACAGAGCCTCTGTGGACTTCCTACGTGCAAGGACGTTATTTTATACAAGGCACGGAACAGAGGAAACAGCAGGAGAGGCAAGAGGGTACTCACCCTAGAGACCAAGCACGGAGGGGCGCTAAGCATTAAGCAGTTGGCGTAAATCACCCTTTCCCAGCTCTCTAATACATCTGCTTCACTTGCACTTAAATATGGGAAAGCTGAGGCCTAGGAGAGTTAACTAGGGTTGAGTAAATTGCTTAGTATTACACATTCAAATTCGTCTCTTTCTGTTTCCAGAGTCACAAAACAAATTACTTCCAAACAATGAGAGGCTCCTGATTCTGCAAAGGCTTCTGACTGATTGGCAAGAGGTGAGAAGTGTTGCCTTTTTTTTTTTTTAATATCAACTTATTTGTTGTATTTTGTTTGAATAGATTATATCAAACGTCTAGAAGATGTTACTGTCATGCTTGTGTTTAGAATACAGCAGTCCAGACTTTAACAATGTTATACATTGTATTGATACTTTATTATTTTTACAAGGTTCTTTTTTATTAATTATTAGGAAATTTTACAACTACTGATACACTATACTAAATTTTTTCTGTTCCTTACAAAATGCCCACAGAAAAGATAAGTATATATCACATAATTTGATTATAATTTCTTTTTTTTGGTTTTTTTTATTGGATATTTTATTTATTTACATTTCAAATGTTATCCCCTTTCCTGGTTTCCCCTCCGCAAATTCCCTATCCCCTCCCCCCCTGCTTCTATGAGGGTGCTCCCCCACCTACCCATCCACTCCCACCTCCCCGCCCTAGCATTCCCGTATACTAGGGCACTGAGCCTTTGCAGGACCAAGGGCCTCCCCTGCCATTGATGCCAGATAAGGCCAGCCTCTGCTACGTATGCAGCTGGAGCCATGAGTCTTTTCATGTGTACTCTTTGGTTGGTGGTTTAGTGTTGCCTTAATTTTACGGTGAAAGAAATTCCCGGGGAAAATGCTGTCTGAAGCATTTTTACCACGTTAACGTGGTCTATCTGTCTCATTACTGTTGAGGGGCATATCTTTCTCATGCACCATCTCATTGTTGTTTTTACTATCACGAGGATTGTTGCCATTTATTCTCCATGGATTGGAATAGTCTCTAAAGTGGTAGGGTTGGGAGAGCGGATGGAGTGTTTCAGAGGTAGGGCCATCTGGGAAGTCCTTCGGCAGCTATTGGTTGTTTCCCTCAGAAGAGGTTGCAGGAGCCTGGTCTTCTCTCCAGTTCCTCTTTTTGGGAACTATTCACACAATTACTGCTGTGATACCATCCTCACCAGAGGCCAAATCAGTGAGGATTCATCCAGCCTTGACTTTGAACTTCCAGAACTGTGAGCTAAATAAACCTTCGCATGAAGTTAGCTTGCTTCTCATTGTTATAGTAATGGAAAACTGAGTAATGGAGGCATTCCCAACCTCACAGATGAAGTAGGATATACAAACACAGCTCTTTAACTCCTGTGGTATGAAAATCAGTCCTTTACTATAGCTCAGGAAAATACAGCTAGACCCGTTTTGAGTCCGTGAGGCGCCACAGTAAATGGCATGGTGACTGACTGAAGGAAGAAGAATTTGGAAAAACAGAGTCTTTGTGGCCCATCTGTTGCAACTGTGTGGAGAGCAGCATCCTTGTCAAGTTCCCTGAAGTGTTCTCCAGTTGAGGGGCTTTTAACTTCTATAGTGTCTGCCTTGACCAGAGAACATGTGAGGAGGTCTCTGTAGTATATACAGGAAAAGCATCACATGCCCAGAGACTCACCTTTGGAGACAACTTTAAAACTAGAATGTAGAATTTGACAACCTTTAGGGGGCTTCAGAATTCCCCATAGGGGATTACAACAGATTGCTGGGCCCCACTCACAACATTTCTCCCCCCCCCCCCGTCTGTCTCTCTAATTCACATTGAATTCTATAGATATCTGTTAAATCCATTTGGTTCATAACGTCTGTTAGTTTCACTGTGTCTCTGTTCAGTTTGTGTTTCCAAGATCTGTCCATTGATGAGGAGTGGGGTGTTCAAGTCTCCCACTATTTTTTTGATACTTTATTTACATTTCAAATGTTTCCCCCTTTCCAGGTCTCCACATGGGAAACCCCCTATCTCCTCCCCCTCCCCCATCTCTATGAGGGTATCCACCTCCCACCCACCCGCCCACCCACTCCTGTCTTCCCACCTTGGCATTCCCTTATACTGGGGCATCTAACACCCTCAGGCCCAAGGGCCTCTCCTCCCCCTGATGGCCAACAAAGCCCTTCTCTGCCACATATGTGGTCTGAGCCATGGATCCCTCCATGTGTATTCTTTGGTTGGTGGTCCAGTCTCCAGGAGCACCAGGGAGTCAGGACAGTTGACACTGTTGCTCCCTCCATGGGGCTGCAAACTCCCTCAGCTCCTTCAGTCCCTTCTCCAACTCCTCCATCTGGGACCTCACACTCAGTCCAATGGTTACTGTGAAGTGAAACTTGGGTATTCCGAACTTTTGGGCTACTATCCACTTATCAGTGAGAACATACCATGTTCGTTCTTTTGTGGCTGAGTTACCTTTCTCAGGATGATATTTTCAAGTTCCATCCATTTGCCTGCAAATTTCATAAAGTCATTGTTTTTAATAGCTGAGTAGTACTCCATTGTGTAGATGTACCACATTTTCTGTATCCATTCCTCTGCTGAGGGACATCTAGGTTGTTTCCAGCTTGTGGCTATTATAAATAAGCCATCTACATCTTTATATCAACAATCCCAAATCAATGTGCTCATTTTGATGCAGAAAAAATGATTAAATGAATGCATAACTAATCCCTCAAAGTAAAATGTGTTGTCTGTCTCACATCTGCTTGAATGAGAGTCACGGAGCTTGCGTTTGCTCCTCATCCCCATGAAAAGGATTCCTACTGGTCCAGCTTGGGCCAGGGACCCAATTATGTGTTAATTATGTTATTGGTCTGGAATCCTCACTCCCATTTCCAGGAATTATGCATTTATCATCTTTTCATGATTTCTTGGACGACAAGTGACAGTGAAGAAACTTTCAGGATGTTGAGAGAATGGAAACTCATTTTATTTATGGGCCACAGTTTTGTAAAACCGGTCGTTGCCTGTGGAATCTGGGAACCTTTTAAATGAACTTCAGCACTGGGATAGTCAATCTACATGTGCACACGGGTGTTATCATCTGCATTTGACAAAACAGTTTAAGACAGAGGTCAGTATCAGGAAAGAAGGGTTGAAAGCAGCCAGGAGATACAGAGATCTTGGAGATTCTAAGACCTGCAGGGTTGCAAAGTGAAATTGCTTTTGATTTTCCAAAGTCGTTAACCATTCAGAGCATTGCCATGAAGACACCTCAGAACAAATGAGCCTCACAAAACAACAGACAAAGAAGGGATAACCAAGTAGACACCGGCATCTAGACAAAAGTATCACTAGAAAGGCATGGATGTGGTTCCAGTCAACCTCTTACCCCGATCAGACCAATGCACTGTTCCCTCAGCAGCTGTAGGTGCTAGCTGCTGATACCTCACACTCTCATCTTCCCCAAAGGCTTGCCCTCCGTTGACTAGACCTGTCCTGAACCTTCTTCCCGTGTCTCACCATTTGTAACCTTTCCACAAATAATTATCAATGGTTTTCA
>CM052703.1:8022934-8045269 GCA_028551405.1 Uromys caudimaculatus
ATAAAGACACATGCTCCACTATGTTCATAGCAGCCATATTTATAATAGCCAGAAGCTGGAAACAATCCAGATGTCCCTCAGCAGAGGAATGGATACAGAAAATGTGGTACATTTACACAATGGAGTACTACTCAGCTATTAAAAACAATGACTTAATGAAATTTGCAGGCAAATGGATGGAATTTGAAAATATCATCCTGAGCGAGGTAACTCAGTCACAAAAGAACGAACATGGTATGTACTCACTGATAAGCGTATATTAGCCCAAAAATTCAGAATGTCCAAGTTTCACTTAACAGTAACCGCTGGACTGAGAGTGAGGTCCCAGATGGAGGAGTTGGGGGAAGGCCTGAAGGAGCTGAGGGAATTTGCAGTCCCATGGAGGGAGCAAGATCATCAATGGGCCTGACCCCCCCACACCTGTCGTCCTGGAGTTTGGACCACCAACCAAAGAATACACATCTATGGACTCATGTTTTGGCCCACATATGTGGCAGAGGATGTCCTTGATGGCCATCAGGGAGAGAGGAGGGGCCCTTGGGCCTGAGGATGTTAGAGGCCCCAGTAAAGGGGAATGTCAAGGCGGGAATATGGGGATGGGTGGTTGGGTGGGTGGGAGGTGGAATTCCCTCATAGAGGCGGGTTGGGGAGGGGATAGGGGGTTTCCAAAGAGGAGACCCAGAAAAGGGGAAACATTGGAAATGTAAATAAAGTATCAAAATTTAAAAAAAATTAAAAAAAAAAAAGAATGATTGTTGAACCATATTGTCATGTAAGTACTGGGAACTGAATTTTCCTGGGATTTCAGGATATTTGACACCCTCCTCTGGCCTCTGTAGGTACTCAAATCTATGTACATATACACACACAGACGTACACATGCACACACACAAAAAAAAAAAGATTAAATGATCTCAAATAAGATAGTCTGGAAATTGTGACAGCAAATTGCAAAAGGAGGTTGAAAGCATTTTCTTTATTCATAAAGAATAGTGATCGTATTTTCTCTCTGGGTTAGTGTATATATATTTTAAAATGAGTCTTTGGGATTGGCCATGAACTGGGGAGAAAGCATTTGACATGAAAAGTTGCATTGACATGAACTCAATTCAACAGTGACTAGCATTGTATTTGCTATTACTGTTTTATTAGCTTCACTCCTTGACGTGTTCTCAACATGGTTTTAAGTTTACTCATCCATTCCAAAGTGGAGACCTGGAAAGGGGGAAACATTTGAAATGTAAATAAAGTAAAAAAGAAAAAAAAAAGAAAATTAAATGACCTACTAATTTGAAAAAATAAATAAATAAATAAATAAATAAATAAATAAAAAAAAGACACCTATGCCATTATTTCTTTTCAAAATATATTTCTGGGCATAGGAGAGAGCCATTTGGATCACAGAACTCCTGGACAATGTGAAACTCTAAATATATGTATAAACAATGCCCCTCAGGGTGTGGGTTTCACTCTAGAGACGATTCAGAGTCTTATTTCAATTGAAAGCTTTACTCACTCTGCTTTGCACTGAGATTGCATCAGGTGGAATCCATTCAGAGAATTGCTTCCTGAAATGATATGTGATTCATTCATTCACATCTCCGAGCTATTTAGAGGTAATTATCCATGGGATTTTATCATTAGTTTAAAAGTCACTGCAGTTGTTTTTCTGTCAGTATAATTTTAAGCCACATAGGATCATTAGCTGGGAAAACATCTTTGAAGAGAGTGTATAGCTGGCTCCCTCACTGGGATGGCATGATTTATGTTAGAGAACCACAGTGCTGCATATTAAACCTTCAAGCACCACACATCCTCTCAGAGCCCCGCCTTGGCATTCCCCCTGGCAACTGGATGGGAATTCACAGATTGAAAGATGTCCAGAAAATGCAATGATGTTTTGAGGGCTACACAACTCTTCTATGAAACCACTGCAAGATTATTACAAAGATAAATATGCCTCCATTGAGCCTGTGCAGAAAAAAAGGGACATTCCAAAGCTTTGTGGTTTACTTGTCCCTTTCCACCTTGCACTGGGCGATAAGAACCTCAGCTTTCGTTCTACATCTGGTGGCCTACTTGAGGGTGGTCAGCATCTGGCTTCTGACAGCTTCCTAGGCCATGAATTGAGAGGCAGATATGCCACTCACTCCTTTGCCCAATTTGGTGATGCTACTGGCTTATTTTCAATCCTAGCCATGACTTTAATGTTGTTGACAACTAGAAATATCAGGGGGAAAGTGTGTTCAGAAGCTTACCTTTCCTTTCTTTCTTTTTTATTCTCCTTTTTTCAGTACTGGGGGTGGAACCCAGGGCTTTGGTCGTGCTTGGCAGCTGCATCCGAAGCCTTTAGAAGCTTAGCTTTTGTTTTCTTTGTCTGTCTTTCCACTAAGCATCAGCTGAGCCTATTCAAATCTGTCTCAAGAATGGAAGGTAGTCTGAACTATCTCCGCAAACTAATTAAGCAAAAATGGAAAATGGAGGGCAGGTGGAGCAAAATCAGTCAGAATCGGCATGTGCATTTATCAAACAGCTATCAGGACTTTGGTGTTTATGGCTTGGACATATTGACAGTGACAGAGGGGAATTCAATTAAATTGGTTCTCTGTGAATCATGACATCCGTTCTGTGGCTTTTCCTTATCTCTCTATGACAAAAGAAGCTGGGCATTCTGTCCTAGCTTTGTCAGGTTAACAAAACTGTGATTTTGAGTAAATTATTCAACTAGCCCAAACTTTATGACCTTAGTGTGTAGGTCTGAAGATATGAAAACATAGCTAGTAGAATGCTGGGAGCTAATAAAGTAATGAGAACAAAATGCTTACTTAGCCCATCAGGTGTGTCCAACCTTCAACAACAGTGTCACCTACTGAGCTCATGTTGAGAATCATACAGTACAGTTACAAAACTATATTAGAAAAACTCATGTATTAATTAAGTTTGTGATTTTTTTATCAGAATGAATTAAAGGCTTTCCTCACATGGCCCACAGATTAGACATACCTGGTAGTGTCTGACTTAGAAGAAGCACATAAAGAATTATTACATTGTTTGATTTTTTTCAATGTCTTCATAATTCATATTAAAATTTTTCTCTCATGTGTACAAATAAAGAAAAACAAGTATTCTCAAAAGCTTAATTTATCAATAAATATAATCTATCACATAAAATGGAAAGAAAAGAAACACGATCATCTCAAAAGATGCAGAAAAGGCCTTTGACAAAATCCAACATCCCTTTGTGATAAAAGTCCTGGAAATATTAAGAATATAAAGGACATATCTAAACATAATATATGAGGTTTACAGAAAGTTTATGGCCTACATTAAATTAGTGATGAGAAATTCAAAGATATTCTACCTTAAACAATAATTGAATATTGTTCCACAATAAGGAACAAGGCAAGGCTGTCCATTCTCACTATACCCACTCAATATAGTACTTGAAGTCTTACCTAGAGCAGTAAGACATCTGAAGGAGATCAAGGGGATACAAATTGGAAAAGAAGAAGTCACGGTGTCTTTATTTACAGATGATACAATAGTATCCATAAGTGCCCCTAAAAATCTCACTAGGCAACCTCTACAATTGATAAACACTTTCAGCAAATTGGCTAGATACAAGATTAACTCAAAAAAAATTGTATACAGCCCTCCTGTATATAAATGACAAATTGACTAAGAAAGAAATCAGGGAAAAACCACCTTTTACAATAGCCCTAAATAATATAAACTACCTCAAGGTAACTCTAACCAAGCAAGTGAAAAACTTATATGATAAAATCTCCATGTCTTTAAAAAGAAGAATTTGATGAAGATATCAGAAGATGGAAAGATCTCTTGTACTCATGGATCAATAGAACTGACATAATAAAAATGGCCATCCTACCAAAAGCAATCTTCAGATTTAACACAATCCCCATCAAAATTCCAACACAATTCTTTACATACCGTGAAAGTAAAGTTCTCAACTTTATATGGAAAAACATAAACCCAGAATATCTAAAACAATCTTAACAATAAAAGAACTGCTGAAAATCTAACCATTCCCAATTTCAATTATACTACAGAATTATAGTAATAAAAACCACATAGTATTGGCATTAAAATGGACACATTGATCAGTGGAATAGAATTGAAGACCCTGAAAAAATCCACACACCAATGGACACCTGATATTTCATAAAGAAGCCAGAAATACATATTGGAAAGACGACAGCACATTCAACAAAAGGTGCTAATCAAACTGGATGTCTACATATAGAAGAATGCAAATAGATCCATACCTATCAGCCTACACAAAACTCAACTCCAAGTGGATCCAAAGATTTCACCATAAAACCAGATAAACTGAAGCTAATTAAAGTGAAAGTGGGGAACAGCCTGGAACTCATAGAGGGGTAGTGTAGGGGAGGCAGAGCCCCAAATGGGTATCTTTTGTCGCCAAATGAAGTTTCCATTCCTGAGCTCAGACTACATTAAATTGAGTTGTTAGCCAAAGGGGTCTCATGGGAACCCCAAAACAACCCAGGCTGTTGCACAGACTCCATTCCTGAAGACAACACCTATACCATTCATTGAACATAGAGAAATTAAGATTACATCAAGTCTTCACACCTATCTGCTAGCCTCTTACTTACAGGAAAGTACTCTGGATGCTACAAGAAACATAAGCCAAAAACTCATCTACAATGGTGTCCTGCCTACAAAATACTCTGGTACATGGTAGCACATGCTTATGGGAATAACCAACTTATATCTGACTTGGCTTTGGTGAAGAAGAACCTGAGACTAGATAACCCAGGGACCTATGGTAACAATCAAATACTACAGCTCTTTTAAAAAAAAAAAAAAAAGTAGCAATAAAATGGCTCCTAATGACACTCTGCTATACTAATAGATCAGTGCCTTGCTCGACCATTATCAGAGAAGCTCCCCCCTGCAACAGATGGAAACAAATACAGAGACCCACAGCCAGACATGATGCAGAGAATATGAGACCATGGAACACTCAGTC
This sequence comes from Uromys caudimaculatus, assembly GCA_028551405.1. Classification (NCBI taxonomy): domain Eukaryota; kingdom Metazoa; phylum Chordata; class Mammalia; order Rodentia; family Muridae; genus Uromys; species Uromys caudimaculatus. The sequence continues at coordinate 8,027,952 of CM052703.1, forward strand.
CTAAATGGGAAATCTCAAACAAATTCTTCTTCTCAAAGCTCATGGAATCCTGCAGAAGAGGACACAGAAAGAACATAAAAGCTAGGAGATGGTAGACACCAAGGGGGAAAGGGCCCTTAAATCAGCAGGTTTGATGGACATATGAACTTACAAAGATGGAGGCAGGATTCATGGGGTCTGCCTGTGTCTGCGCCAGATGGTGTCCTAGAGCTGAAAGGAGAAGTGGACACATACCCCTAACCTAGAAGCTATCTCCAACACTTACAAATGATAGTTTTGCTTTCTCCTAGGAAGTCTCACTGGAAAAACAGACTTCTCTAAATGGCAGTCTGCATGCCCAACACTAGATGGCCAACAGAAAATGAACTCAATGACATCATTGGAGAGTCTTTGTCCCATAATGTCATGTTATGCTTTTCCTCCCCTCTTTTCCTTTACTTTTATCTCATTTTCAATTTTATTTTATATTTACATCTCTCTCCATTTCCCTCTCATTCTCCCTCTCCCTCTTCCTCACTGCCTCCCTCCTTGCTCTCCCTCCCTGTGTGCTCTCTCTCTCTCTCTCTCTCTCTCTCTTTCTCTCTCTCTCTCTCTCTCCTTTCTCCCTCTCTCCTGTAGCTCCCTTGCAATATATTATAGCTTTATGGGATTACTGAGTGTGTCTTTTTCCTCTGCTTCTTTGTGTTGTTCTATTCCTATGTCTTAATTTTTGTTTTATCTTACCATATTGTATTATATATTATTTTTATCCCACATAATACTATTTGTTTTCTAATACAAGACACAATAAGATACAATATATTGGGGTACAAAATCTCTGTGTCTAATAAGAAACACAAAGGGGATAGATCTGGATGGGATGGGAGGTGGGGAGGACCTGGAAGGATTAGAGGGAGCAGAAATTCCAATCAGGATTTAGCGCATAAAGGCGATTTTTAATAAAAGGAATAAAATGAGTTAGGTTCTCAAGAGAATAAGTACCAATATCACTCACACACACACACACACACACACACAAACATACATTTACACACGGGCACTGGGAACTGGTGCACATGGTTACAGATGTGACATCCCTTGATCAGCCATCTGCAAGCTAGACAATCAGGGAATTACAGACTGCCGTGTAATTTGTGTAAATTTTGAGGTCTGACAAACCATGGCACCACTGGTGTTAAGTCTTGGAATCCAAAAGCCTGAAAAAGAGTAGCTCTGATGTCCAAGAGTAGAAGATTGATGTCACACCTCAAAAGGGAGGCAGAGGGGACAAAGAGAGGGACAAGAAGAGGAGAGTGATAGAGGAAGAAGGGGGAAGAGGTTGAGAGGAGAGGGAGGGGTAGGAAGGAGAGGGGAAGATGGGTGACAATATCTTTTCTCTGCTATTTCCTTTTCTAGGGGCCACAACTGACTGTGTTATGACCATCCACACTGGTGAGACAGTAAAGGAAACCTTTGCCCCGTCTACAGATTCAAAGTATAATCTCTTCTGGAAATAATATCTTTCACACACAAAATTAATGCTCTGTCAGGTCTCCATGTGAACCTTGACACATACAGTTAACCTTCAGATTATGTAGAAGAAAAAAGGCATTTGTTATTGTACACCATTGCATACATAAAGAATCCTGGATGACTGTCTTAATTACTATTCTATTGCTGTGAAGAGACACCATGGCTAAAGCAACTGTCATGAAGAAAAGCATTTAATTGGGGCTTGATTACAGTTTAAGAGGGTTAGTTTATAATCATCTTGATCTGTAGGCAGCAGGTAGGGAGAAAGAGAAACATTGGGCCTGGTGTGGGCTTTTAAAACCTCAAAGCACACACTCAGCGATATACCTCCTCCAACAAGACCACACTTCCTAGTCCTTCCTAAACAATTCACCAACCTGGGGACTAAGTAGGCAGGTATATGAGCCTCTGGGGACCACTTTCATTCAAACCACAGTGACCAAAGAGGGTGATCTGGACACCCATGCAGGAAGAGGCATACCAGACAATGACAATACAGCAAACAGAAGACATTGATTCACATGAGGAACAGTTAAAGTGTCTAATGCCACAAGGATGCCAAAAGAGATACAGATGAAGACCTACATTCCAGTTTTGACAAGGCAATGAGGCAAGTCATAGTCTTCTATTAGCTTATTTACATAATTAAAAGAATCCTCATTTTTGGTTTAAAGTAATTGCAGGGCCAGAGAGATAGTTCATCAGTTAAGAGCATTTGCTGGTATTGCAGAGGGCCTGAGTTCAAATCCCAGCACCCACAAGACAGCTCACAACTGTCTAAAGCTCCAGTTCCATGGTTCTGGTGCCCTCTTCTGGCTTCCACAGGCATTGCACACACATGATGCATGTTCTTGCATGCAGGCAAACATTCATGGAAGTAAATTTTTCAATATTTTTAAAAAGATTGCAGTCAGTTATCTTCTGAGAATAAAGTAACCATCACTTGTCTGTAACTTTCTCCTATGCAGGAAAACTTTTCATGATATAAATTCAAAATTTTCTGAGACCTGTCTTCCAACAAGTATTTTTTTAATTAACTCCATCTGGTGTACTCATGAAGCACATGAATATGTGCATATCTATGTGTATGTGCACATGTATGTAGAGGTCCACGTCAGCTGTTTTACTCTATAGCTCTTTACCTATTTTTGGAGACAGCTTACCCCACTGAACCCAGAGCTTCACTTATGCAGTTTGACTGGATGGCCACTGAGCCCCAAGGATCATGTTTCCACCTCATCAGCATTCGTACTTCTGGTACCCAACATTGTACCTTGCTTTTCATGTGGCTGCTGTAGATACAAACTCAGGTTCTCATGCTTGTATGGACAACATTTTACTGACTGGACCATCTCAGAGGCCAAAATAAATAAATCTGTCAGGGAATGTAAAAATACTAAAACTTTGATAATTATGAGTCTTATATGCATTGATGCTTCCTGGTAAGATGCTCAGAGAAAAATCCAGTATTTCTTGAGTGTATACAGCAGAACAGCAGAAAATCCAAAACATCTATGAAGCAATTAGATTTTACTAAATGCCAAAGTCATGAAAGAAAGAAACCAAGAAATCACTACACGCTAGGAAACCAGAGAGACATGACATACACATGACCCTAGTTTATATACTGTTCTTAAGTTATTTGGAAATCTTGGGATAAGTATATATAGTCATTTTTTTAATATAAAGAGAAAGTGTATGAATGATCCAGTATTCAACATCATTACTTCTTTCATCTGGAAATGTTGCCTGGCTCAGTCTTCTAGACAGATACAACAGATTCCCCCACTACTATCTGAGAATACAGTAATACCTGTAATAGACATGTAGTTTGGAATGTCTATGCTGCTGCGTAGTGGGGCTGAACACATCCATTGCTATTTTGAATCAGAGCAGCTGTGATCACCTGCATGAAACCCCATCTGATCTGGGTGGCTACCATTTCCTTGAGAAATGAAGTAGAAGGCTTATAGGACTGGCAGGGCTCAGGGGTCTCTAGGAGCTCTTCACAGGCCCCTCCCCTGCTCAAGGTTACACAGAGGTGAACGATTGATGGAGTGACACTGCTACATTGGGCAGTTTCCTGTACACACACAGGATATTCTTTAGTATTTAACATTTCATGAGTTGTTTCATACTGTGGGTGAGACTCCTCAGGGCTATAGATGCTTTAAGTGTTCAAGAACCTGCCTGCTGGTATAATTGCTTTGAGTAACCCAATTTCCTGTGACAGATCCCAATAAGCTCATGGGTTACCGAGCTGGATTGGTCAGAATCCTTTCTTTGGTCTGCTGGTGTTCTCTTTGTCTAGGATGAATAGATACTTCTTTATTTTCCCCAGGAAGAGGCCTAAGACATCTTCATTTTAAGAGCTTTCATTATTGTGTAATTTTATAAAATTAGACTTTGTTTTAATTTTTATTTCCATGTATTGAAAACAGATTCTTTTCTCATACAATATGTCTTGATTACAGTTTCCCTCCCTCCATTACCCCCGGCCCCTCCCCATATCTCCTCCCTTCTGGAGCCACTCCTTTTCTGTCATTTATTAGAAAACAACAGGCCTCTAGGAAACTACAATCAAAAATGACAAATAAAATATAATAAGATAAAACAAAACCATCACATCAAGGCTAGACAAGGCAACCCAACAGAAGAAAAATAGCCCTGGGCACAAGAATCAGAAGCCCGCATTCATATTCTCAGGAATTCCATAAAAATACTAAGCTAATACCTATGGTCAGTGTTACCACTGAAGGCCGAGCAGATGCCCATGGTCTGAGCTGCCACCTGAAGCCATGTTGACCATGTTGGTTTGAGAAGGAATGGCCCCCATAGGGAGTGGCACTATTAAGAGGTGTGGCCTTGTTAGAAGAAGTGTGTTACTGTGGGGGTGGGCTTCGAGGTCTGGCTCAAGCTTCATCCAGTGTGGCACAGTTTCTTCCGCTGTCTGCAGATCAAGATGTAGAACTCTCAGCTCTCTCCCTAGCACCAAGTTTGCTTGCATGCCACCATGCTTCCTTCCATAATGATAATGGACTAAACCTCTGAAACTGTAAGCCAGCCCTAATTAAATGTTCTTTATGAGTTGCCTTGGTCATGGTGTCTCTTCACAGCAAAAAAAAAACCCTTACTGAGACATTGATAACTGTGGGCTGTGCTGCCACAGAGGGCCATGTTTGTATCCATGACTCTACTGCAGCCAGGGGTTGTGTTGATGTCTAAGATCCATATTGCCAGCAAAGACCATGATGGTATCCATGGTCCACGCTGTAGCCAAGGGCCTTGTTGATGTTCACCATCCAAGTTATCACCAAAGGCCATAGGAATGTCCATGGTCTGTGCTGCCACCTGAATCCATGTCAATATCTGTGGTCCATACTGAAGTAGGAGGCCATGTGCCTGTTTGTGGTCTATATTTCCACTAAAGGCCATGTTGATACCTGCAGTCCACGTTATCCCTGAAGGCCAGGTTGATGTGTGTGACCTGTGCTGTTACCTGAGGCCATACTGATGTCCATAATCCATCTTGCCATTAAGGACCATGTTAGCATCCTTGGTCCTGCTGTGGCCAGGGACCATGTGAATGTCCATGGTCTGTGATGCTGCCTCTGTGAGTCATGCTGCCACCAGAGGCCATGCTGGTATATGTGGCCTGGGCTGCCACCTGAGGCCATGTTGATGTCCACCAGGATCTGCTTAGTGGCCTGTGAATGGGGACAGAGAGTGAGAGACTGCAACAGGTAGTCAGCTACAGAGCTGGGGGTGAGACTGGGGGATTAGATAGGAAGGAGAGGGGAAGAGGGGAAGATCTGCACTAGGGCCACAAGCTTCTCTGGTCAGCGTCCAAAAATGTCTTAATAAAAACCATTTAAATTTTTTCCATGTAGAGATTTCATTAAGATTTCATATCAAGTGATTTTCATCTGTTCGCGTGCATGCACACATGTGTATGTTGGTGGCTTCCTTTGTTACTCTAAAAACAAACCAAGCCAGGGAGGGCATCTCACTGAGCTGTAGCTCTGCATTCCAGCTGACTCCCTGGCCAGCAAACCCTGCAATTCATCTCCAGCCCCAGCACTGGGTCACAGATGCACATCGCCTCACCCAGCTTTTCACACGGGTGCTAGGGGTCCAAACTCGGCTCTTCACACTCACACTGCGATCGCTTTACCCACAGAATCATCTCCTCAGCTACTTTCCTGTGTTTTTAAATATTTGTGTAAATCATTTTAATGGTGACTTGGCTTCCCAATGCAGAAATGTAGCATTATTTTTACTTACCTCATTTCAGGATACTTAAACCATTTGCATTTAAAAGAAATACAGTGATTCTCCAGCAGAGGACTGGAAATTATTTCTCTTTCAAGCAAAAAAAGAGAGTATATGTATAAATACATGTGTAGTGTAATTTAGAAGATATATACCATAATATCTATAATTAAGCTCTCTAGAAAATAAGATCAGAGAGGATTTTACTTTTAAAGTTTAAGCAGAACAAAAAGATCATTACATGTTATTCGCTGCCTTGAAGTAACTAAGATGGGGGAAACAGAGGGAAGAAAAATTGGCCTGGAACAGCCTTTTACCTTAATCTATTTTACTAGTTAATTATGATTAACAAGATAATTCATATTTACAGCAGGATTCACTAAAATTAAATGAGAAAAAAGGCACTTGGATGAAATTAAAGTGAGCCATACTCTTCCCAGAAAAGAATAAGCATATTTTCTTATCAGTCCTTCTAGAACTTTATATATGTGTGTGTGTATCAATAGAGAATAATACATTATAATATATGATTATATTTTTCTAACTAATAATTGGATTTGTAAAAAAAAGTGAAGTTTATTATAATTTTATAATGTGCATAGACTTTTTACTAATTTATTTCTTGACAACTTTTCCCATTATTGCTTTTTAATACATACACAAATAACATTACTGCATAAAAGAAATGCATCATTATTTACGTAACCAGTTTTTGGAAACATTAGATTGTCTGCTTTTAAAAAGGAAACAATACTTCAGTGAGAAAGTGTGCCTTGAATGTATAGAATTTATTGAGGCAAGAGAGAAAAAGACGGAATCATTCTTCCTAGCATAAATACTCACATTGTGAAGTTTCAAGCTCACATTCTGACATGAACTGTGGTGTCTGGGAAAAGGTTTCCAGGGACCAGGGCATCTAGCATCCCACCACTTGTCTTCTCTATGATCCCGACAGGGAAACACACCTGTCTTCACAGCTTAAGTTCCCTCTGCCAGCATTTAAGGAGATGGGTATCCTTGCAGTTGGTACAATAAGCCTGTAGGACCGATACCCAAAAAGTCTCCTTTAAAACATTCGTGTGAAAGTTTTTGGTAGAAATGCAAAATCTCAACTATAGAGTCACTATACAGTTTGAGAAACAGGCAACTGAGCCTTGGTTAAAGGGCATTCACAGGGTCACGTACGCCCCATCTCTCCACCACTTCTGAAAACACTCACATAGGGTCCCACAAGACATGCCCCCTCTGTGCTTTTGGAAATCTGGTTACCTCCAGTGTCCGGTGATATTTTCTGGGTCACAGAGACCACAGCCAGGGAAGCCAAAAAGAAAACTATCAGTCTTCAGTAAATATGACAAAGAAAAACAAACAGCTGTCAAATACGGAACCTCTGCTGTAGCCCATTGCTGCCCTCAAACAAACAAACAAAAACCAGTATTTACGTAAGCCCCCGGACTACCAGTCAAATGCCATTTGCCCTACTTGTTCCTCCAAACTTAGGACACACACAGGCGTCTGCACCTTTAAGGTCAAATCACGCCCACCTGGCGGGATGCTCCCGCCCAGCCTGTTGTACATCACCATCCCCTTCGCTAGCCATTTAGACTCCCTCCCCCCCCCCCAGTGCCGTCGTCCTCCAGGTTCTACAACATTTCAAGACCCTGTTTCTGTACATAGGTACACATTTTACATTATCACCACCCATCAAAGAGCCACCTCTGCCCTGCTAGAGGTAATATCACCCCACTAAGAATAAATGAACTGCCTCATTTCATCTGAACAGCAGTGACCAGTCTTTGGAACCAGAGCGTCTTAGACATACAAAGCACTTCTCAGTTGTGTTTTCCTTTCCCACTGACTTGCCGTACCTTGATACCTTGATTTTGGAAGGGTTTTTTTTTTTTTTTCTTTTTCAAAGATTCAGGTGTTGATCTGTACCCAGAGGGTCATATATCACATGTTCTGAATCTGAGGCTTACATGATTTATTTAGCATCAGCTGATTTAAGTGTGTGTTGAAGCACTTCTAAAATCTGATCTTTATTTGTTAATCACTTTCAATGCAGACTTGCATTTATTAAATGCTAGCAGTGTATCAGGCCTTGTCCAAGTTCATTATATCAGGGATTTTTCCCAATAATCCTATGATTTCAATAATGAGGTTACTCTGTGCAGATGGAACACTTACACAGCTGATAGTCTTTGCTCTTAAGCATGACACCACATAGCCACAGGACCATCTCTACGTAGTAATCCCTCATCTGTCAAGGCCTGAATTTCTTATTGTACATGTACACATACATACGCGTGCATACACACACATAATCTCTTCTGTGCAAAAGCACATGTGAAGAGAAAAAAATCATGGAACTTAGAGTCAGGAAAACTGGTTGGATTTTTAAATCTTCGGTTTCCTCAGTATTATGTCTAAAAACTTCTAATGTCTGATTATCCGTAAAATGAGCCTATTCACTCTTTGAAACAAAGTTGTTTGAGATATAACCAGTACATGCTGCTTGTGTTCTCTCTCTCTCTCTCTCTCTCTCTCTCTCTCTCTCTCTCTCTCTCTCTCTCTCTCTCCTTTAACTTATTCTGTGACAATAAGCTCATCAAATTCATTTTTGACCATTTAGTTCCCAGTAAGGTACAGAGGTGCCCTGGTGTGCACCTTTCACAGGTACACGTGCACAACGTTATCAACAAGTATATTTTGCAGCAATAATAGACTGGTGACTGCCTAATGGAATGCCAATCATAAAACCCTAGTTAAAAGAGTAGAGGACTTACTGGTGAGCACCTGATGTTGTGGAAACGCTGGGATGCTATCATGGATATAATATGTCAAAGGTTGGCTTTTCCCCCAAAGAAATAGATTCTGAGATGGATATTGATATGCAGGGAATGAATTGCAAATCTGTAAAGGGGAAGCAAGAATTGTGGAAAGGAAGAGCTGAGCTCAAACATGGCCTCGAAAAGTTAGATGTCAATCGCTATAAAGATAGTCCCCACCCCCCAAGCTGGCCAGTGTGCAGGGAACAAAAGACTCCTAAGTGTTCCTCCCTAAACCAGGCATTCATAGCACACCTCTCTTCAAAAGCATCAGGGATCCTGATGGGAGGGGGGTAAAAATTAGAAGAGCCAGAAGCGGTAGATAACTCCAAGTGCACATGCACTTCTGAACTCACAAACCTTGTGACAGTGTGCACAAGACCTGTGCAAGCTCCAGCCAGACAAAATCCCAGCACAGAGGAGGAAGATACCTGCATAATACTATCACTGGTTGAGTGTCTATGGGCATTTGGTAGCTACAAAGAGAGGGAGACTCACTTTTCTTTAATGATGTGACCACTAGTTGGCTATTCCCACACCAGAGCAGTTCCCAGTCCAAGAGTAGTTGTGTAAACTGGACTTAATAGGGAAGGAAGAAAAAAAACTGTGGCTTCATTTTTTTATTGACTTTTATTGCTTCATACGTGTGTGTGTGTGTGTGTGTGTGTGTGTGTGTGTGTGTGTGTGTGTTCCTAAATACAACCTTCTCAGTCTGTAAAACATTACGTGCATGTATGGTTTTAGGGTTGACCAAAAAGAGGTCATGAATTTGAAAGACAACAAGAAAAGGTATATGAAAACATTTGGAGGGAATAAATCAAAGAGAGAAATGATGCAATTATATTATAATCTCAAAAAGAGAAGATTTTGAATTTTTTAGAATATCTAATGTGATTGATTCATTATAAATAATTTCAAAAAAGTAATCTCAAAGTTGGAAGGGTCGGGACAGGAAGGCTGAAAGCGTGGAGAGAGGGAGACGTGAATATGTTCAGATTATACTGTATGAAATTCTCAAAGACTTGTTTAAAACTTTATACATTTCCTGCTGATTACCACAGGAAGAGGAATTTGAATTAGGCAGCTCTCTTCACCTATGGACAGTCTTAAACAATGAGTGAGCTGGGACCCACTGCCACCAAGAATCTGAGCAGTTGATATAGCATGAATGTCTCGGACCCAATGGAGAGGGACTGGGGCCTGGGTGTGAACCACGGCATCCATTACAAGTCTTGTAGCTGATGGGGTTCATTTGCTTTTATCATAAATTCTGAGAACACCTCCTACAAGACTCCAAACTCTTCCACAGCAAAGACTGGGATTCATGGGAAGCCTGTGGTGATAATTATCTTGGTCCTTAGTTCTCTGTCCTTATTTGGAGTGGCTCTGCCTAAGCCTTTGCTTTTTGTTTTTGTTTATTGTTTGTTTGTTGTTGCTGTTGTTTGAGTTTTGTTTTGTTTTTAACGTATCAGTTTATAAAAGAAAAGTAGATGAAAGTGGAGAACTGTGAATAATGGGGTGGAGAAAATAAGAGCACCCAAAGACTTACCCACTTTTGAAGATTGTGCAGCTGAATGAAGAGATATGAAAGAAACAGTGAAGTGTCAGTAGTGAAACAAATACAGATGCTGGCTTCTGCAGAGGAAGAAACTGGAACATGGAGCCAAACTGATCAAAATGGGCCTCAAGAACATCGACCGGGAAAAGTATAGACTGTGCATGTGAGATTCCACCGTCCCTGGGGACTCTGAACCCCACTACTAGGTCTGAGATAAAAGAAGAGTATATTCATGCATGAGTAAACCTGTATGAATCCATAATGTCCCATTTTTATATAAATATACACATTTCAACTCTTTTCTATCCAACATCATCTACAAGACAAACACAGAACAGGAAGAGGAAGAATTAAGGCATCTGTGAGAGGACCTGACCTTTTAGCAAAGTCAGAGCTCTAGATATGTCTATACACTTACTGGATTTTGAGAGCACTTAGAGTACATCGTGTGTGTGTGTGTGTGTGTGTGTGTGTGTGTGTGTGTGTGTGTGTGTGTGTGTGTGTGTGTGTGTGTGTAGTAGATAATAATGCTTTTGTTACATTTTTATTAATTTTTTTATTCACTTTACATCCCAATATCAGTCTCCTTCTAGTAACCCCTCACTCAGATCCTCTCCCCCCCCCTCCCCTCCCCTTCTCCTCTGAGAAGGGGGATCCCCCTGTATGTCATTCCAGACCCCACCCCAACCCTCACCCCTGGCAAATCAAGTCACTTCAGGACTAGGCACATCCTCTCCCACTGAGGCCAGACAAGGTGGCCCAGTTAGGGGAACAGGATCCACAGACAGGCAACAGATTCAGGGACAGTCCCTGCTCTTGTTGTTGGGGAACCTGCATGAAAACCAAGCTGCTCACTTGCTACATATGTGCAGGGGGCCTAGGCCCAGCCCATGTTCATGCTTTGGTTGGTGGATCAGTCTCAAAGTCCCCAAGAGTTCAGGTTAGTTGACTCTGTTGGTCTTTCCATGGAGTCCCTATCTTCTTCAGGTCTGTAAGTCCATCCCTCCTTGCCCCAACTCTTCTACAGAACTCCTCGAGCTCCATCTAATGTTTGGCTGTGAGTCTCTGCATCTCTTTCCATTGGCTGCTGAGTGGAGCCAAAAACCACATGATCATCTTATTAGATCCTGAAAAAATCTTTAACAAAAATCCTACACTCCTTCATGTTAAAAGTCTTGGAGAGATCAGTGGTACAAGGCCCATCCCTAAATACAATACAGACAATATACAGCAATAGCCAACATCAAATTAAATAAAGAGAAACTTTAAGTAATTCCACTAAAATCAGGGACGAGATAAGTTTGTCCAGTCTCTTCCTAACTCTTCAATATAAAAGTTGAAGTTCTAGCTAGAGCAATGATGAAATCAAGGGACTATAAACTGGAAAGGAAAAAATCAAGGTATCACCATTCTTAGATGATGATAGTATACATAAGCAATCCCCAAAATTCTACCAGAGAATTCTTTCTTTTTTTTTTTTTTGATACTTTATTTACATTTCCAATGTTTCCCCTTTTCTGGGTCTCCTCTTTGGAAACCCCCTATCCCCTCCCCATCCCTGCCTCTATGAGGGAATTCCACCTCCCACCCACCCGCCTACCCATCCCCATATTCCCGCCTTGACATTCCCCTTTACTGGGGCCTCTAACATCCTCAGGCCCAAGGGCCTCTCCTCTCTCCCTGATGGCCATCGAGGCCATCCTCTGCCACATATGTGGTCCAAACCATGGGTCCATAGATGTGTATTCTTTCTACCAGAGAATTCTTACAGCTGATAAACATCTTCAGCAAAATGGCTGAATACAAAATTAACTCAAAGAAATCAGTAGCCCTCCTTTATACAAGTGATAAATGGGCTGAGAAAGAAATTAAGAAACAACACCCTTCAGAAGAGCCACAAAAAATATAAAATATCTTGGTATAACTCTAACCAAGCAAGCAAAAGACCTGTATAGCAAGAACATTGAGTCTCTGAAGAGAGAATTTGAAGAAGATATCAGAAGATGGAAAGATCTCCCATACTCATGGATTGGTAAAATTAACATAGACAATAATGCCTCTTAAGAAATAAACTTAAAGCCTATTTCATTCTGCTTAGATCAAGCATCAGTTCTGTGATACCAGAGAGGAAAAGGGAAGAGTTGAAGTGGAGAAGCATCTCTGTCATCTCAGAATGGTTGAGCAGGAAATAGAAAACAATCCTTTCAAATACAGGTTTTTTAACCACTACCGTCTCACTACTTCCTGCTTTACTATTAGCTCATTTTCAATGCCAGTTGGATATACTTGGTGAAACTTGTTACCTCATCTGCCCTAGGACTTGGCACCCCCAGAGCCACTCTGGTTTTTGTTGTAACTGCACGGCTACAGGACTGGTCACCTCTAATGTTGCAGGGTAAAAGCAGCTTAAGGCAACAGAGAAATAAATGGTGAGTGGATTCCACTGAATTTTATTTATAAAAGCAAATGATAAACTGTATTTGACCTAACAGTAGCTTGCCAATCTCTTTCTTGCATGGTCCAAATCATTCCTTAACCTGTAGAACAAAGGCAATGATACAAAGGTGAGGATGGCTCAAAGATCTTAAAACCTGACCTGTCTTGTATTGTGTGTCCTCAACCAGCTGATGAGGCTGTGTCAACGTTCACAAACGAGGCAAAGAGGCAAAGCTCAGTGAGATGTTGATCCTTTTTTTTTTCTGCAAAGAGTACCTTTATTGAGTTCAAGTGAAAACTATCCATTAGATTTAGCAAAAACAATACAAAAACAAAATCAAATAGAACAACCAAACAAAAAACCCAGAGCAACAACAAAAAACCTGTCAGTGATCTTTGAACTAGATCTCAGCTTATTGTGAAAGTTTTTTTTCTTCATCTAGTTGTCTGAGGTTAGAATATAATCTGTTAAACAAAAAATACTTTCCATCTGTGGCACAAGACCTCTGACTGGGCCACCAGGGCTCTAAAGCCAAATAGTGCCTGGAGAAAGCTAGCCTCCAGGAGTGTGGACAAGCCTGTCTGCTCAGAGGGAACCACCTATAATCCCCAGGACACAGGGACTGAGGAGTGGTCCTCTGGTTTCTTTCGGTGGCCGGGAGCAGATCCTGTAACACAGGTCTCCATACTCAAATAGTGCCAGGAGAGAGCTGGTATCCCAGGAGTGCTGACACACCTTCAAGCACAGGCAAGACCACCATTTCTGTTCAAACTCACTGAATCAAGAGGGACCCTTGCAGAGCCATCAGGACACAGGAACCAAGGGACAACTGAGAACAAGATCCTTCTGGTTTCTGTCTGCACCCCAGAGCTGACCCTGTACCACAGCTCTCCAAACCCAAATTCCTCTCAGAGAGAGATGGTCTTCAAGGAGTATTGACACAGAGGCTTGCAGGAGGGACAAGACACAGTCAGAGAGAGTAAGACCAACTAACACCAGAGATAACCAGATGGCGAAAGGCAAGGGCAAGAATATAAAGAACAGAAACCAAGGCTACTTGGCATCATCAGAACCCAGCTCTCCCACCACAGCAAGCCCTGTATACCCCAACACACCAGAAAAGCAAGACTCAGATTTAAAATCACATCTCATGATGATGATAGAAGATTTTAAGAAGGAAATAAATAACTCCCTTAAAGAAATACAAGAGAACACAGGTAAACAACTAGAAACCCTTAAAGAGGAAACACAAAAATCCATTAAAGAATTACAGGAAACACAATCAAACAGACGAAGGAAATGAACAAAACCAGGAACTAAAAATAGAAATAGAAACAATAAAGAAATCACAAAGGGAGACAACCCCGGAGTTAGAAAACCTAGGAAAGAGATCAAGAGTCATAGATGCAAGCATCACCAACAAAATAAAAGAGATAGAAGAGAGAATCTCAAATGCAGAAGATACCATAGAAAACACTGACACAAGAGTCAAAGAAAATGCAAAATGCAAAAAGCTCCTAATCCAAAACATCCAGGATATCCAGGATACAATGAGAAGACAGAACCTAAGGACAAAAAGTATAGAAGAGAGTATAAAGGACCAGTAAATATCTTCAACAAAATTATAGAAGAAAACTTCCCTAACCTAAAGAAAGAGATGAACATAAACATTCGAGAAGTCTACAGAACACCAAATAGATTGGACCAGAAAAGAAATTCCTCCCATCACATTATAGTGAAAACACCAAATACACAAAACAAGGAAAGAATATTAAAACCAGTAAGGGGAAAAGGTCAAGTAACATATAAAGGCAGACCTATCAGAATTATACCAGACTTCTCACCAGAGACTATGAAAGCCAGAAGATCCTGCACAGATCTCATACAGACCCTAAGAGAACACATATGCCAGCCCAGGCTGCTATACCCAGCAAAACTCTCAATTATCATAGATGGTAAAACCAAAATATTCTATGACAAAACCAAATTTACAGAATATGTTTCCACAAACCTAGCACTACAAAGGATAATAGATGGAAAACACCAACTCAAGTAGGGAAACTACACCCTAGAAAAAGCAAGAAAGTAATCTTTCAAGAAACTCAAAAGAAGAAAGCCACACAAGCATAAAAATAACATCGAAAATAACAGGAAGCAACAATCACCATTCCTTAATATCTTTTAACATCAATGGAATCAATTCCCCAATAAAAAAGACATAGACTGACAGACTGGATCCATAAACAGGACCCAGTATTTTGTTGTATCCAGGAAACGATCTTCCATGTTAAAGACAAACACTACCTCAGAGTAAAGTGCTGGAAAACAATTTTCCAGGCAAATGGTCCCAAGAAACAGGCTGGAGTAGCCATTCTAATATCAGATAAAATCGATTTTCACCCAAAAGTCATCAAAAAAGATAAGGAAGGACACTTCATACTCATCAAAGTAAAAATCTACCAAGAAGAACTCTCAGTTCTGAACATCTATGCCCGGAATGCAAGGGCACCCACATTTGTTAAAGAAGCTTTACTAAAGCTCAAAGCACACATTGCACTACACACAATGATAGTGAGAGACTTCAGACCTCTGCCTGGGCCACCAGGGCTCCATAGCCAAATAGTGCCAGGAGAAAGCTAGCCTCCAAGGAGTGTGGAAAAGCCAGGAGTGGGGTTAAGACAAGCACCACTGCTCAGCAGGACCTGCCGGGAATCTTCGGGACAAAGGGACCGAGGAAAAGCCAGGCACAGGAGCCTTCCAGTTTCCATCTGTGGCTGGGAACCACAGCCTGTGCCACAGGGCACCATAGCCAAATAGTGCCAGGAGAAAGCTAGACTCCCAGGAGTGTGGACAAGCCTGTTTGCTCAGAGGGACCCACCTGGAATCCCAGTACACAGTGACTGAGGAGTGGTCTTCTGGTTTCTTTCAGCGGATGGGGAGCTGATCCTATGGCATAGGGCTTCATACTCAAATAGTGCCAGGAGAGAGCTGGTATCCCAGGAGTGCCCACAAATCTTCGAGCACAGGCAAGACCACCACTTCTGTTCAAATTCACTGGATCAAGAGGAACCCTTGAAGAGCCATCAGGACATAGGAACCAAGGGACAGCTGGGGACAAGATCCTTCTGTCTGCACCCCAGAGCTGACCCTGTGCCACAGCTCTCCAAACCCAAATTCCTCTCAGAGAGAGCTGGTCTTCAAGGAGTATTGACACAGAGGCTTGCAGGAGGGACAAATCACAGCCAGAGAGAATAAGAACAGCTAACACCAGAGTTAACTAGTTGGCGAAAGGCAAGGGCAAGAATATAAGGAACAGAAACCAAGGCTACTTGGCATCATCAGAACCTAGCTCTCCTACCACAGCAAGCCCTGGATACCCCAACACACCAAAAAAGCAAGACTCAGATTTAAAATCACATCTTATGATGATGATAGAAGATTTTAAGAAGGAAATAAATGACTCCCTTAAAGAAATACAAGAGAACACAGGTAAACAACTACAAGCCCTTAAAGAGGAAACACAAAAATCCATTAAAGAATCACAGGAAAACACAATCAAACAGGCAGAATTACAGGAAAAAACAATCAAACAGACAAAGGAAATGAACAAAGCCATCCAGGAACTAAAAGTAGAAATAGAAACAACAAAGAAATCAGAAAGAGAGACAACCCTGGAGTTTGAAAACCTAGGAAAGAGATCAGGAGTCATTGATGCAAGCATCACCAACAGAATACAAAAGATAAAAGAGAGAATCTCAGTGTGTGGAAGATACCATAGAAAACATTGACACAACAGTCAACAAAAATGCAAAATGCAAAAAACTCCTAACCCAAAACGTCCAGGATATCCAGAACACAATGAGAAGACAGAACCTAAGGATAATAGGTATAGAAGGGAGTAAAGATACCCAACTTGAAGGACCAGTAAATATCTTCAACAAAATTATAGAAGAAAACTTCCCTAACCTAAAGAAAGAGATGAACATAAACATTCAAGAAGACTACAGAACTCCAAATAGATTGGACCAGAAAAGAAATTCCTCCCATCATAATATAGTGAAAACACCAAATACACCAAACAAGGAAAGAATATTAAAAGCAGTAAGGAAAAAAGGTCAAGTAACATATGAAGGCAGACCTATCAGAATTACAGCCTTCTCGCCAGAGACTATGAAAGCTAGAAGATCCTGCGCAGATCTCATACAGACCCTAAGAGAACACATATGCCAGCCCAGGCTGCTTGCTATACCCAGCAAAACTCTCAATTATCATAGATGGTGAAACCAAAATATTCTATGAAAATTTACATAATATGTTTCCACAAACCCAGCCCTACAAAGGATAATAGATGGAAAACACCAACTCAAGTAGGGAAACTACACCCTCGAAAAAACAAGAAAGTAATCTTTCAAAAAACTCAAAAGAAGAAAGCCACACAAACATAAAAATAACATCAAAAATAACAGGAAGCAACAATCACTATTCCTTAATATCTCTTAACATCAATGGACTCAATTCCCCAATAAAAAGACATAGACTGACAAACTGGATCCATAAAGAGGACCCAGCATTTTGCTGCATTCAGGAAATGCATCTCCATGATAAAGACAAACACTACCTCAGAGTAAAGTGCTGGAAAACAATTTTCCAGGCAAATGGTCCCAAGAAACAGGCTGGAGTAGCCATTCTAATATCCGATAAAATCGACTTT